>CM021250.1:19245116-19785196 GCA_010577795.1 Isatis tinctoria
TCTAAATTGGTATTCCTTTGTGCACAAAGGTATGAAGATCACCCTGGTTCCTTTGTCACCATGTGAAGTGCAAGAAGACCAAGTCCAGCTGAAGCAGAGAAGAGACAAAGCTAAGGGCAAAGAGGAGATCAAACCGGCCAAAGAAAACAACATTAAGGAAACCTTTCCAAAAACTCAGTTAAGCCGTCTAGATCTCGACATTAAGGAAACCCTTCCTAAATCTCAGGTAAGTCTCCCTAACTTTTTCATTAAACCGGGTGGAGTTAAGAAAGCTTTGTTTTCTAAACAATCCATAGTGTTGCTTATCTACAAGGGAAACTTATTAACCTCTTATGACGTTGCACTGGAGATTCCAAGTGATTTGAACCGACTTTTGCAGGAGTTTAGTGACGTTTTTCGTGATGAAAATCCGGATGGATTGCCTCCTCTTCGAGGTATAGAACATCAGATTGACTTTGTGCAAGGATCGTCTTTACCAAACAGGCCAGCCTATAGGACAAAACCCGTGGAGACTAAGGAGCTTCAAAGGCAATTCAAAGAACTCATGTAGAAAGGCTTCATCCGAGAAAGTCTAAGCCCATGTGCTGTTCCAGTTCTCTTTGTGCCTAATAAGGATGGAAGTTGGAGAATGTGTGTTGACTGCAGAGCCATCAACAACATAACAATTCAGTATAGACATCCTATTCCTAGACTTGATGATATGCTAGATGAGTTACATGGTTCAATTATCTTTTCTAAGACTGATTTGAAAAGTGGGTATCATCAGATTAAAATGAAGGAAGGGGATAAATGGAAGACTGCATTCAAAACTAAACTAGGATTGTATGAGTGGTTAGTTATGACATTTGGGCTGACAAATGCACCTAGTACTGAGGTTACCATGATTTGAGAGCTTTGATAGACGAGTTTGTGGTTGTGTACTTTGATGATATTCTGATCTATAGCAAGAGTCTTAATGAACATGTACACATCTGAGATCGGTTTTAGATGTGCTACGAAAGGAACAGCTATATGCAAACTTTAAGAAGTGCACTTTTGGAACAGATAATCTCGTTTAATTTCTTGGGTTTTGTTGTTGGAGCAGAAGGCATCCATGTGGATGAAGAGAAGGTAAAATCAATCAGAGGTTGGCCTAGCCCCACAACCGTGAGTGAAGTCAGAAGTTTCGATGGACTTGCTGGATTTTATAGAAGATTTGTGAAAGACTTCAGTACTATAGCTGCTCCCCTCACTGAAGTTATTATGAAGAGCGTGGGATTCAAGTGGGAACAAGCTCAAGAAGATTCATTCCAAACGCTGAAACGGGAGCTCACTAAAGCACCATTATTTATCTTACTTGATTTCCTTAAGACTTTTGAGGTTGAATGTGATGCCTCAGGCTTGGGGATTGATGCTGTGTTGATGCAGGATGGAAAGCCTATTGCTTACTTCAGTGAAAAGCTTCATCGAGCCACACTAAACTATCCAACCTATGACTAGGAGCTGTATGCCTTGGTGAGAGCTTTGCAAACATGGCAACACTACTTGTGGAAAACAAGTACAAGAAAGGTAAGGAAAACATTGTTGCTGATGCCTTGTCTAGAAGGTATGCCTTGATCACGACTTTAGATGCTAAGGTACTTGGTTTTGAACAAATCAAAGAGCTGTATGAAACTGACCCAGGCTTCAAAGAACCATACCTAGCTACTTCTAAGTTTTCATTTGGCAAGTACTTTAGGCTAGCAGGATTTTTATTCTATGCAAACCGCATGTGTGTTCCTAATTGCTCTTTGAGAAGTTCACTTGTTAGGGAAGCTCATGGAGGTGGTCTTATGTGATATTTTGGAGTGGACAAAACACTTAAGATCATGCAGGATCACTTCTACTGGCCGAATCTAAAGAAGGATGTTGAGAAGGTGTGTGCTCGGTGTGAGACTTGCAAGTCCACGTTACCACTTCGTTCCTTAAACAAAGCGATAGCACTATTGCTCTCGAGCTGATAGCTCTAGCAATCTCAAGGCAAACGCAATACTTATCCGCCACTACCCACTCAGGAGTCTTTACAGCCTTGCAGATATTCAGCTCGAGGCCAGACTCCTCCTACTTCAAGCCCTCTCTAAGAGTCTTCACGTCGGAAAGGGCCTCAATCAACGTACTTCCTCGTCCAAATTTTAAGATTTAGCCTTCAAGGCTGCAACCTCCTCAGCTTCGGATCTCGTTATCCTGGTTTGGAACATCTCGGTGCAAAATAAAAAGAAGAACTTAACAAGAAAAAATGGCCAGAGATGATCCGACAATCACATATGCCACTTTCATGGAGTCAGAGAAAAATCCACTGACCGCCTTACAAGCATCAAACATCAGGACATGGCGCCTGGTCTTATCACGAGAAAGCCAGCCGCCCGCTCCTTAGCATCAGAACATGGCGCCTGGTCTTATCCCAAGAAAGCCAGCCGTCTACTCCTTAACATCAGAACATGGCGCCTGGTCTTATCCCGAGAGAGCCAGCCGCCCATTCCTAAGCATCAGAACATGGCGCCTGGTCTTATCCCGAGAGAGCCATCCGCCCATTCCTAAGCATCAGAACATGGCGCCTGGTCTTATCCCGAGAGAACCAGCCGCCCATTCCTAAGCATCAGAACATGGCGCCTGGTCTTATCCCGAGAAAGCCAACCGCCATTAGCTTTGCACTGGGGGAAATCACTATGGCCAGAGGGAAGGTTGTCAAACGAGGGCACGCCCTCAAGACTGGCCGCCTAGTGCAAAATGCTGTCCTTATCAGCTGCAAAGGGCTCGTCAATGAACCCCTCATCCGAACAAGGATCATAATCAAACCCCAAGGGGAAGATTTGACATCAAAGTTAAACTCGAAAGGAATTTCCGCTCTGACAAGACAAAGAAAAACGGACGAACGGAAAAACTCGTTGCCTTCCCGTTTCGATCAATCCCGATAAACTCTCAGCTCGAAGCTCATTGCTCCGGACTACGGAAGCAAAGAGCTGGGGGGCTAACTGTTGAGGTCAAAATCCCCTCCTCAGAGATTGACGGAACGGGAACTCAAGGTCAAGATCAAATGGAACTTATCTCGAGGACGGACCGGATGAGCTAAGGCCAGCCGCCCGGGGTCCATCTAAGCATGGTCCGGCGGCTGGCCAGGACCTTCCCGAGCATGGCCCGGTGGCTGGGACAAGGCCAGCCGCCTGCGGTCTGTCTGAGCATGGCCCGGCGGCTGGGACAAGGCCAGCCGCCCGTTGTCTTTCCGAGCATGGCTCGGCGGCTGGGACAAGGCCAGCCGCCTGTGGTCTGTCCAGCATGATCCGGCGGCTGGGCTAAAACCGGCAGCCCGTGATCTCTTAAACCAAACCCGGCGACTCGACTCGTCCCGAAGAAAGTCCAGCTGCCCACGATCATCTCTCAGTCAAAACTCGTTATCCGGATAATGTCCAGCCGACCGTCCTTCAAGCATAATTCCAAGTTTGGATCGATTCAAAACTAGGTATCTGCACGTTCTGATTCTAAAACGCCCACGAGTACTGTCCAGCGGCCCGCGATCATCATCCAGCCACCCATGGACTAGTCGCCCATGCACACAAGCCAGAGAACGGGCGGCTGGCCATTAACGTGAAAACGGGCGGCCGGAGATTTGAAGAAGCGGGCGGCTCGGACTCGGTTCGATCTCAGAAATGTTCGGAACACTATTCATGCTGGAAAAACCGTCAAAATACTGTTCACGAAAACACTGTTCATCTTGGGAAGAAATTAATCGCAAAATCGAATTAAGCTTAACCGAGATATGGTTTACTATTCACGGTTTACTGTTCACGCGAGATACGGGTACTGTTCACGCCAGAAAATTGTGGTTCCTTCAGCTTGATTCCATTGTGGTTGTTGTGCTGGTGATTTTTGTTGTTCGTTCTCGGTGGTGGTGGTGGTGTGAAGTCGTCTCTTCCTCGGTCCGTTGATCACCAAGATCATTCTCTCGCCGGTTCTGAGGTTGTTGCTGCCGTGGTCCATGAGCACCACCAGGGTCATCTTCTTGGTGTTGGTACAAGTTCTCCCTTGTACTAGTCTCGGGACTGTCATTGATCACAAACCCCTGCCTTCCCGGCATGGTAGTGGGCTGGTACGGTCCTCTTTGGTTCCAAATAGGAAGATGCTGTGTGGGTCGTTGCTCTACTCGAGTGAGGCGTTCTCCAAGTTCTTGCCTCATAGTTTGCATGTCACCTCGTAGTGAGTTAATCAGTTGCACAAGGACGTCTTGCGAGTTGGAGCTGGTTGCGTTAGCTCCATTGTCTCCCATTGTACCTCGCAAAGAGAAAAAAATGAGTGATTAACACGATCGATGAACAAAGAAAGATCACACAAAAGAAAAGGAAATAAGGTATGCGTGCGAGTAAAGGAATGCAAGAATGGAAAATTTCCTAGGATGAATTTTGATAAAACTAACTCGGCTTGGTTTTGACACAAGTCGATTGCAAGACACAAAGGTAAAACCTTTTTTTTTTGAATGATGATTGACTAAAACAAGACTTCGAATGCAATAAGGCTAAGAACAAAACGATTTGGTGTTGACACAAATCGGCTATCACTAAGCAAACTTTCCTTCTTCTTCTTTTTTGACTCGATCTAACAATGGATGAACAACTAAACCTAGCCGCCGATTCCAACTTAGACTAGGATGCTTTCTTTTTTTTGTTTTTTTTTGATTAGATGCAAACTAAAACAATAACACTCAACGACTATGGATGCAAACAAGAACTTGACAAACGAAAGAAACAAAACAGAAAAGATGAATCAAATCAGATAGATAGAACCTGGCTGAATAGGAACTTCAGCTCTGATACCAAAACTGATACAAGCACCGGCTAACACAGGCTTGTAAGGCTTAGGAACCAGTCTTGAAGGCCACGCAACAAGGGTTGGAACAATTTGAAATGCTACTCTTCAAAGGATCTGGTTATGCGAAATGGAACGATCGAGTGAGGTGCACCACAAAGGCTGTGTAAGGCCTTTGATACAACACGGTTTCTCAAGGCTAGGAGGTTCAGGTCTGCGACTAGACTAGAGAAGAAAGCAAGCGGCGCTAGCTTAGGGTTTTCTTGACTGAAAGTTCATGTTTACTGATTAGGTAAAAAGTTGGTGTACAAAGCTGCGTGTGGGACTTTATTAATAGTCCATCAGCTTGAACCTTCTAGGGTTCGACTCAGCAAGAAAGAAAAACTACAAACTGACTCAAAAACAAAAAGAACTTGACAGCAAAACAACAAGGCGTCTAACATTGAGCCTTTTAATCCAAATAAGGAAACTAGAGTTCGGTTTAAAACAAGAAAAGACTAAACGAAAATGGGCTAAGTCCTAGATCTGCAAAAGAAGCAAACACATGGATATGCAAATTGAAATACTCACCTACTTACCTTGAAGCTCAGTTAATATTATGAGAATGGTAGCTTGAGTTTTGGGGAAGAGTAGAGGCCAACTTGTCCATGATCCGCTGCATGCTCTGGTTGTAGTTGTATTGGATAATCCTTTCTCGGCCTCTTGTCTTGGCACCTTCAAATACTATGGGCACTTCCGGTTCTTGATCTTGTGTAGATTGGTCCGGTTCTTGCTTGGTATTGTCTGGTTCAGCTGGTATGTCCTCATCAAGAACTAAGAAACCCCAGAAGAAAACCTTGGAGAGGAAACAGGCCATCTTGTGGAAGGGAATCACACCGGTGAGAAGCCGGAGAGAAAGAAGTAGAACTGCACTCCGGTCACCATCTCCTCCGAACATATGAACAAAACAAACTGTCAGAGCCGAAACTCACACTGTCAAAACTTATATTTTGTGGGGGATCGAAAATTCTATTTTAAAGAACTAAAGGACCGAAAATGCAAAAAGAGAGATTTTATTGATGATTTCCGAAAGTACAAGAATAAATAGAAAAATCTGAAAAGTCTTATATTGCTAAAACTCCTAATACTCGGATTTGGGATGCCTTTGACCCTTACACGAGCGTACATATATATACTGACGATCCTAGCGTGCTAAGACTTCATATTTTCGACGTGGGACTTTGTGGTTTCTTCCCAGCCGCTGACCTAACCTTTTGGGCCCGAAATCTGGCCCGAAAATCTTCCGTGATCCACGTGCATGTTCTGACCCAAACCTGGCCCGTCTTGTGTAACCGATGAATAGTAAACCGTGAATAGTAATCCGATGAATAGCAAACCAAACCTCGGTTTAGACTTAATTCGATCTTACGGTAAACTTTGTCTCGAGATGAATAGTGTTTTTGACGGTTTTTCCCACGTGAATAGTATTCCAAACGTTTTACGACTCTTGAGATTTGAGCCGCCCGTTCTTTATTTGAACTTCCAACCGCCGGTTTCGGTATCGATGGCCAGCCGCCGATTCCTTTGGCTCATGTGTTCGGGCGACTGGTCCATGGACGGCTGAACGTGGGTCGCGATCTTTCGGAGAATGTTTATGGACGTTTTGGAATCAGAACAAGCAAATGCCTAATCTTCGAGTCGGTCCGGGCTTAGAGTTATGCTTGATGGTCGGTCGACTGGACAACGTTCGGATAACGAGTCTTGACTAAGAAATGATCGTGGGCAGCTGGCCTTATCCCAGCCGCCGGACCGTGCTTGAAGGAGGGCTGGGCGGCTGGCCTTATCCCAGCCGCCGGACCATGCATAAAGGAGATCCGGGTGGCTGGCCTTATCCCAGCCGCCGGACCAAGCGTGAAGAGGATCCGGGCGGCTGGCCTTATCCCAGCCGTCGGACCAAGCATGAAGAAGATCCGGGCGGCTGGCCTTATCCCAGCCGCCAGACATTGTCTTGGAGGGATCATGGGCGGCTGGCCGTATCCCAACCGCCGGCCCCTGCCTTAGAGGAACGGGTCATGTCTCGGACGTGTCGTGGGCAGTTGGCCTTAGCTTGTCCGGTCCGTGCCCGGGATAAATTCCATTTGATCTCGATCTTGGCTTCTTGTTTCGTTAATCATCGAGGAGGGGATTTCGACCCCAACAGTTAGCCCCCCAGCTCTTTGCTTCAGTGGTTTAGAGCAAGGAGCTCTGAGCTGAGAGTTTTATCGGGATTGATCGAAACGGGAAGGCAAGGAGTTTTTCCGTTCGTTCGTTCTTCCGCTCCTCTTTAGTGTCTTGTCAAAGTACAGTCCGTCATGTTCATACGGGAGTTCGTGCCACGTTTGCTATATCAAAGGAATGGCTTTTTTTCACACTCCCCTTCTCTTTTTAAGTTTACTTCTTCAAGTTTTCCTTTGAAAATTTTTCCTTTAGAAATGGCTGATAGAGCGGGCTCTCCTTTCGAACTCAACTTCGATGCAATACGGAATAGCCAGTTTGAGTTCGATTTTATGTCCACGGAGCAGGACACGATACTTGTGGAAGATCTTCTGGCGGCTGGAGAAGATGTCATTCCACGAGCGGGGTCCGGTCTCGAAGGTGTTCCTCAATGGGCGGCTGGCCCTAGCAATGCTCAGGAGGTGCTCAGTTTTGCCGATGTTCCTCAATGGGCGCCGCTATTGCGGATAAAGGGAAGGGAGCTTCCAACAGCCCGGATCTTCCGAGGAAGGGCAAAGTGGCTTGGACGGTCGAGGCGTCTGATCCTGGTCTCCTTTTCGACGCTCGCAAGGCGGCGGGAGGAGATCCAGCCGAGTCCGTGAAGGCCGTGGACTACTTCGGAGCGTTGGCTCCGGCCTCCGCTGTGCCGTTCGATTGTTCAGCGGCTTACGGAGACCTGTCCTCTGGCCTTATGATGGTAATTCTTTCTTCCTATGGATTAGTTTTGACGCAGTTTGGTCTTTGCTGATATTCGCTTTTCTTTGATTCAGGTTGCCACACGAGCTCATGCGACCCAGGTTGCCTTAGAGGCATCGGAGAAAGAGTCTCGGAAGAAGGACAAAAAGATCAAGGTCCTCGAAGTCAAGCTTCGAAATGTGGAGAGAAGATCTCAGAAGGAGCTCAAGAAGGCGCTTGCGGAAGCTAAGCAGAAGATGGAGCTGGCGCTTAAGCAATGCCGCTGGTAGTTGGTGGAGAAGTACCGTCTCCGAATTCAGGGCGCTAAGGCCGCTCTTGCGCCGATGCGTCAGGCTAAGTACGGTGAGACTGCCTTGACAGAGGTCAGCTCGAACCTTGATCTCGTCCGGGACATTAAGTCCGGGAAGTCCTAGGTCGAGGAGGAGGAAGGAAAACTGGAGGCTTCGTTGGAGCGGCTCAAAGGAGGTGGCTGGGTTGGCTCCTACGATCGGGCTGCTACCGTCCTCGACAGCTACTTGGTATGCTCTCCTGTTTCTCCGTGCCTGTCCCCGGAGGCTGAGGCTTTGGATTACGGAGCTCCTACTCCTCTTGTTGAGTATGATTAGGCTTTGTCCTTGTATTTTCTGTTTCCGTTATGTTCGGGTCTTTTCGACCCTTTTATTGTATTTGCTTCGTCCGTCGAACTTGATCGCTTATATCTCCTTTTATGGAGATTTATTGTCTATCTGCTTTTGCTTTTAATTGTTATGGACTTCTTTGTTTGCTTCGCTTTTATAGTCTGAAAGATGGCTTGTCTTCGGGTTATAAGTCTTGATAAAGGCAAATTGGGCGGCCGGTATATCTTTCTTCCAAGAGGGGCGGCCGGCTCATTTTGCGGAACGAAGGGAGCCTGGTCCGTCTCTTTACGGAGGATGGGCGGCTGGCCCGTTTTGCCGAGCGAAGGGCGGCTGGCCCGTTTTGCCGAGCGAAGGGCGGCTGGCCCGTCTCTCTACGGAGGACGGGCGGCTGGCCCGTTTCGTAGAGCGAAGGGCAGCTGCCCTTCGCTCTACAAAACGGGCCAGCCGCCCGTCCTCCTCAAAATATAGTCTTGTTGTGGCCAGCAACAGACAGATTTGTTGGAGAGGACTTAAGTATTTGGGAGAAATATCTTGATTGGTTGGCGGTCATGGATAAGTTACGAGATGCTAAGCCTCGATGTTTATCCGATTTTAGGTTCGAGTTAAAGATGTGTTATGAGATACTGTCTCAATGTTCATTTTCCTCGGGTTTTTCTGGATCCATTCGTTTTCCGGATCAAGTTTCAAAATGCTAAGTCTCGATGTTTGTCGGACTGGTGTTTTCGGGAACTTTTTCAAACATTGGATGTGTTATGAGATGCTAAGTCCCAATGTCCATCTCCTTGATTTATTCGCGAAAATTTGGGAGTATGTATATACGGACCCACTCCCCCCTTTTTTAAGGAGAGGGGCAACTGAACTCGTTTTTTAAGCGAGCTGCCTACGTACCCTTCGTGAAAAGGGATCAAGTCACCCGTAGTTCCGTTTTTTTTTTTTTTTTTTTTTTTGGTAAGAAGACGGTTAAGTCTGTCATAGGACCGTCCGTTGCAGCTTCTGCGGTTTCTGAGGTCTTTTTATTGGTGGCTTTTGTCTCCTCTTCCGTGGGCGGAACCTCCATTTTCTCGAACTGTTCGGTTCTACTCACTTTCTTTCCCAGTTCAGGGACTTCGTCTTCATTCTTCCTTTTCGGGTTCTCTCTCTGCGGGATGGTCGGATTCCGGAGCTTGTGCTCTGCCAGAAAACAAATATGGGCCTCCTTCTGATTTCCCCAAACGGTCTTGATTCCGTTTGGTGTCGGGAATTTCAGGCAGAGATGGTAAGTTGAGGGGATCGCTCGCATTGAGAGTTCCCATTATAACGTTATAAATCGCGGGGTGGTTTGCCACTGCGAAGTTAACAATTTTCGTGATTCCTCCGGCACGAACCGGGAGCTGGATTGTTCCGTCCGTCATTGTGACTTCCCCAGAGAATCCGGTCAGCGACCTCGGATTGGGCTTTATCATTGACGGATCCACCTTCATCCTTTGAAGTGTCTCCCGAAAAATGACGTCCACCGAACTTCCGGTGTCGATCAAGACCCGGGAGACGTCATGGTCGTTAATGTCCAGCTCTACCACCAATGGGTCGTCGTGAGGTTGGTCGAGGCCTTCAGCGTCTTTTTCGTGGAAGGCGATCCGGTCGTCGTTTTCGGTGATCGGCTCCCGCGGGTTTGACTCCTTGTCTCCTCTTCTCAGGAACGCCTTTATTGAGGCCACTGTGTCTCGGCAGTACTGAGACCCTCCGATGATCATGTGGATCCTTCTGCGGTTGGAGGCGGAATCGTCTTGGTTCGGTTTCCTTCCACGTTTGGGGGTATCCTCGTCGGGCCTATCAGGACGTTCCTGATTAGGTCGTCCGCCCGGGGCGCCAATGTCTTCTTTGATTGCTCCGAGACTCTCGAGAGTCACTCCGTTTCCGAGTTCCCCGGCTAAAAGCTTTGCCACGAGCCTTCTTCCGACAGTCCTGCAGTTTTCCGTCGAGTGGCCTTTCGTCTTGTGGAAGGTACAGAAGGCGTTCCCGTCGAATCCCTGTCGAGTCCATCTATTCCACGGCCCTCTTTTACGCTCATCGAATGATCTCTCCGTGTTTATTTGGTAGTTATGCGCTCTGCCTGGGTTGGGTTCTTCGTCTCGGCTGATTCGCCTACTTCTTCTCTCGTTTGGAACGTTAGAAGGTTGCACCGTGCCTTTGGCGACCAATTTTGAGGATTGGTGCTTTCCGGCCGGGCCCCTCATTTCTTCCTCATAGATTACGAAGTTGGAAGTGCGGTGAAGAGCGTCTTGGATTATTACTGGTGGATTCACGGTAATTTGCTTTCGGAAGCTTGAAGTTTTTAGCAAAGACTTCTTCAGGGCATTTATTGTGGCGCTGTTGCTTAGGCCGTCAATCTTTGAGACAATCACCTTAAATCTTTCGACGAAATCTCGAAGGCTTTCTTCTGGTCCCTGCGACAGCGAGTAAAGGTCCGCGTCGGATGTTGACTGTCTTATGAACAGTGAGTAATGTTTCAGGAAGGCCGCCGACAGTCGGTCGAAACCGTCGATTGAGTCTCTTTCTAGCCGCGAGAACCACGAGAGGGCTAATCTTTTCAGATGTTCCACGAAGAGGAGGCAGAATCCGGCATCTCTTTCTTCGGGTTTGAATCTAGCCCGTCCCATAGCGATGTGGAAGGCTGTCATGTGGGCCATCGGATCGGTTGTCCCGTCGTAGAAGGGGATTCGGATTTTTCCCGGGTCAGAAAGTCTAACGCTCGTGATCCTTGAAGTGAACGGGATCTTTTGCGTTTCCTCTAAGACGCGGTCAATTTACGGGGCCGCACTCGTCGCTTTGTGGACTTGCGACCTTACCTCCTTCATCTGACTCATGGTGAGTTCCAAGCGGGCACGGAGCTCATCCAACCCGTCCCTACGGCTAGCGAATCGATTAGCTCGGGTCTCCTGTTCGGCCTTTTCCTGCTCTTCGATCCAGCTGAGTTCTTCTTCGTCCGCATTTAGATCTCCAGCTTCGTAGTCAGTTTCGCTTTCCTCCCTGTCGTCTCCGTTTGCGGTGTCTCTCGGGTTTTCACCGTTGGTCACCCTGGAAGTTGGCCGTTCAGCGGTTCACCTAGTGGCGCTTTTCCAGTGCAGCGGAGGTGGTGCCGATGGTTCTCTCCTTGTTCCGACTGGGGTCTGCTCATCGGGATTCTGACGGCCCGGGGGATCCGCTCGTGGGGTAAAAACCAGGCGTCTTGCTTCGAAAGTCCGGGGGCCACGCGATAGTTCCTGGGAAGCTGCTCTTTCTTGCGCGGCCGTTCTCTCTTGCCTGTTTTGCCGCTCCGCGATTTCGGCCACCATGTTCCTCAGCTCGGTGATCGCCGCGATTTCTGGGGCGGCGGTGGCCGTTTCCGTGATGATCGGGTTTTCGGTCGGCATTCCGAATCTGGTGAGCGCACTGGTCGAGGTCACGGTTATCCCGATCGCTCCGTCGGCGGAAGTCCCGGCAGCAGTCGCTCCGGTTCCGGCCACCGATGTGCTGATGGCGGGGATTCCCGTTCTGGTCGTTCCCGTGGCGGCTGCTCCGGCCGGTTGGTCGGTGATATCGTCGGTTCTTCTGGTCATTGTCTTCTTTCCGTATCCTCTCGTTCTAAGAGTTAAGAATATTTCTCGTCCCCACAGACGGCGCCAAACTGTGATAGCCGAAACTCACACTTTCAAAATTTATATTTTATGGGGGCTCGAAAATTCTATTTTAAAGAACTAAAGGACCGAAAATGCAAAAAGAGAGATTTTATTGATGATTTCCGAAAGTACAAGAATAATTAGCAAAAGCTGAAAAGTCTTATATTGGTAAAACTCCTAATACTCGGATTTGGGATGGATTTAACCCTTACATGAGCGTACATATATATACTGAACTTCCTAGGGTGCTAAGACTTCAGATTTTCGATGTGGGACTTTGTCCTTTCTTCCCAGCCGCCGACCTAACCTTTTGGGCCCGATATCCGGCCCGAGAGTTTTCCGTGATCCGTCTGCGCGTTCTGACCCAAATCTGGCCCACCGATGAATAGTAACCCGTGAATAGTGAATAGTAATCCGAATGAATGGTAATCCGATGAATGGTAATCCGAATCTCGGTTTAGACTTAATTCGATTCTTCGGTTAACTTTGTCTCGAGATGAATAGTGTTTTTAACGGTTTTTCCCGCGTGGACAGTATTCCGAACATTTTACGACTCTTGAGATTTGAGCCGCCCGTTCTTTATTCGAACTTCCAGCCGCCGGTTTCGGTATTGATGGCCAGCCGCCAGTTCCTTTGGCTTGTGTGCTTGGCGACAGGTCCATGGATGGCTGAACGTTAGTCACGGTCTTTCGGGGAATGTTTATAGACGTTTTGGAGTCGGAACATGCAAATGCCTAGTCTTAAAGTTATGTTTGATGGTCGGTCCTGGCTTAGAGTTTTGTTTGATGGTCGGTCGACTAGACGATGTTCGGATAATGAGTCTTGACTGAGAAATGATCGTGGCGGCTGGCCTTATACCAGCCGCCGGTCCGTGCTTGAAGAAGACCCGGTGGCTGGCCTTATCCCAGCCGCCGGTTGATGTATGGAGAAGACCCGGCGGCTGGCCTTATCCCAGCCGACGGTTGATGTATGGAGAAGACCCGGCGGCTGGCCTTATCCCAGCCGCCAGTCGTTGTGTGATGAAGACCCGGCGGCTGGCCTTATCCCAGCCGCCGGACATGGTCTTGGAGGGATCACGGGTGGCTGGTCTTATCCCAACGGTCGGGTCATGTCCCGGATCGTGGGCAGTCGGTCTTATCTTGTCCGGTTCATGCCCGGGATTCATGCCATTTGATCTCGATCTTCACTTCTCGTTCCGTCAATCTTTGAGGAGTGGATTTGGACCCCAACATTGATAAAGGAGAAAAAGGGGCGGCTGGCCCGTCTCTCGGAGGATGGGCTGCCGGCCCATTTTGTAGAGTGAAGGGCAGCTGGCCCGTCTTTCTACGGAGGACGGGCTGCTGGCCCATTTTGTAGAGTGAAGGGCGGCTGGCCTGTCTCTCTACGGAGGACGGGCGGGTGGCCCGTTTTGTAGAGCGAAGGGCGGCTCGCCCGTCTTTTGGCGGAGGACGGGCGGCTGGCCTGTTTTGTAGAGCGAAGGGCGTCTCGCCCGTATTTCAGGCGGCTGGCCCGTTTCGGAGTTGATCGGTACCGCGTTGGGTGAAGGGCGGCTGGCCCATTTTGTAGTTGATCGGTATTGCGTTCGATGAAGGGCAGCTGGCTCGTCTCTCTGCGGAGGACGGGCGGCTGGCCCGTTTTGTAGTTGATCGGTATTGCGTTGGAGTGTTATTCCGGACACTCGAACTTTAGACCATGTCATTTTTGCGTATATTCCCTGGGTTAAATGCCGTTTTTTGTTGCGGGGGACCAAGCTTGTTTGGATCCCTCTTTTGACTGAACGCTTTTAAGATCTCGCATCAGAGCCGGTTTGATACCGCGTTCTTGAGATGTCTTTGACCAGTTTTCCATGTTAGGGACTTTACAGGGTTTGGAGAGTTTACTTCGTTCCTTACACTTCGCACTATTTGCCTATGCGAAGCGCTAGTGAAGGTAAACTAAACAAAACATCGTCTTGAGCGCTTCCTGCAGGATCGCGGGATGTCATGTTACGCCCTTCGGATGTTAATCCGGAAATTTGTATAGCGCCCTAGTCTTATCCTCTGCGGGATGTTGGGAGAACCATGGTTTAAAAGACGGTCTTGTTTTCGCCAACAATAGACGGAATTGTTTGGGAGAGATATCTTGATTGGTTGGCGATCTTGGATAAGTTACGAGATGCTAAGTCTCGATGTTCATCCGATTTTAAATCCGAGTTTGAAGATGTGCTATGAGATACTAAGTCTCAACGTTCATTTTCCTTGGGTTTTTCTGGATCAATTCGCTTTCCGGATCAAGTTTCGAGATGCTAAGTCTCGATGTTGGTCCGAATGATGTTTTCGAAAAAATTTCAAGCTTTGGATTTGTTATGAGATACTAAGTCCCAATGTCCATCCTCTTGATTTGTTTGCGAAAATTTGGGAGTATGTATATTTGGACCCACTCCCCCCCCCCTTTTTTGAGGAGAGGGGGCAACTGAACTCGTTTTTTAAACGAGCTGCCTACGTACCCTCCGTGAAAAGGGATCAAGTCACCCGAAGTTCCGCTTTTTTTTTTGGTGGCGAGAAGACGGCTAAGTCTCGGTAATGGAATCGTCCGTCGCAGCTTCGGCGGTTTCTGAGGTTTTTTTGGCAGTTTTCGTCTCCTCTTGGTTGGTTTCAGTTTCCGTGTGTGGAACCTCTGTTCTCTCGAATTGTTCGGTTTTGCTCACTTTCTTTCCCAATTCTGGGACTTCATCTTCCTTCTTCCTTTTAGGGTTCTCTCTTTGCGGGATCGCTCGCATTGAGTTGATCCACGGGGTTCCCATTATCACGTTATATATCGCGGGTTGGTTTGCCACCGCGTAGTTGACGATTTTCGTGATTCCACCTACACGAACTGGGAGCTGGATTGTCCTGTCCGTCATTGTGACTTCACCAGAGAATCCGGTCAGCGACCTCGGATTGGGCTTTATCATCGACGGATCTACCTTCATCCTGTGAAGCGTCTCCCGAAACATGACGTCCACCGAACTTCCGGTGTCGATCAAGACCCGAGAGACGTCGTGGTCGTTAATGTCCAGCTCTACCACCAATGGGTCGTCGTGAGGTTGGTCGAGGCCTTCGGCGTCTTTTTCGTTAAAGGCGATCCGGTCGTCGTTTTCGGTGATTGGCTCCCGCGGGTTCGATTCCTTATCTCCTCTTCTCAGAAACGCCTTTATTGAGGCCACTGTATCTCGGCAGTACTGAGATCCTCCAATGATCATGTGGATCCTCCTACGGTTTGCGGCGGGATCGTCTTCATTTGGTCTTCTTCCCCGTTTTGGGGTATCCTCGTCGGGCCTTTCGGGACGTTCCGGATTGGGTCGTCCGCCCGGAGCACCAACGTCTTCTTCGATTGCTCCGAGACTTTTGAGAGTCACTCCGATTCCGAGTTCCCCGGCTAATAGCTTTGCCGCAAGCCTTCTTCCGACAGTCCTGCAGTTTTCGGTTGAGTGGCCTTTTGCCTTGTGGAAGGTACAGAAGGCGTTCTCGTCGAATCCCGATCGATTCCACGTATTCCACGGCCCTCTGTTACGCCCATCAGATGGTCTCTCCATCTTTATTTGGTAGTTATGCGCTCCGCCCGGGTTGGGTTATTCGTCTCGGCCAATTCGCCTACTTCTTCTCTCGCTGGGAACGTTAGAAGGTTGCACCGTGCCTTTGGCGACCAATTTCGAGGGTTGGTGCTTTCTGGCCGGGACCCTCATGTCTTCCTCGTAGATTACGAAGTTGGAAGCGCGGTGGAAAGCGTCCTGAATGGTTACTGGCGGATTCATGGTGATTTCCTTTCGGAAGCTCGAAGCCTTCAGCAAGGACTTCTTTAAGGCGTTTATCGTGGCACTGTCGCTTAGGCCGTCAATCTTGGAGACAATCACCCTAAATCTTTCGATGAAATCTCGAAGACTTTCTTCGGGCCCTTGCGACAGCGAGTAGAGGTCTGCGTCGGACGTTGACTGTCTTATGAACAGTGAGTAATGCTTCAGAAAGGCTGCCGAAAATTGATTGAAACCGTCGATCGATTCTCTTTCTAGCCTCGAGAACGATGACAGGGCTGATCCTTTCAGATGTTCCACGAAGAGGAGGCAGAATCTGGCGTCCCTCTCCTCGGGTTTGAATCTAGCCCGTCCCATTGAGATGTGAAAGGCTGTCATGTGGGCCTTTGGATCGGTCGTCCCGTCGTAGAAGGGGATTCAGATTTTTCCCGGGTCAGAAAGTCTAACGCTCGTAATCCTTGAAGTGAACGGGATCTTTTGCGTTTCCTCTAAGACGAGGTCAATCTCCGGGGCCGCACTTGTCGCTTTATGGACTTGCGACCTTACCTTCTTCATTTGACTCGTGGTGAGTTCCAAGCGGGCGCGGAGTTCATCCAACTCGTCCCTTTGGCTAGCGGATCGATTAGCTCGAGTCCCTCGTTCCGCTTTTTCCTACTCTTCGATCCAGCGGAGCTCCTCCTCGTCCGCGTTCAGGTCTCCAACTTCGTCGTCGGTTTCGCTTTCCCCTTCAGCTTCGTTTGCGGTGCCTCTCGGGTTTTCACCATTGGTGCAGCGGGGGTGGAGCCGATGGCTCTTTCCTCGTTCCGATGGGTGTTTGTTCGTCGGGATTCTGACGGCCTGGGGGATTCGCTCTTGGGTTGAAAACAAGGCGCCTTGCTCCGAAAGTCCGGGGGACGCGTGTTAGTTCCTGGGAAGCTGCTCTTTCCTGCTCGGCCGTTCTCTCTTGCCTATTTTGCCGCTCCGCGATTTCGGCTACCATGTTCCTCAGCTCGGTGATAGCCGCGATCTCTGGGGCGGCGTTGGCCATTCCCGTGATGACCGGGTCTTCGATTGGCATTCCGAACCTAGTTAGCGCGTTGGCGAAGGTCCCGGTTGTCCGATCGCTCCGTCGGCGGATGTCCCTGCGGCAGTTGCTCCGGTTCCGGCCGTCGATGTACCGATGGCTGGAATTCCCGTTCCGGCCATTCCCGTGGCGGCTGCTCCGGCAGGTTAGTTGGTGATATCGTCGGTTCTTCTGGTCATTGTCTTCTTTCCGTATCCTTTTCGTTCTAAGGGTAAGAATATTTCTCGTCCCCACAGACGGCGCCAAACTGTGAGAGCCGTAACTCACACTGTCAAAACTTATATTTTGTGGGGGCTCGAAAATTCTATTTTAAAGAACTAAAGGACCGAAAATGCAAAAAGAGAGATTTTATTGATGATTTCCGAAAGTACAAGAATAAATAGCAAAAGCTGAAAAGTCTTATATTGCTAACACTCCTAATACTCGGATTTGGGATGCCTTTGACACTTACACGAGCGTACACATATATACTAACGATCCTAGGGTGCTAAGACTTCATATTTTCGATGTGGGACTTTGTGGTTTCTTCCCAGCCGCCGACCTAACCTTTTGGGCCCGAAATCCGGCCCGAAAATCTTCTGTGATCCACCTGCATACTCTGACCCAAACCTGGCCCGTCTTGTGTAACCAATGAATAGTAAACCGTGAATAGTAATCCGATGAATAGTAAACCAAACCTCGGTTTAGACTTAATTCGATTTTACGGTTAACTTTGTCTCGACATGAATAGTGTTTTGACGGTTTTTCCCGTGTGAATAGTATTCCGAACGTTTTACGACTCTTGATATTTGAGCCGCCCGTTCTTTATTTGAACTTCCAACCGCCGGTTTCGGTATCGATGGCCAGCCGCCGATTCCTTTGGCTCATGTGTTCGGGCTACTGGTCCATGGACAGCTGAACGTCGGTCGCGGTCTTTCGGAGAATGTTTATGGACGTTTTGGAATCAGAACATGCAAATGCCTAATCTTCGAGTCGGTCCGGGCTTAGAGTTATGCTTGATGGTCGGTCGACTGGACAACATTCGGATAACGAGTCTTGATTAACAAATGATCGTGGGCGGCTGGCCTTATCCCAGCCAACGGACCATGCATGAAGGAGATCCGGGCGGGTGGCCTTATCCCAGCCGCCGGACCAAGCGTGAAGAGGATCCGGGCGGCTGGCCTTATCTCAGCCATCGGACCAAGCGTGAAGAAGATCCGGGCGGCTGGCCTTATCCCAGCCGCCGGATATTGTCTTGGAGGGATCATGGGCGGCTGGCCGTATCCCAGCCGCCGGCCCTTGCCTAAGAGGAGACGTGGGCGGCTGGCCTTATCCCAGCTGCCGGGTCGTGTCTCAGACGTGTCGTGGGCAGTTGGCCTTAGCTTGTCCGGTCCGTGCCCGGGATAAATTCCATTTGATCTCGATCTTGGCTTCTTGTTTCATTAATCTTCGAGGAGGGGATTTCGACCCCAACATAAACCAAAAAAATTATCAAATCGAAACAATTTTGAGTTTCTTAAGAACCAAATAGAGAGGGCATTGAAAACGAACCTGGAAACCGAAATACTTGGTAAGCCCTTTAATCTCCTGATTCATCAATGAGATCTGAGCTTCTTTCTCCACAGAATTTAGATTCTCAATCGCCGTTTGTTCTTTTTTTCTCTTACTCGGCTTCTTCGGCTCCATTAACTTTCGACTTTTTGGTTTCAATTACCACCGAAACTCTATAAATTCATAAATCTAAAACCCAAGAAAATGAACGAGATCTAGAATCTCCAAGATATTACACCGAGGAATTGATAGCGAGAAACACGAGCTGAGTAGAAGTAGTGGTTTTTTTTGTGAATTGATTCTGACTATCGATATTTCTCTGAGTACAGATTTGAGAAGAGCAATCGAGGGAAAATACAGGAGCGAAAGAACATGAAAGGGGGAAGAACAAAATTTTAAGTTTTAAGGATAATTAGGAATTTTTGTTATGTGGGTTGTTTTAGAGTCTAATTTTTCTAAGTATTGTATGGATGTACTTTTTCATCGTTTAGCATTGTTGATAACGTTTGTAACAACGTATTGCTATTATAGATAACTTTTTTTTTAAATTTTTTAAAAGAAAAGTGAAATGTCTCAATAACACTATAGATAGTGTTTACAAAAACACAAACGCTATATTAAACTTGGAGATATTGTAACCATAGTAGAATTATCAAAAACGCTATATTATAATGCTATAAATACTCAATATTCTTGTAGTGTCTTTACCTCAACTCAACACAGGCAACACAATTCTTCTTCAATACTATAATTCATGTCATTGAAAGATTCAAAAAAAGGTAAACCTGAAAACAATAAGCTCAACAGTTGTTGGATACCCTTCTCTCTTTCTCTTTGCATGAACAATGTTTTCACAACTTTATGTGGTTTAGTCTTTAAATCGGCTAAAAAAATCTTGCTGATCGTTTCGTTCTAGAAACAATGGTATCACAGCAGCCGAAACATTCACGAGTGTAAAAACAATGGATGGAATTCAAAAGCAAGAAGTCGTCTCAACTGCAGAATTACACAGCTACATATCCTAGTCCAACGAGCAGGTACTCCAAACACTAAAAATTTGAAACATTTTGTAATAATTGAAAACTATGACTTCTTACACGAATCATCACTAACACTTCCCTAACAACCTATCAGTCAGACTCAAGGCTGATTTCCTCTACAAAGCTCCGGTTGTAGGCGTCCTGCAGAAAAATGGATGGTCTTACATTTCATACACGACATGCAACCATAAGTTGGAAAAAGCATGGACGGATATTAGGTGCAAAATACACACACTAAAGCACCCAGAACTTAAGAACAACAGTATGACAACATTTTCACAAGTACTGTGTGGAGTTACATGTACATGAAGGACATGATGAAGCAACATTTATGTAACACCGAAATAACTAAGCTTACAAACAAAGCTTTTGTATCACTCATACTTGAGGAGTTGTTACTCTAAACCACAAACAAACCACCCATTTACCATACTAACTATAACATGTACAACACAATACTAACTAAGATGATAATTTTGACAGCACTTTGGATCTGAAGGCTACAAGTTACCAGCATCTCTAAGGGGTTTTGCAAAAAAGAGATTCTTTTTCAAAATTATGGTAACCCCGTTCAACTTCACTCCCAAACATCAGACGTAACCGTATCCACTATCCACAATGACTGAAGAATCACTAACTCGAAGTCTTGCAAGTAACAAATCCAACCACACTTATTACATGAGAATTTGCAATTAAATCTATACGAATTTGCAATTAAATCTATATATATACTATGACAAAAACTTTGTTTAGGGTGAAATCAGCATGCAGAACCCATTGGTAGAGGCCAAAGATGCTGGAATAGAACCGACTTTGAACAAAGAGATTGATAAGATAGCAAATTTAAAGAATATGGAGGAGGAAACACATCCAAGTGTTGCCAATATCAAAATTCCTCGTAAACGCCCCCTTGAGTAGTTTCGACAGGGAATCAAGATCGGATTTCCCTTTAAAATGAAGTTTTCATTGTTTAACGTTTTGTTATTCTCCGAATGTGCTTCTACGAGTAGCACCTTTTTTGGCTTTTTATCAATTCCTCGAAATTCAAATGAGCTTTCAACTAAAACAAGTGTTTCTATATTTACTATTAAGGAAAATTTCATGGCAACTTTAATATCATTAAATAGTGCAGCTGAAAAAAACATAAATTACTGCATAATATATTCGAAGTTCCGCATTAAATAAAAAGTCAAACTAAATTCAACAAATAAATCCTAAACAACCAAATTTTAACCCAAAACAGTTCTATAATTTGAAATAGGTAATGTGGTTTGTTAAAGAGTAAAATCACTTGACACACAAGCTGCTGAACTTTGGACAATACTTTCAAAATTCAACCACTTGATGGCCACAAACAAAAATGAATACATTCAAGCAAGAGTGATATTTAAGAAACCACACACGATGTTCGTGTGGGACAAGATAAAATAAGTGTGAATGCTGAAAGAATACAAATTTGTGACAGTGAAAATGACAATAGTCCATAAAAATCACCTTATAACAATTACAAATTTCATATCGTCGAAACATTATGTATGCATGAATCCATTTAAATAAAATAAAGCCATGACACAACTATCCTTTCCTCCAATTCTTGAAAACTAATATTTGACACCATTAATTTCAAAAATGTAAAGAGAATAATAAGATCGCTCTAACAGCCCAAATTTCAATACTACAAAAAATAAAGAATTACAAAATAACTTCCCAAAAACGAAGAACTTCGAGAACAAAAAATATCCACAAATACAATAAATTAGCTCCTAAAAAATTACAGTCATTACAATTTTTCCTTTAAAAATCTTCATTACGAAAACGAAGAGTGTCCAGCTGAGGTCCCCCACCTTATAGATTAAAGAGAAATTACCTAGAATGACTTTATAAAACATGAAAAATACTAGATTAGAACTATGAATGGATGAGTTACTAAATTGACACTATTTCTTTTTGCCAAAGACATGTTAACCAAGTATTGTACTACTAATTACAAACATGACATTTCCATTGTTTTATTGATTTTTTAATAAAAATATAGAAGTGAAAATTGGGCTTTTACTATTTATTTGTTTAAACAAATAAATTTTATAACTCCCGACATAGAAACTAGATGTCTGTAACCTAACTATCAATTCATCGACCCTTTCTCCACCTTACCTCGCCGCATTCTCCATTTTGGCGATGATTTTGAAATTTTGGCGAGTCCGACTTTCTTCTTTGGTCTATAATTGCTGGAGAATCCTCCTCCACCTATCATAATCGCTAACTGTCGCAGAGTTCTCTTCTCTCCTCTTGATTCTCCTCATCCCGTCACTCGCTTTGCCTTGCCACTTTCTTATTTTCAGCGATTTTGGATTTCTTCTGCGACTATAACTGTCGGGGAATCCTCCTCCACCGATCCTTATCCTGGTAATTGCTTTCAAACTTCGGTTTTTTTAACCTTTTCAAGGGAAACATGAGAATATCTGGAAACATCATCTGCATCTTCTTCTTTGTTTGGGTAGATTTTTGTCTCTTTTTTGCTCAATTTGTTTCTGTTTTTTTTAATTCTACCTTCTTCTTTTGATTCTGTTAAGGTTTGGTCGTTCATTAATTGTGTTTGCAATTTTACTGTTGGATTTTGGCTGTGTTATGAGAAATTATGGCATTATGCATGTATCATCTTGCATTATACATCATCATTTATCATTTATCTTTTCGGTATCTAAACCAGATGATTTCTATGTTAGATTCTATAAATTAGTGTAATTGTGGAATTATATTCACAACAAAGTGTTTAATTTACAGTGTTATAAAATAACTTTATTGATAGAAAAGCTCTATGTACTTTTAGCGTCTGTCACTTTGTGTTACAAAGCTCACAAACTTGGAATCCATTGCCTCTGTCATTTGCAATTTTATATTGCTTTTAGGTTCTTAATGGCTCATAAGCTAGTTTGGTGATTATTGGTAATTAATAAAACATGAGCCTTTGCGTGTGTGTAAACGACAGCACATCTTTATATTTGAGTAGTTCAACATTTTTGTCTCTCTTGTTGCTCAATTTGTTTTTGTTTCGTTTTTATTCTACATTCTTCTTTTAACTACTCAATGTCGTGTATTAATAGGGACTATTTGTAGTTAAGCTCTGTTGACAAAACCTTCAATCATACATAATCTTCTATTGAGTATTTTATCGTTTTTTCTTAGTAGGCAAATTTATGTACCATTTGTGATTTTTTTAATGTTTCTCTTACTAATTGTTGTTTTAGTAGTTGCTCCTTTATGTGTTGATGAGTTTTTGTTAATGATATATTGGTCCATTATTTGGTACAGTTGTGGCTTGTTCAATCCAAGGTTATATCTAATGCAGATGCTCCCATACGTTGTGTTGTTAAAAATGCAAAATCGAGTCAAAATAGAAGCGAAAAGGTGAAAGGACTGAGAAAACCAAAGAAATAACTATGTGTATCCAAAGTTGTGAAAGCACAGCTTTGAGATGAAGATCTTTCAGATGGGGAGATATGGTCCAACCCAGAATTTGATCTCGGTTTAGATGCTATAGCGGAGTCCATAAGGAGGTTGGACGATACACCTTTACCAAAACGAGCATTTTGGCTTTATTCTCGGAAAACAAATAAGCTGCCTCAAGATCCCATTGGAGAAATCATTGGTAAGGTGGGTACATATTCGCGACAAAACTGTGTCAATCAATCCTTTCATGCATGAAACTTCTTCTCACTTCAAAGGACAAGCGTGTCTGCAAATCTCTCAACCTTGAACCCTTGGTTAAAAAGCCATTATTAGCAAATTCCTCCCCCAAATTGATGGAGAAATGTCTGGCTAATAACAACCCAAAATGCACCTTACATTAAAATATACTTGAATACTTCCATATGAAAAAGAGATACATTTGTTTTATCATTTCTCTATAGCTGCAAGGGCTGTGCACAATGAAGCACTTACCTCTAAGTCAATATTCTTTTATATGTGGACATGACCGAAGAAGTAAAGAAGTTGTTTCAAAAGTTCAATTGGACAAAAGGCATTTCTATTATGGACAAATGCTGGAAAAACATAAAGCATTCATTGAAAGAGATAAGAGTGGTGAGGAAGAAATGCTATCTGAAGTCATTACAAGTTATGAAACCTGAAAACTTGTGTTATCGGGATGATATGGACATATCATGTGCTAAATGTTTCTACTATAAACAAATGTTTAAATTTATCTACATGATGTACGTTAGACTATGATTTAGAACGACCAAATAATGTGCATATGTATTACACCTAAAGTTGAAGTTTCAACTTTTAAAGATCTTATTCTCGCAAACTCATCATCACAACTAAGCAATCAAAGTTCATATGTTTAACACTGAGGAAAAAGAGTACAAACAAGGACCAGAATAAAAAAAGGATAAAACATTAAATAAAAAATTTAAGAGAAAGATAGACATACATGCAATATCCTCAAACTTCATAGCAAACTTTACCTTCATAACATTAATGAAAAATACTATCATACAGCTCAGATTGCAAATCTACGTCATGAAGTTACTTAAAGATTTAACTTCTGTTTATGAGAACAGTGAACAAACAGATTTTACTACATATACTCACCTTCGTAAAAATGATTAAGAACCAATTAGTAACAGAGCTAAGAGAATATCTAATACAAAAACAGGATAAAAAAGCATGCTACGGCTAAACTCACATACAAACTAATAGGCCCAATTTAAAAAAAAAACCACGACTGTATTAAACAACAATTACCCAATACATGTCCATTAAGCATATAACTTACAACTATAAATACATTAGACGATTAAATTAATACTCAATTCTGAAAAAGTGTACTTGTAATCCAATAAATCTAGAAACTTAAAATACAAAATACATAAATACATACACAACATTAATTTCAAATGTTAAGGATGACCTAATTCTACGCTTCACCTGTAACGTTCGCTTGAAATGTGAAAAATTAAATTAAAAAAAATTAAGAAATATAATATATTTCTCAATATCAAACGAAGATCGCAAAAACAAAGAGGACAAAAATGAGAATGAAAACGCTAGGAAAATAAAAAGGAACAGATGTAGCAGAAACATAGGTGAAGAATGAAGTAGAAACACATATCAGGGAGAATTTATAGCCCCATAGAATAAAGAAGTTAGTGGTTGCTTTCAAATTACATATAATTCTATGAAAAGAGAAGAAAAACAACAAATGAAATGTTGTTATGCTAGACGTTCATGAATAGCAGGTGTTACAGTACAAAGAAACAAAAGTGGATATGTTATTTGCAAAAGAAAGGGTAATTAACTAAATATTACATACTTCCAACCACTAAAGAAATAAGCAACGAAAACACCACTAACAAAAAACAATTACAGAGGAGAACAAAAAACAAAGGAGACACGACTTGCTATACTATTATTTAGAACAAAAAAAATAAACACTCCACAGTAGTGTACATATAATAAGTTTTTCATTATTTTTATAAACCTTAAGGTCACAAAATTTTTTTTTTTAATAAATTTTACTAAGTCATCACATACAAAGTTAATAGATTAATTTATAATCTCTTTTAGTTAACAAACTATGAAGATAAAAGATAGACTCCTAGTACAATTTGTAAGCTTAATTCTTTAATAATAAAACATCATGACTCCATTATAAGAAAAAACACACAGTAAAAATAATACAGTATAATAGTATAAACCATCATAATAGACATCCATATCTAAATATTCATATAGGATTACAATGATAGGGTTTAGCTAAAGATATAAGTCTACCTAGAATCTTCTAGAAGCTATACATCATAATAGAGATCCATATATAAATATTCGTAACACTCCCTCTTGGATGTCCATTATATAGAAACATTTCTTAAAATGCGTAAGATGCTGTCTCGTTAAAAACATTACCAGAAAAACTCAATGGAAAAAACCATGGTTAATGGAAAAATAGTGCAGTGCTCGTTAAATCCCATGCATGAGTATATCACTTGAGATATTTTGAGATAGAGTAATCCAATATGATGAAATAACTTCTTGGAAGTAGCGCAATGATAAATATGTCTTCAAAATCTCCACTTGAATGAATTTGTTAAACACTCACATTAACATTCTGCAGTTTATGGAACTTGTTGATGATTTATATGGATCATTCTCTTTAATTCTTTACATCTCATTTGCTTATGAGAAATACTTTGGAGCACTGATCGACCTTCATTTTATAATAACATTCATCTTTCAGATGTCTATCATATGTGTGATCACTGCTGACTCATTAAAACTTTGCCATGAAAAAAACATATAGGATAAAACCAATGAAAGAAAAAAGAGTACATCTGTCACATACTATCATACAATCTTTTTAAAACTTTTGTATTGCACATACTTGTACATACGAGTTATTCATGCTTTTCTTATAAAAATTGATGCAGCCATCAAATCAGAGCTGAACCGGAGCTCAATCAAATCGGAGGCACAAGACCACTCAGACCCGAGATGGATATAGGTGCCTTTCTTGGAGCATACCGACCCAACCAGGATGGGTTAAGATACAAACCAACTTGTTCCAGAAACTCAACTCATCAAGGAATCATGGAGAAAAAGAATTGCTTCAAAAGCTTTCCAGATGAAGAAGATATTCCACTTACAACTCGGCAAACTTCCAGTGAATCCGAAGAAGACAAACAAGCACTTATTGAAGCATTCCGATCAAACGAAGAGGAATTAGGCTATAAACCGATTTATTCTGGAATCTAAATTCATCAGGAAATCCGGGAAAATTGGAATCATACCAAGATCGGTTTTGGTTTGAAATATATTCGATTTCTAAATCAAAGGATCCTCAGCTTGCCTTATTTGGAACCTCACAGGTTTATGAGGCTTCGAACCTATCTATGGCATCCAGGAGACGTGTCCTACATTCTAGAAGATCCTAATAATGTCTTAAGGAGCACCAGAAGTCAGGAGATCAAACAGATCACTCCACACCTCAAATTTCCATATTCGACACCATTTAGAGTAAATATCGATCAATCGATATATCTCTTTGATTTATTTGCACAAGCTGTGTTCAAAGGCATCAAGGATGACCCAGAAGGTTCCTAGACGTCACTATTTCATGCCAAAGTTGTCCAGATACAAAGAATCTCACATCCTTCTCATTTGGCCAACATTCAAGCATTAAAGAGCATATCAATCAAGCAATTGATTGATTCATAATTTATGTTAATTATTTGATTTATTCCCTTTGTAAAAACGTGTAAGAGCTCTTTATAAGCTCACTCATTTTATTTGTAAAAGACAGACCTCCTTTTTGAATGAATTAAGTTATGAGAATTATCTCTTTTAAGCTTTATGCTTATTTTCTGAATTTCGAAAGAGTTGTGTGTGAATCCTTCTCTTTGAATTCATTGAGAGTTTGGTGAGAAGCCTTCCCTTATTTGTCTTATCAAAGCCTTTCCCATAAGCTTTGTGGCGACCCTCGATCCATCAAGCGATTCCATCTTCCATCCATTGATCTTGACAAGGAGAGTCACACGACCAATTGTCTAGGTTCCATAAGTCATCCGACCATCATCCGACCAGTTGAGAGAGTCACACGACCAGCAACTCGGTTCCATCTTTATCCATAGGTTCGTGCCCGTATCTCATTGACAAGATAGCTAGGAAAGTAGAGTGGCAGAACTATGAGAACATGGAAGACTTGCTACACTTTGCTATTCAGGCCGAACAACAAGCCAAGAAGAAGGCTAACTCTTCACGAAACAAGTCCACATGGAACCCATCCTACACAAAACCGTAAGACAAAGGAAAGGCTCCTGAAGTGGAGAACCGTTTCAAGAAATCAACTGCTGGACCATCTAAAACAGCTCCACCCGAGCAAGGTAAGACTCCTAACCAGAGATCTAGAGACATTACTTGTTTCAAATGTCAGGGAAAGGGGCATTACGCAAGGGAGTGTCCAAATCAAAGAGTGATGTTATTGAGAGACAATGGAGAGTATGAATCCGCGGATGAAGCTGATGTAGAGTCAGCCGGTTCGGAAGAAGAGATAACCGACTATCCTGAAGTTGGTGAGGTCTTAGTGATCCGGAGAGCTCTCAGTGCCTTGTATGATCCTGAAACCATTCAAAGGGAAAACATCTTCCATACAAGATGTAGCATAAGTAACAAGGTATGTAGTCTCATTATTGATGGAGGCTCTTGCACTAACGTAGCTAGCAAGTACCTTGTGGATAAGTTAGGTCTTGAGAAGACCAAGCATCCAGAGCCATATCGTCTAAGATGGCTCAATGACTCCACGGAGGTGAGGATTGCGGAACAAGTAGTTGTATCATTCAGCATTGGGAAGTATAGTGATCAAGTCAAGTGTGATGTGGTGCCAATGCAAGCTGGGCATCTTCTACTTGGGAGGCCATGGCAATTCGACAAAGCGACCTTACACAATGGTCGCACCAACTACTATTCTTTCACGCACAATGGGAAGAAGCACAACTTGGCGCCTCTTACACCAGCTGAAATACACGAGATGCAACAAGCCATGGACCAGGGTTTTAAGCTAAGTAAAACCAGTTTGTTTGTTTCTCCTAGTAGTGTTCTTAAATCTATTGAACACAAACAACAGGTATTACTCATGATCTTTAGAGAAAGCTATTTTTCAGGTGAAGAAAAGATTTCGGAGCTGCCAAACGAGATGAACCAGCTATTGGAGAAGTATAAAGACGTCTTTCCTGAAGAGATGCCACCAGGACTTCCACCTATTAGAGGGATTGAGCATCAGATTGATTTTGTACCTGGAGCACCAATATCTAACCGACCAGCTTATAGAGTAAACCCGGAGGAGGCTAAAGAATTGGAAGGTCAAGTTCAGTAGCTCATGTCCAAAGGCTACATCAGGGAGAGCCATTAGGGAGAGCCTGTTTTACTAGTACCAAAGAAGGATGGTACTTGGCGGATGTGCGTGGACTGCCGAGCCATTAACAACATCACCATCAAGTATAGGCATCCGATTCCAAGGCTGGATGACATGCTATATGAGTTGAGTGGAGCTACAATCTTCTCCAAAATAGACTTGAAAAGCGGATACCACCAAGTCAGAATGAAGGAAGGGGATGACTGGAAGACTGCTTTCAAGACCAAGCAAGGTCTATACGAATGGCTTGTAATGCCATTTGGTCTTACCAACGCACCCAGCACCTTCATGTGACTCATGGACCAGGTTCTAAGGGCTTATATTTGTAAATTTGTAGTGGTTTATTTCGATGACATCCTCATCTATAGCCATTGCTTGACTGATCATGTTAGCCATCTAGAACAAGTATTGGAAACACTTAGGCGAGAAGGGTTATTTGCAAATCTTAAGAAATGCATTTTCTGCACTGATCAATTGGTGTTTTTAGGGTTTGTTGTGAGTTCACAGGGACTTAAGGTGGATGAAGAGAAGATTAAAGCCATTCAAGAGTGGCCAACGCCTTCTACAATCGGACATGTCAGGAGTTTTCATGGATTGGCTAGTTTTTATAGGCGTTTCGTCAAGGATTTCAGCACCATAGCCGCGCCTTTGACATCTGTGATCAAGAAGGATACTGCCTTCATATGGGGACCAGCTCAAGAAGACGCATTCAAGAAGCTCAAGGAGAGCTTGACTCAAGCACCGGTTTTAGTACTTCCTAACTTTGACAAACCCTTTGAGATTGAATGTGATGCATCAGGTACCGGTATAGGAGCAGTCTTAACACAAGGAGGCAAACCCGTAGCTTACTTCAGTGAGAAGCTAACTGGAGCAACCCTCAACTACCCAACCTATGATAAGGAGCTTTACACATTGGTGAGATCGTTGGAGACATGGCAACATTACTTGTTGTCCAAGGAGTTTGTAATCCACACTGACCACGAGACACTCAAACACTTAAGAGGCCAGACTACACTTATGAAGAGGCATGCTATGTGGCTGGAGTTTGTGGAGACCTTCCCATACGTTATCAAGTACAAAAAGGGAAAGGAGAATGTCGTGGCCGATGCTCTTTCAAGACGATACGCTCTCATCTCAACCATGGAAGCTAAGATCATGGGGTTTGAACATATCAAGGAGGCGTATGAGGCTGATCCAGACTTCCAAGAGCTTTATAAAGACACCACTAAAGCCGCATTTGGAGTTTTCTACCAACAAGATGGGTTTCTATTCAAGGAGAAGCGTTTGTGCATTCCACAAGGCTCCATGAGGGAACTGATCGCAAGAGAAGCTCACGGTGGAGGTTTAATGGGACATTTTGGGAGAGACAAAACCTTGAGCGTGTTGATGGAAAACTTCTACTGGCCGCACATGAGACAAGATGTGGAGAAGCTATGTGTCAAATACATTACATGTCTGAAAGCCAAGTCCAGGTTACATCCTAACAGTTTATACATGCCTTTACCAATTCCTAATGCACCGTGGGTGGACATTTCTATGGACTTTGTTCAAGGCTTGCCTAAGATACACCACAAATATTCCATTTTTGTAGTGGTAGACAGGTTCTCCAAGATGGCACACTTCATACCATGTGCCAAGACCAATGATGCAACACAAACGGCTGATCTATTCTTCAAGGAGGTTGTGCGCTTACATGGAGTGCCAAGAACGATAGTTTCTGATCGTGACACTAAGTTTCTAAGCCATTTCTGGAAGACATTGTGGAAGAAGCTTGGCACCAAGCTCTTATTCTCTACAACTTGCCATCCTCAAACAGATGGGCAAACCGAGGTAGTAAACCGAACACTCTCCACCTTGCTGAGAACTACGGTTAGTAAGAATCTTAAGAATTGGTTGAGTTGTTTGCCTTTCATTGAATTCACATATAATCATGCCAAACACTCTGCTACTGACCATTCTCCTTTTGAAGTTGTGTATGGATTCAATCCTATTACTCCTTTAGATCTTATCACCTTGCCGCAAGCTATCTATTCAAGTCCAGATGCAGAGACCAAAGCCAACTTTGTAAAGAAGCTTCACCAACAAGTAAAAGAGAGCTTGGATAAGAAGACCGAGGTGTATAGGTCCAAGGCTAACAAAGGGCGTAAGGAGCTTACATTTGAACCTGGAGACTGGGTGTGGCTACACATGAGACATGAGCGTTTTCCCACACAAAGAAAATCCAAGCTTGCACCAAGAGGAGACGGACCATTCCGAGTTTCAGAAAAGATCAATGGCAATGCCTACAAGCTGGAGCTGCCAGGTGAGTACAATGTGTCTACAAGTTTTAATGTTGCTGATCTAGTTCCTTATGATGCAGATGAAACTGTTCTGAGGTCAAAACCTTCTCAAGGAGGAGGGAATGATGAGGTCATCGAAAGACTAGTACCACTTATACCAACCGTAAGGCAAGGACCAAGGACCAGATCAGGACCACGAGTGCTAAGAGAAGAATTCAATCAAGCAATTGAGCCACTACTAAGCATTCAAGACAAAGAAGATAAAAACTTCAAGACTACGGTCCAAGATCATGAAGAAGAATTATGACATTTTTTCTTGTCATACAAAATCACATCTTTCAGTCCTGAAAAATCAGTAACTTGTTCAAATAATATTTTTAAGTATGGTACTTCATGACCAAATATATGTGAGCATTCAATATGTTGAAATCTTGCAATGATCTTTTGAAATAACATCTCTTTTCCTAAATTTTCTGTTTGGAGTGCATGAAAACAATGTTTTCTTTGTAAGAATTTTTCTTTAAACTACAATTTGATATAACTCTTCAAGAGTTCTGACTGTGTTTTAAATTAAGGATTATTTGATCTATAATCCTTTTATAAATACACCTGAGAATACTGATTCATCTGATAATATTCACTTTCGTGATCATACACTATAAAACATAGTTGTATTAATTCGAGCGAATAGCAAGAGTTCTCAGGAACATAATTTTAATATCATCAATTCTTCAAGTATTTGATCTTTTAAGAGTGTTCACATAAGTATCATTATCTAAAGTGTTGTATAATTCAAGTCCTTTATGTGTTGCGAGACTGATAAGGAACTAGAAGTTGTATCCAACACATGAGACTATGTCTCCTCATAATGAATTTTATATTCATCTTTCTCTCGCAAAGACTCATTTATGTTCTATTGGTTTTACACCTTTTGATGTATGGACTATTGGTCTGAATACTTCTCTCTTTCTAGACTTTGTTTCACGATACACTTTCTCATTCATTATATCAACTGTTATATGGGGCTACCTGTTATATTGCATAGAAAATTATCGTCAATGTTGATTTGGTTTTTTTTTGTTCATTTTATTCCATACATAGAATAAATTATTAAGATCTACATGATCTCAGATACCTAAATTTTTGTTGTTGTCATGTTTATCATTCAAAAGTATTTTGTAACATCTCGATATTTGGTATATATGGAAACGTATATGGGAAAGGTTAAAAGAATTGATTTAGCTACCTATATCACCAAAGTGCACTTACCTTTTCGGTTAACCATCCCGAAAGAACTCCAGAGTTAAGCGTGCTTGGGCTGGAGTAGTCCAAGGATGGATGACTTACCGGGAAGTGATTTGCGGTATCGTGTGAGTTAGGAAAAAACACGGGAAACGGTCATGTGGGGATTGCAGGGACAGTATATCATGACTTTCGAACTTCCCGGATAATGCACCGACCGTCAGACAGGGGTGGGCCCAATGGGCTAATGAGAGGACATGTGGGCCTAGTGAGAGGCCCAATGGACCTAATGAGAGGACATGTGGGCTCACTGGTAGGGGCGGTTGGGGCGTTATAAGTGGACGCAGAGGTGGTTAGCCGTCCCAGTGCTGACCTGGGAGGCGTTCTGGGACTGGTCTTGGCGTGCAACGAGGACGTTGCACTCTTTGAGTGGGGGTGATTTGTAACATCCCGATTTCTGTTATATATGGAAACATATGTGAGAGAGGTTAAATGAATTGATTTGGTTCCCTATGTCACCAATGTGCACTTACCTTTTCGGTTGCACATCCGAGAGAACTCCAGAGTTAAGCGTGCTTGGGCTGGAGTAGTCAAAGGATCGGTGACCTACCGGGAAGTCATTCGCGGTACCGTGTGAGTGATGCCAAAACACAGGGAATGGTCATGTGGTGACTGCAGGGTCAGTATATCATGAATTTCGAACCCCCCGGTTAACGTTCCAACCGTCGGCCAGGGGTGGGGTCCACGAGCCCGAGAGAGGGATGGGTGACTCACCGGTAGGGGCGGTTGGGGTGTTAAATTTCTGGTATATATGGAAACATATGTGGGAGAGGTTAAATGAATTGATTTGGCTACCTATGTCACCAAAGTGCACTTACCTTTTCGGTTGCACATCCAGAGAGAACTCCAGAGTTAAGTGTGCTTGGGCTGGAGTAGTCAAAGGATGGGTGACCTACCGGGAAGTCATTCGCGGTACCGTGTGAGTGCGGCCAAAACACATGGAATGGTCATGTGGTGACTGTAGGGTCAGTATATCATGAATTTCGAACCCCCCGGTTAACGTTCCAACCGTCGGACATGGGTGGGGTCCACAAGCCCGAGAGAGGGATGCGTGACTCACCGGTAGGGGCGGTTGGGGCATTAAATTTATGGTATATATGGAAACATATGTGGGAGAGGTTAAATGAATAGATTTGGCTACCTATGTCACCAAAGTGCACTTACCTTTTCGGTTGCACATCCAGAGAGAACTCCAGAGTTAAGTGTGCTTGGGCTGGAGTAGTCAAAGGATGGGTGACCTACCGGGAAGTCATTCGCGGTACCGTGTGAGTGAGGCCAAAACACAGGGAATGGTCATGTGGTGACTGCAGGGTGAGTATATCATGAATTTCGAAATCCCCCGGTTAACGTTCCAACCGTCGGACAGGGGTGGGGTCCACGAGCCCGAGAGAGGGATGCGTGACTCACCGGTAGGGGCTGTTGGGGCATTAAATTTATGGTATATATGAAAACATATGTGGGAGAGGTTAAATGAATTGATTTGGCTACCTATGTCACCAAAGTGCACTTACCTTTTCGGTTGCACATCCAGAGAGAACTCCAGAGTTACAAATATTGTAACAAAACATGTCAAAAATTATAGTTAAGTTATTTTAACATTGTAGGATATCTAACACGAATTCCATACTAACACAAATTCCATTGGATGTAATATTTATGGAAACTCCAAGGAACATCCAAGGTTTTTCAAAACTTAGTGATTTGACGTATTCACAGAAAATGAACAAATCTTGAAAAACGATAAATAATATGTTTCAACACTTAAAAATGTGACGAAACCTCTCAGGAAGCCATCTAACTCCAATTTCAATTTTTTTTTAATAAATTAATGACTCAATCCTGAAAATTAACACTACAAGAAAATTGTCTCAAAGGTGACGGTGGACTGTGTCGAAAATTCTTCAGGTTCTATTGATTTCGAGAATGTTCCGAGAAAACATATTTCGTCGAAGTTTGGCTCTCGGAAAGAAGCACTTGTCAAAATTTTGTCGGTTTTTTTTGAGGATATGTTTTATCGGAAATTATTGTCGGAGATGTTGGTCGGTAATTACCGAGACCTATCTGATGATATAAAGTGTCAGAAAGCTGTCGAAGTACTTATTGGAAAAGGGTCGGAGAGATTTCTTGGTACGCTGTCGGAAATTACCTACGAGTTTCCGAGAACAAAGAAACTGAGTCGTTGTTCAATGTTATGTCGTTAACTTGTCAATGTAATTTAACAGTAAAGTAGATATGAGGTTCCAAAAATAATTGTTTCATTATGTTTGTTGGATAGTATAGGTTCTATTCGATGTATTGTTGTCCATTTTTGTACGTGAAAAATATTGAATAATTCTCAAAAGACAAATTTAAGAAACTGCAATACATATATGTCCATTAAACAACATTTACCCAATACATGCCCATTAAACATATAACTTACAACTATACATAAATACCACGAATGTGTTAAACAACATTTACCCAAAACATGCCCATTAAGCATATAACTTACAACTACAAATACATTAGACGATTAATTAATACTCCAATCCGAAAGAAAAAAGTGTACGTTTAATCAAATAAATCTAGAAATTTTAAAATACAAAATAGACATATATACATACACAACATTAATTTCTAATGTTAAGGATGACCTATTTCTACGCTTCACCTGTAACGTTCGCTTGAAATGTGGAAAATAAATTAAAAAGAGATTAAGAAATATAATATATTTCTCAATTTCAAACGAAGATCGCAAAAACAAAAAGGATAAAAATGAGAACGAAAACGCTAGGAAAATAAAAAGGAACAGATTTAGCAGAAACATAGGTGAAGAATGAAGTAGAAACACATATCAGGGAGAATTTATAGCCCCATAAAATAAAGAAGTTAGTGGTTGCTTTCAAGTTACATATAATTCTACGAAAAGAGAAGAAAAACTACAAATGGAATGTTGTTATGCTAGACGTTCATGAATAGCAGGTATTACAGTACAAAGAAACAAAAGTGGATATGTTATTTGCAAAAGAAAGGGTAATTAACTATTTATTACATACTTCCAACCACTAAATAAATAAGCAACGAAAACACCACTAACAAAAAACAATTACAGAGGAGAAAGTAAAAACAAAGGAGACACGACTTGCCATACTATTATTTAGAACAAAAAAAATAAACACTTCACAGTAGTGTACATATAATAAGTTTTTCATTATTTTTATAAACCTTAAGGTCACAAAAAAAAATTTGTATAATTTTACTAAATCATCACATACAAAGTTAAGAGATTAATTTATAATCTCTTTTAGTTACCAAACTATGAAGAAAAACATAGGTGAAGAATGAAGTAGAAACACATATGATGGAGAAATTCATAACCCCATAGAATAAAGAAGCTAGTGGTTGCTTTAATAAATTACGTATAATTCTACAAAAAGAGAAGAAAAACTACAAATGGAATGTAGTTGTGCTAGAAGTTCATGAATAGCAGGTGTTACAGTAAAAAGAAACTAAAGTGGATATGTTATTTGCAAAAGAAAGGGTAACTAAATACATATTACATACTTCCAACCACTAAATAAATAAGCAACGAAAACACCACTAACAAAAACAATTACAGAGAAGAAAAAAAAAAATCAAAGGAGACACGACCTGTCATACTATTATTTAGAACGAAAAAATAAACACTTCGCAGTAGTGTTCATATAATAAGTTTTTCATTACTTTTATAAACTTTAAGGTCACAAAAAAAGTTTGTAAACTTTTTACTAAATCCTCACATACAAAGTTAAGAGATTAATTTGTAATCTCTTTTACTTAACAAACTATGAGGATAAAAGATAGACTTCCCCCTACAATTTGTAAGCTTAATTCTTTAATAATAAAACATCATGACTCCATTATAAATTAAAAGCACTGTAAAAATAATACAGTATAATAGTATAAACCATAAAATTTTCCTAAATAAAACGAATAAATGAATAAGAGAATACCATAAAAACATATCAAAATATTATCAAAATATAGTAATATATAGTTGTATATTTACATTGATCAGGATTTGATATTATGATTTTGCTATCTTTTTAAAGAAAATCCACTTCTTAATAGTAAAAACAAAAAAACAAATTATTCTACAAATCTTCCTAAATGTTCTGAATAGAGAAATATTGCAGTGCTCATTAAATCTTCCGCATGAGTATATCATTTGAGATCTTTTGAGATAGAGTAATCCAATAAGATGAATAACTTTTTGGAAGTAGCGCAATGATAAATATGTCTTCAAAATACCCGCTTGAATGAATTTGTTAATTAAACACTCACATCACCATTGTCTGCAGTTTATAGAACTTGTTGATGATTCATATGGATCATTCTCTTTAATTCTCTACATCTCATTTGCTTATGAGAAATACTTTGGAGCACTGATCGATCTTCATTTTATAATAACATTCATCTTTTAGATGTCTATCATATGTGTGATCACTGCTGACTCATTAAAACTTTATCATAAAAAACCTATAGGATAAAAACCATGAAAGAAAAAAAGAGTACAGCCGTCACATACTATCATACAATCTTTTTAAAACTTTTGTATTGCACATACTTGTACATACGAGTTATTCATGCTTTTCTTACAAAAATTTACTATTATGACATTTTTTCTTATCATACAAAATCACATCTTTCAGTCCTGAAAAATCAGTAACTTGCTCAAATATTATTTTTAAGTATGGTACTTCATGACCAAATATATGTGAGCATTCTATATGTTGAAATCTTGCAATGATCTTTTGAGATAACATTTCTTTTCCTAAATTTTATGTTTGGAGTGCACGAAAACAATGTTTTCTTTCTAAGAATTTTTCTTCCAAACTACAATTTGATATAACTCTTCAAGAGTTCTGACAGTGTTTTAAATTAAGGATCATTTGATCTATTATCCTTTTATAAATACACATGAGAATACTGATTCATCTTATAATATTCGCTTTCGTGATCATACCCTATGAAACATAGTTGCATTAATTCGATCGAATAGCTAGAGTTCCTGGGAACATAGTTTTGATATCATCAATTCTTCAAGGATTTAATCTTTTAGGATTGTTCACATAAGTATCATTATCCAAAGGGTTGTATAAGTCAAGTCCTTTATATGTTGTGAGACTGATAAGGAACTAGAAGTATTATCCAACACATGAGATTATGTCTCCTCATAATGGATTTTATATTCATCTTTCTCCCACAAAGACTCATTTATGTCCTATTGGTTTTCCACCTTTTGATGTATGGACTATTGGTTTGAATACTTCTCTCTTTCTACGAGAGTTTAATTCTTTGTCTATTTCTTCTTTTATAGTTTGGTCAATAATTTCTTTGTGTACACTATTCAATAGACTTTGTTTGATGATACACTTTCTCATTCATTATATAAACTGTTATATTGCATTGAAATATATTGTCAACGTTCATTTGCTTTTTTTTGTTCATTTTATTCCATACATAAAATAAATTATTAAGATCTATTCATGATCTCAGGTACCTAAATTTTTGTTGTTGTCATGTTTAATGTCTCCTCCTGAGATCATTCAAAAGCATTTGTTCTCTCGGTTTAACTATTTTGAACTTATGCTCCTTTTCTCTTCTGAAAATTCTTAGAACCAACAGGTCTCTCACGTTTTATGCAATCTTTAGACTCACTAGCAGTTTAACATTATCCTTGAAGGATATCAATTCTTAGTGAAGCATTTACAGCTGATATATGTGATTTTATCACTCTCTTTGGATCAGTAAATACGTCTGGCAACTGAATTGTTCAACTTTATAGATGGATATCTTTAGGACTTTCAGTGCATATTCTTTTACTACAAACAAGTCCATATTGTTACAAAAAATTACGACTAATTGTTGTTTTACAATATTGTGACGATTTACATACCAAATAGTGACAAAATTATTCAGTCATAAAACTGTCACAACTTCGTCATAATAGTGTGACTAATTGAAAGTAACAAATTTTTGTCACTAATGGTGACAAAGTTAACCGAAAAATCGAACTAAGTCTAAACCGAGATTCGGATTACTATTCATCGGATTACTATTCACGGATCACTATTCATCGGCGGGCCGGATTTGGGTCAGAACGCGCAGACGGATCACGGAAGACTCTCGGGCAGGAAATCGGGCCCAAAAAGCTTAGGTCGGCGGCTGGAAGGAAGGACAAAGTCCCACATCGGAAATCTGAAGTCTTAGCCTCCTAGGATTGTCAGTATATATATGTACGCTCATGTAAGGGTAAATCCCATCCCAGATCCGAGTATTAGGAGTTTTAGCAATTTAAGACTATTCAGCTTTTGCTAATTTCCTTTGTACTTTCGGAAAATATCAATAAAATCTCCTTTTTCATCTTTTTGGCATTTTCGGTCCTTTAGTTCTTTATAAATAGAATTTTCGAGCCCCCATTAAATATAAGTTTTGACAGTGTGAGTTTCGGCTCTCACAGTTTGGCGCCGTCTGTGGGGACGAGAAATATTCTTAACCCTAAGAACGAAAAGGATACCGAACGAAGACAATGACCAGAAGAACTGACGACATCACCAACCAACCAACCGGAGCAGCAACCGGAGTGGGACTTCCCGCCATTAGCACGTTGGCGGCCGGAACCGGAACAACCGCCGCCGGGACATCCACCGACGGAGCAGTCGGAAATCCCGGGACTTCCCCCAGGGCCCTCGCCAGATACGGAATGCCACTCGAAGATCCAGTCATCACGGAAACGGCCAACACCGCCCCGGAGAACGCAGCAATCACCGAACTGCGGAACATGGTAGCCGAAATCGCGGAGCGGCAGAACAGGCAAGAAAGAGCGGCCGCACGAGAAAGAGCGGCTTCCCAAGAACCAGCACACGTCCCCCGGACGTTAGGAGTAAGACGCCTTGTCTTCACCCCGCGAGCAGACCCCACGGGCCGTCAGAATCCAGACGAACAAACCCCCGTCGGAACAAGGAAAGAGCTATCAGCACCACCCCCGCTGTACCGGAAGAGCACCACTGGGCGAACAGCCGAACGGCCAACTTCCACGGTGACCAACAGCGAGAACTCGAGAGACGTCACGAACAGAGCCGAAAACGAAACTGACGACGAGGATGGAGATCTGAACGCGGACGACGAAGAGCTCCGCTGGATCGAAGAGCAGGAAAAGGAGGAACGAGAGGCCAGAGCTAATCAATCCGCTAGCCGAAGGGACGAGCTGGATGAGCTCCGTGCCCGCCTAGAACTCACGACAAGTCAGATGAAGGAGGTAAGGTCACAGGTCCATAAAGCAACAAGCGCGGCCCCGGAAATCGACCGCGTCCTAGAGGAAACGCAAAAGATCCCGTTCACTTCGAGGATCACTAGCGTCAGACTCTCTGACCCGGGAAAAATCCGAATTCCCTTCTACGACGGGACGACTGATCCGAAGGCCCACATGACAGCCTTCCGCATCGCTACGGGACGTGCTAGGTTCAAACCCGAAGAGAGGGACGCAGGATTCTGCCTCCTCTTCGTGGAGCATCTGAAAGGATCAGCCCTGTCGTGGTTCTCGAGGCTAGAGAGAGATTCAATTGATGGTTTCGAGCAATTGTCGACGGCCTTCTTGAAACATTACTCGTTGTTCATAAGACAGTCGACATCCGACGCGGACCTTTACTCGCTGTCACAGGAACCCGAAGAAAGCCTCCGAGATTTCATCGAAAGGTTTAAGGTGATAGTCTCGAAAATTGACGGACTAAGCAACAGTGCCGCGATCAACGCCCTGAAGAAGTCCTTGCTGAAGACTTCGAACTTCCGAAAGGAGATTACCGTAAACCCACCAGTAACCATCCAAGATGCTCTCCACCGTGCTTCCAACTTCGTCATCTACGAGGAAGACATGAGGGTCCCAGCTGGAAAGCACCAATCCTCAAAATTGGTCGCTAAAGGCACGGTGCAACCTTCTAACTTTCCAAACGAGAGAAGAAGTAGGCGAACCAGCCGAGATGAAGAACCCAACCCGGGCGGAGCGCATAACTACCAGATAAACAAGGAGAGACCGAATAATGAGCGCAACAAGGGACCATGGAATACATGGACTCGACCAGGATTCGACGAAAACGCCTTCTGTACCTTCCACAAGACGAAAGGCCACTCGACCGAAAACTGCAGAACCGTCGGAAGGAGGCTCGCGGCAAAGCTGTTAGCCGGGGACCTCGGAAACGGAGTGACCCTCGAGAGTCTCGGAGCTATCGAAGAAGATGCTGGCGCCCCGACGGACGACCCAACCAGGAACGTCCCGAAAGGCCCGACGAGGATACCCCCAACGAGGGAGGAGACCAACGGAGACGACTCCGCCGCCAACCGCAGAAGGATCCACATGATCATCGGAGGATCTCAGTACTGCCGGACACAGTGGCCTCGATAAAAGCGTTCCTGAGAGAGAGGAGACAAGGAGTCAAAACCGCGGGAACCGATCACCGAAAACGACGATCGGATCGCTTTTACGAAAAAGACGCCGAAGGCCTTGACCAACCTCACGATGACCCATTGGTGGTAGAGTTGGATATCAACGACCATGACGTCTCACGAGTCTTGATCGACACCGGAAGTTCGGTGGACGTCATTTTTCGAGAGACGCTTCAAAGGATGAAGGTGGATCCGTCAAAGATAACTCCCAGTCTGAGATCACTGACCGGATTCCCTGGCGAAGTCACAATGACGGATGGAACAATCCAGCTCCCGGTTCGTGCCGGCGGAATCACGAAAATCGTTAACTTCGCGGTGGCAAACCACCCCGCATTTTATAACGTGATAATGGGAACTCCCTGGATCAATTCAATGCGAGCAATCCCGTCGACTTACCATCTCTGCCTGAAGTTCCTGACACCAAACGGAATCAAGACCGTTTGGGGAAATCAGAAGGAGGCTCGGATCTGTTTTCTGGCGGAACACAAGCTCCGGAATCCGACCATCCCGCAAAGAGATAACCCGAAGAGGAAGAACGAAGACAAAGTCTCCGAACTGGGAAAGAAAGTGAGCAGAACCGAAAAGTTCGACAAAACGGAGGTTCCGCCCACGGAGACTGAAGTCAACCAAGAAAAGACGAAAGCTACCGAAAAGACTGCAGAAAACGTCGAAGCCGCAACGGACAACTCCATTATCAAGACTTAACCGTCTTTTCGCCAAAAAAAAAAAAAAAAAAAACGGAACTACGGGTGACTTGATCCCTTTTCACGAAGGGTACGTAGGCAGCTCGCTTAAAAAAAAAAAAAACGAGTTCAGTTGCCCCTCTCCTTAAAAAAGGGGGGGAGTGGGTCCGTATATACATACGCCCAAACTTTCGCAAAAATTTCAAGAAGATGGACATTGGGACTTAGCATCTCATAACACATCCAAAGCTTGAAAAAGTTTCCCGAAAACACCGTTCTGACAAACATCGAGACTTAGCATCTTGAAACTTGATCTAGAAACCGAATGGATCCAGAAAACCCCGAGGAAAATGAACATTGAGACTTAGTATCTCATAAAACATCTTCAACTTAAAATCAGATGAACATCGAGGCTTAGCATCTCATCCAAAGACCCACCAATCAAGATACTTCTCCCGAACACTTAAGTCCTCTCCAACAAATCCGTCTGTTGCTGGCCACAACAAGACTATCTTTTTAAACCATGGTTCTTTCAACATCCCGCAGAGGATAAAACTAGCGCGCTATAAAAATTTCCGGATTAACATCCGAAGGGCGTAACCTGTATCCCGCGATCCTGCAGGAAGCGCTCGAGACGATGTTCTGATTAGTTTACTTTCACCAACACTTCGCATAGTACAGGACACAAAGTAAACTCTTTAAACCCAGTAAAGCGCCTGACACGGGAACACTGGTCAAAGACATCTCGAGAACGCAGTATCAAACCGGCTCTGGTGTGAGATCTGAAAAGCGTTCAGTCGAAAGAGGGATTCGAACAAGCTCGGTCCCCTACGACAACAAAAGACTGCATTAAACCCAGGAATATTCGCAAAATACAAACTGGTCTAAAAGTTCGAGTGTCCGGAACAACACTCCAACGCAATATCAATCAGCTCCAAAACGGGCCAGCCGCCCGTCCTCCGTAGAGAGACGGCCCAGCCGCCCTTCATTCCAACGCAATCAGCTCCAAAACGGGCCAGCCGCCCGTCCTCCGTAGAGAGACGGCCCAGCCGCCCTTCATTCCGCAAAGCTACAAATCAACTCCGAAACGGGCCAGCCGCCCGGTCAACGGGCCAGCCGCCCCTTTACTCTACAAAACGGGCCAGCCGCCCGTCCTCCGTAGAGAGACAGGCCAGCCGCCCATTACTCCACAAAACGGGCCAGCCGCCCTCTTGGAAGAGAGACATACCGGCCGCCCATCTCCTCCTTTATCAAGGCTATAAAAGCAAAGCAAGCAAGCAAAAAAGTCCGTAACATCTAAGGCAAAAGCTGATAGATAAAAATCTCCATGAAAGGAGATATAAGTTCGGTTAACAAAGCAAATACAATAAAAAGGGTCAAAAGACCCGAATACAACTAAGGCAGAAAAAGAAAACACAAGGCCAAAGCCTAGTCATATTCGACGAGAGGAGTAGGAGCTCCATAGTCCAAAGCCTCGGCGTCCGGAGACTGGTACGGAGAAACGGGAGAGTATACCAAGTGGCTCTCGAGAACGGCAGCAGCCTGATCATAGGAGCCGGCCCAACCTCCTCCTTTGAGCCGCTCCAATTCCGCCTCCAGCTCTCCCTCTTCCCCCTCAACCTTTGACTTCCCGAACTTGATGTCCCGGACTAGGTCAAGGTTAGAGCTAACCTAAGTCAAGGCAGTCTCGCCATATTTCGCCTGACGCATTGGCACGAGAGCAGCCCTGGCTCCCTCGATGCGAAGACGGTACTTCTCCACCAAGTCCCAGCGACATTTCTTGAGCGCCAGCTCCTTTTTCCGCTCGGCCTCCGCGAGCACTTTCTTGATCTCCTTCTGAGATCTCCTCTCCACGTTCCGAAGCTTTACTTCCAAGGCCTTGATCTTCTTGTCCTTCTTCTGGGACTCTTTCTCCGAAGCTTCCAAGGCAACCTGGGTTGCATGAGCTCGGGTGGCGACCTGAATCAAAGAAAAGCAAATATCAGCAAAGACCAAACTGCGTCTAAACAAATCTAAGGGAAAAAGAGTTACCATCATACGGCCGGAGGACAGATCTCCGTAAGCCGCAGAACAATCAAACGGCGCAGCTGAGGTCGGAGCCAACGCTCCAAAGTAGTCCACAACCTTCACGGACTCAGCTAGATCGCCTCCCGCCGCTTTGCGGGCATCAAAGAGAAGACCATGATCAGATGCCTCGGCCGTCCGAGCCACTTTGTCCTTCCTCGGACGGTCAGGGCTGTTGGAACCTCCCTTCCCTTTATCCACGGCAACGGCACAAGCTGAACCTTTAGGAGCAGTAAACTGTTCCTCGGGCACGCCATGGAAATTAGGCCCGGGCGGGAGAACAAACACGGACGCCGGATCAAACTCGGCCGCCTCTCCGGACGGCCCAGCTTCGCCGTACTTCTGCTTACGATAGTTCCAAACACCCTCCATTCCAGGATAGGTCGCCATTGGATCAACAAAGTCAGGACCTTTCGGAGGAGCACGCCCTTCTAAAATATCCTTCGCGTCCAGGAAGCGGCTCCAGAGATCAGGACACTCCCAATCAATCTTCTTCTTGTCAACTTCTACAACGATATCCTCAAACCCGGAAACTCTAGGAGCAAAGGGATCTCGAACTAGAGAAAGAAGAGGAGAAAAAATGAAAAGTTGTAAGAAATGAAGTTGTGAAGTTATGAGGCAAAGGAGTAAGGACTTCTTATAGAAAAAATTCACAAAAAAACGAAACGCTTACGTGGCAAACTCCACTCGGTCCTAACCGAGCCGCCGAAGTCGGGACCGACCGAGAGCTGGCTGCGCTTCACGTAGAAAAACTCGTGCCGCGAAGCTTTGCAATGCTGCCGAAGCCCGGAGTAGAACCGCTTCACATTCTTCCGAACATTGACCGAGCAGAAGAGCTCTGACGTGGAAACCTTCCTCAACGAAAAGAAATTCCGTATGAGATCACCCTCCAACTTGACCCCGCATTCGGCACAACGGACCACGAGTCCCATTAAAATCCTTATAGCGGATGGGGTAAGTTGAGAGATCGCTACCCCATACAACTCGAGAAACTCGAAGATGGCTCCGGGGATCGGGAACCAAAGGAAAGCTTCGTAAAACATCGACTCGTACAGGGTAAAATATCCTTCCGGCGCCTTGTTCATTCTATCCCCATCTTTTGGGAGACAGAACTTAATCTTGTCCGAAATCCGGAAGTCGTATTTAAGCTCGGCCAGCGAATCCCGATCGCTCAAAGTAGGACCATGCTTGAATACCTCGGCTATCGATCTATAACTCGTAGACGGTCCAGGTTTCTTAAACCGCCAAGCGAAAATATCTTCACCCCAATAGGCTTTAGCCTCACCAGGAGAGCGACATTCGGACTTCACGTCCGGATGCACAAAGATAGGCACCTCCGGGTGATCCGATCTGATTTCTTCCCCGGACATGGCCGAGTCGTTACCTATCTCTGGCCAAATACGATGACTCTCGGAAGGGACCAGAGATCGGGACGGCCATGCGCGCCACCCACCGTTGTCCTCGACATGTTGAGGAGGAGTCCAAACGCCACGTGCTATACTCGTCCTCGGCGAGACGCCATCAATTCCGACTTGAGGAGTAGCGGACGTCCTCTCTAAGGCACCTCCAGAGCCAAGCGCCCATCTTGATACGTCTACTGTGCCAGCCGCCCTCTTGGAAGCGTTCTTAGAGCCAGCCGCCCTCCTCGAACCAGACGTCCTACTCGTAGAACTCCCGGCCGCCGGCTCGGTCCTGACCCCATTCCCGGCCGCCGGCTCGGGCCTGACCTCATTCCCGGCCGCCGGCTCGGGTCTAATTACATTCCCGGCCGCCGGCTCGGGTCTAATTACATTCCCGGCCGCCGGCTCGGGTCTGACATCACTCCCGGCCGCCGGCTCGGGTACGTCCTCATTCCCGGCCGCCGTCTCGGCCTCCCATTGAGGAACATTCGCAAAACCGAGCGCTCCTTGAGCATAGCTAGGACCGGCCTCCCACTGAGGAACGCCTTCGGGACCGTGCGCTGCTCGTGGAATGGCATCTTCTCCATCGGCCAGCAGGTCTTCCACAAGTATCATATCCTGATCCCCGGACATAAAATCAAACTCGAACTGATTGTTCATTATTGCATCAAAGTTGAGACCGAAAGGGGAACCTCCTTCACCAGCCATTGCTAAAGAAAAATATTTTCAAAGAAAAGACTTGAAGAAAAAAACTTGAGAGGAGAAGGGGATGTGAAGAATGAATGAAGCCACTCCTTTGATATAGCGAACATGGCACAAACTTCCATGATGAACAATGCTCTGACAAAACATCAAAGAAAAGCGGATGAACGGACGAACGGAAAAACCCATTGCCTTCCCGTTTCAATCAATCCCGATAAAACTCCTAGCTCGAAGCTCTTTGCTCCAAACCACGAAAGCAAAGAGCTGGGGGGCTAACTGTTGGGGTCGAAATCCCCTCCTCGAAGATTGACGGAACGAGAAGTCAAGGTCGAGATCAAATCACGAACATGGAACGGGCAAGCTAAGGCAAACTGCCCACGACCCGTCCAAGGCACGAACCGGCGGCTGGGATGAGTGCCAGCCGCCGGGTCTTCTCCATCCAAGGCCGGCGGCTGGGATGAGTGCCAGCCGCCGGGTCTTCTTCATCTGAAACCGGCGGCTGGGATGAGTGCCAGCCGCCGGGTCTTCTCCATCCAAGGCCGGCGGCTGGGATGAGTGCCAGCCGCCGGATCTTCTTCATCCGAAACCGGTGGCTGGCACTTGTCCCAGCCGCCGGGTCTTCTTCATCCGAACATGGGACGGACGAGCTAAGGCAAACTGCCCACGATCCATCCAAGATACGAACCGGCGGCTGGGATAAGTGCCGGCCGCCGGGTCTTCCTCATCCGAAACCGGCGGCTGGGATGAGTGCCAGCCGCCGGGTCTTCACACTACCATGGCCGGCGGCTGGGATGAGTGCCAGCCGCCGGATCTTCATGATACACCAACCGGCGGCTGGGATAAGTGCCAGCCGCCGGGTCTTCATCACATGCACACGATCATTTCCCAAGTCAAGACTCATCGTCCGATCAGCGTCCAGTCGACCGACCAAACATAACTCTATGCCCGGACCGACCCGAAGATCATCCATTTGCATGTTCTGACTCCACGACCCGTCCGTAAACATTCCCCGAAAGACCGTGACGAACGTCCAGCCGTCCATGGACCAGTCGCCGAGCACATGAGCCAAAGGGACCGGCGGCTGGCCATCAGTACCGAAACCGGCGGCTGGAAGTTCAAACGAAAAAACGGGCGGCTCAAATCTCAGAAGTCGTAAAACGTCCGGAACACTGTTCACGCGGGAAAAACCGTTAAAAACACTATTCATCCCGAGACAAAGTTAACCGAAAAATCGAACTAAGTCTAAACCGAGATTCGGATTACTATTCATCGGATTACTATTCACGGATCACTATTCATCGGCGGGCCGGATTTGGGTCAGAACGCGCAGACGGATCACGGAAGACTTCTCGGGCCGGAAATCGGGCCCAAAAAGCTTAGGTCGGCGGCTGGAAGGAAGGACAAAGTCCCACATCGGAAATCTGAAGTCTTAGCCTCCTAGGATTGTCAGTATATATATGTACGCTCATGTAAGGGTAAATCCCATCCCAGATCCGAGTATTAGGAGTTTTAGCAATTTAAGACTATTCAGCTTTTGCTAATTTCCCTTGTACTTTCGGAAAATATCAATAAAATCTCCTTTTTCATCTTTTTGGCATTTTCGGTCCTTTAGTTCTTTATAAATAGAATTTTCGAGCCCCCATTAAATATAAGTTTTGACAGTGTGAGTTTCGGCTCTCACAATCACAAAAGGTCTCTTAATCGGCGCATGCCGATCTGATATATAAGCTTCTTGAGCGTGGAGGTTGGGAGCGACTTCGTGAATAGGTCGGCTGAGTTGTCGCTTGAATGGACTTGAAACACTTGAATTTCTCCAGCCTTCTGGAGATCGTGAGTGAAAAAGAATTTGGGCAGGATGTGCTTCGTCCGATCTCCCTTGATGTATCTATCCTTCAGTTGAGCTATGCATACAGCATCGTCCTCGTAAAGTATGGTTGGTTGGCTCTTCCTTCCCTTCGTTCATCCCACAATCTCGCCTTATGTGCTGAGTCATCGATCTTAACCAAACACATTCACGGCTAGCCTCATTAATTGCCAATATCTCTGCGTGATTGGACGATGTGGCCGTGAGTGTTTGCTTCATGGATCTTCACGAAATCATTGTTCCTCCATGAGTGAACACATATCCTGTGTGAGATTGACCATTGTGCGGATCCGAAAGGTAACCTGCATCAGCAAAACCAACTAAACCTTTATCGTTATGGTTAGTGTAAAACAGACCCATGTCCTTCGTTCCTCGTAGGTAACGAAGTATGTGTTTAATCCCGTTCCAGTGCCTTTTGGTCGGACAAGAACTGAATCTTGAGAGGAGGTTCACGGAAAAACATATATCCGGCCTAGTGTGACTAGCCAAATATAAAAACGCTCCTATAACACTGAGATATGGCACTTCGGGACCAAGGACTTCTTCATCCTTTTTCTTTGGACCGATCGAATGGATCACTGTCCAATCCGAGGCTTCTCACCACCATTTGGCTGCTTAGTGGGTGAGCCTTGTCCATGTTAAATCTCTTGAGTACCTTTTCTGTATATGCCATTTGATGCACAAGGATACCATCATTGATGTACTCAAGCTGTATTCCCAAACAGAACTTAGTCTTTCCTAGGTCTTTCATCTCTCGGCCTTTAAGTATTCTACTGTTTGGGCGATTTCACCAAGGGTTCCGAGGATGTTCAGATCATCCACGTATACTGCTATAATCACAAATCCTTTGTTTGCAAACTTCTTTATAAAAATACACGGACTGATGGGATCATTTTTGTACCCGGACTAAGTATTCACTTAGCCGGTTGTACCACATACGCCCACTCTGTTTCAGTCCGTACAAGGATTTGTTCAGCTTAATGCAGTGTTCTTTTCGAGAACTTTTCTTATCTTTGAGCTCAATACCATCTGGTAATCTCATATAGATTTCATTATCCAGTGGACCATATAAATACGCGGTTACAACATCCATTAACCGTAAATCCAATTTTTCTCTTATGGCCAGACTTATCAGGAATCGGAAAGTCGTGACATCCACCACATGAGAGTATGTCTCCTCATAATCGATTCCTTGCCTTTGTGAGAATCCTTGTGCAACAAGCCGTGCTTTGTGCCTAACGATTTCTCCTCGTTCATTTCTCTTCCTCACAAAGACCCATTTATGTCCAACTGGGATTATATCATGAGGTGTCCGAATTATAGGACCAAAAACCTCTCTCTTCTTTAAAGTGTTTAACTCCACGTTTATGACTTCTTTCCATTTGATCCAATCAGATCGTTGAGTGCACTCAGAGATTGATGTGGGTATAAATCCTCATTCATTACATCAAGTGCTACATTGCATGCAAATATATCATCAATGTCGACATCTTTTCTGTTCTATTGGATTTCGGACATAGCAAAATTAATTGAGATCTCAATGTTATCAGGAACTTCAGGACCATGAGGCTTGGTGTCCCGAGAGTCATTTTCCGGTGCCTTAGGTTCATTTATGTCCGGAACATCCACTATCTCCTCGGTCTGAATTTCAGCACCTTTCTTTTATTTCCGAGGAGCCTTATCTTTGGAACCAATAGGTCTTCCACGTTTCACTCCTGGTTTAGACACTGTATCCACTTGCGGTCCATTTTGGACATCAATTCGTATTGGTGCATTCACGGCTGATATATACGATTTTGTTACTCTCTACGAGTCAACAAAGGAATCTGGCAATTGAATAGCTAGCTTTTGCATATGAATTATCTTTTTGACTTCTAAATCACTTTCTTGAGTCCAAGGATCTTGCCAATTTAAGGATGTTTGATTCCATGCAATTTCTTTTACCAGCCGGTATACTTCTCCTAGTGTTGGAAAAACGGATTCGTCAAAATGACAATCCGCGTATCTGGCCTTGAATAAATCACCGGTGGTTCGCTCAAGATACTTTATGATTGTGGGTGAATCATATCCAACATATATTCTCATCCTCTTTTGAGGTCCCATCTTAGTTCTCTGTGGTGGTGCAATATGCACATAGACTGAGCATCCAAATGTCTTAAGATGAGAAATGTCTGGCTCTTGACCCGTAATTAATTGGGATGGGGAATATTTGTGGTCACTAGATGGTCTGATACGGATTAGTTCAGCAGCGTGTAAGACCGCATGTCCCAAGGCTGAAACCGGAAGCTTTGACCTCATGAGTAATGGTCTAGCAATCAGCTGTATGCGTATGATGAGAGATTCGGCCAAGCCGTTTTGTGTATGTACATGTGCCACGGAGTGTTCAACACTTACCCCCATGGACATACAGTAATCATCAAATGCACGGGACGTAAACTCACCAGCATTGCCCATGCATATGGTCTTTAAAGGAAAATCTGGAAAGTGTGCCCTTAGGCGTATCATCTGAGCAAAGAGTCTTGCAAATGGCGAGTTCCGTGTTGACAATAAGCATACATGTGACCATCATGTAGATGCGTCAATGAGGACCATAAAATATCGGAACGTCCCACAAGGTGGGTGAATTGGTCCGCATATGTCTCCTTGAATTCTTTCCAGGAAATTTATCGTTTCCTTAGTCACTTTTACTGGTGATGGCCTTACAATCAATTTTCCTTGTGAACATGAGGCACAAGTGAGATATTTAGGGATCACTCTCCTTTCTTTCAAGGTGTGTCCACTAGTATTTGATATTAATTTCCGCATCATACTTGACCCGGGATGTCCCAGCCGGTCATGCCATAAAGTGTACAGGTCCGTAAAGGTTTTGTTTACGGTGGCATTGACTTCTATCATACTGATCTTAGTACAGTATATGCCGGTAGCTATAGCAGGTATAGTCTCGAGGACTTTCTTTTGGCCTTGGGTGATTTTAACTATCTGAAGAAATTCTCTGTTTCCTCCGCCCATTGTTTCCACATGAAGACCATTCAAACGAATGTCTTTAAAACTCAATAAGTTTCGATTTGAGCTAGGTGAAAACAATGCATCTGAGATTTCTAGATGCGTGCCTTTAGGCATTAAAATGTTGGCCTGGCCGTAGCCTTCTATTAGGCCGGCCAATCCTGCTATAGTACTTATGTTTGCCTTTTTGAGTGTAAGGTCTATGAAGTATCTCTTATCTTTTAAGGTCGTGTGGCTTGACCCACTATCCACCACGAACTCGTCCATACTTCATAAAACAAGAATTTATGTCTTAAAAGCCTTAAATTATTCATTAAAAACCAAAGAAATGAATCTAAAGACATAAAATCAAAGCAAACATAAAAGCAACATAAAAGTTTAAAATTTCGGAATCTCATTTCTTAGTCAACGTTTGAGCTGCCCTCACAATCCGTGGCTTCCTCCTCATCATTTGTTTCAGGAGTTTCCATCTCACTGCATCTTTTCAGCAGTTCATCAAGTCTGCGTATAGTTTCTTTGATCATCTGCCCTCTTGTAAGGTAATGCAATAGATCATTATAGTCGGTGAAACTTTTGGCCTTACGTGATAACAGCACTACCCTTGGATGGAATGTAGAGATGGTCTTTTGTAAAAGATCCTCATGTGTTATCACCTCGCCACATAGCTTGAGGCCATGGACGATTTTCATTAGGGCAGAGTTGTATTCATCCACGGATTCAAAATCCTGGAAACTGAGATTCTCCCATCCTTCCATGGAGTTTTGCCATAGTACCCTTGAAATTTTTTCACCCAATTTTGTCCAGAGATCAAAAGGGTCCTTAACATCTTGGTACTGATCTCTCAGTTCTTCAGTGAGATGGCAGCACATAATTGTTATGGCTCTTTGCCTTTGGCTTTCTATTTCATGATTGCCGTTTGTGATGCATCTTCCGAGTCCCCTATGTTGCAGAGCATTTTTAGTGCTCATGACCCATTGTAGGAAATAGTCTCCGGAGAGATTTAGGACCTAGTAATCTGAGTTTTTGACTTACATCTGAAAATATGCATCAACTTTCTCTTAGGACTTTAATTGAAATTATGGCCTTAGAATGATGGCCGATTTTCATGATCCGATTTTAAACTTCATGTGACCAAACAATCATGCAATCAAACATATTTTTATATGTGGGCGATTTTAATTAAGTGATTATGCAATTGTATAATTTGGTTTTAACAATTTCCTTTATGCAAGATTAATCCTAAAACAATTAATTAAACAATCAAAGGATAATCATGCACAAGGAAAACAATATTCTCAAACTTTCCTTTTCTTTAAAAAGGAAGGGATTAGAATTTCCTATTTGGAATGAGATTAGGGTTTATCACCAACGATTTCTTCTTCTTCTTTTTTCTTAGTGTTTTCGATTTTTAGCTTTGGCCAAGCAAGCAAGAATATTCAATCTAGCAACCCTAACTCATGAAACAAGCAAGCGAAAAACAAGATATGATATTCAAGCAAGCATGTGATTTCAATTGATGGTTCAAATTCGGTTTTAATCAATATGCATATGGTCCGATTTTAAACAACTTATCAACAAACAATCAATCCATGAAAAACACAGCAAACAATTTAAGCTTATCAATCAAACAAGCATAGAATTCGATTTTTAGGGTTTAATACATCTCATGTCAAATTCGGTTTGGTTTAAACAAGGATCAAACAAGGTTAAACAAACAAATCAATTTTAGGTCTTGTCTTTAGCATAGATCCAAGTTCAAGTATTGGTTTTCACAAGATCAAACAAGTTTAGATGAGAGAATCGAATTTTATGGTTTAGGTATTCTTAGGGCAAATTCGATTTTCTTTGTTCTTAGTTTAGGGATTTACCTTGATCACCTTTTGAGATTGAACTGGTATGAACCGGGAGCTAAAGACCTCGGAAACAAATTGGAAACCTCAAGCGTTGGCCGGGAAACTCCTTTGTTGAAGACGGCGGCGGCCAGTGGCGATCAACAGACGGCGGCGGCCGGCGGCGATCAACAGACGGCGGCGACGGCTTTTAGGTTTCGTCGGAGGCTAGGGTTTTTCCAGAGCATGCTTCGTGCGGCTATCGTGCTGATAACGTGTTGTAAATTGTGTGTATTATTGCTGAGACCAAAAGGTCTTATCTATACTGGTTTACACGAGGACATAAAGGGAAACATTACATAAACCTAATCCTTGTCTAACAAGGAAAATGGATAACACTTATGCTAATGGGCCTGACGGGCCGGTTCTAGCATAACCTCTAAGGACCGGTTTCTGAGTCCATTACCAAACTGTTTGTAACAAAAACAAATTTTTTTCCATTGTTGGATAAGAATAAGATCATAAGACCTTCTCCATTTTTTTTAACTTCAAGCCTCTCGTTTTTTCTTTCTTTCTTATCTAGTTATTCGTTTCATTGATTCTTTTTTTCTCCGTGATTTTACACTATTGGATAATTTTAGTAGTTATCCTGTAGAGAAGATCTCTCATTAATGGAAAATAAATATTTTTGGCAAGAATTTTAATTCCCCGTATGAGAGAGAGAGAGTCTATTAGAAAGCATGCGAGAGAGTAATCGAGCGATGATCAGTAATGCCACAAATGGAGAAAAAATGATATGAATGCCACTAAAATGATCTGAATGCCACTCAATACTTGTTAATACGATTTTACCCTCAAGCAGATTTTTTTTTAATTAAAGTGGACGGTTTGCAAAAAAAAAAAATAATAATAAATAAATGGTACAACTAAATGGGCAGTTGTACATAATTAGGGGTACAACTAAATATGCAGATGTACTAGCTGGACGTAAGTATGAGTACAATTGGTACATTTTGGTACATCTGTTAAATTTTGTGTAATTTAAAAACAAATTAAATTTGTATTCCATTGATAGCATTCCATATTTTGATGTGTTGCCATTGATAGCATTCCATATTTTGATGTGTTGCCAATGTATGGTTTTCTTTCTCGAATATATTGATAGCATTTTCTCGGATAGCCAATGTACAACTGGGTCCAACTGTACAAATGAATCCAACAGTAAAGTCATATTTGTGATTATTTTGAAGTAATATGTGGAATTCTCTAGGTAAGCCACCATGTGATGATCCTAAAATAAACATAAAAACAATTATAAATGACTAAAATAAGAATTTATAAACTTATGAAAAAATAAATGTGATTTCACACAAACCACTCCTTATAGTTTAAGGAACTTATGTTAGGTTTGACCTATTTAATTAGGGGAAGAAGCAAATATTGTTATTCAGACCATATTGTTTTTGGGGAACCTCTTGACTGTTGATTAGTGAGATAAAATCATAAGTCCAGCTGCAAAAGACTTTTCCTTCGTAAGGTCCAACCACAAAAATCAAAATACATCCAAAGTACAACTATGTGGACCATTGTACAACTGGACAACTGGGTACATCTATGCACAATTTTTAAAATGTAAAAAAAAAACACAATTTGCACAATTTTGCACAATTTTTTCACAATATTGCAAAATTGCACACAATTTTGCAAATTTTGAAATGTTTGGAAATATTTTGCAAATTTTGAATTTGCGGTTTTAGCGGGGAAACTCGGGTTTGTGGTTTTGGCGGGAAAACTCGGGTTTGCGGTTTTGGCCGGAAAACTCGGGTTTGCTGTTTTGGCGGGAAAACTGCAAACCCGAGTTTTCCCGCCAAAACCGCAAATCGGAGTTTTTCCGCCAAAAACGCAAATCCGTGTTTTCCCGTCAAAACCGTAAATCCGAGTTTTTCCGCAAGAACCGCAAATCCGCATTTTCCCGCTAAAACTTTGATATTTTACGGTTTTGACGGAAAACTCAGATTTGCAGTCTTGGCGGAAAAACACAGATTTAGCGGAAAAACCGGATTTGCGTTTTCCCGCCAAAACCGCAAATCTGAGTTTTCCCGTTAAAACCGCAACTCTATGTTTTCCGCAAAAACCGCAAACCCGAGTTTTCCCGCCAAAACCACAAACCCGAGTTTTCCCGCCAAAACCGCAAACCCGAGTTTTCCCGCCAAAACCGCAAACCCGAGTTTTCCCGCCAAAACCGTAAATCCGCATTTTTCCGCCAAAACCGAAAAGCCGCATTTTCCCGCAAAAACCGCAAATCCGCATTTTTCCGCCAAAACTGCAAATCCGAATTTTTCCTCCAAAACTGCAAATCTACGTTTTTCTGGCAAAACCGCAAACCCGAGTTTTCCCGTCAAAATCGCAAATCGGAGTTTTTCCGCCAGAACCGCAAATCCGTATTTTCCCGCTAAAACTTTGATATTTTAGTTATTTAAAAATCAGAATTTAATTTAAATCTTAATTTGATATTTCTCGGGTTAAATGTCAAATCTATTTGGGCCGTGTAGGTGGGTCAGCTGGGTCACTTGGTTGGATCTGTAAATAAACTTAACTTTCGTTTTTTATAAGTCTTTTCCTCCCCTTTCAATTTAAAAGATAAATCGAAACAAATACGATTTAAGAGGCGTGGCATTAGTGCATTTGTTTTTTCAGATTGTGGCATTAGTGCCATTTGTTCAGAGTAATCGAATAGGCCAAGAAAACTTAAAAAAAAATCACATTCAGAACTTCAAATTCTCTTCCATTTTTGGAATCTCTCTCTCTCTCTTTCCCTCTTTCACTCTCTATCTCATTCCTCTGATCGGTGGATGGAGATGGAAAGCTTACTAAATCAGAACGACGCAGAAGATTCTCCAAATCTCAGAGTACCTCTAAACCCTTAGTCATCTTGGCTTTCTTCTCTTGCCTCGCTTAGCTCTTCATTGCTGGCTGGTACCTTGATCTTTTTGTTGGTGTTCCTCCTAGTGTGAGGAAACCATGGGTTTGGTTGAGATGAAACCAAATCAGAAGTCTTGTGTTGTTTTTTGAAGTCTTGTGAGGATTCTGAAGTCTTGTGTGGAAACTGAAGTCTGGTGTTGAAAGTTTAATAAGGGTTTACAAGGTTATTTCCTAAGACCTATATAAGCTTTGTGACTTAAGTTTTATGACACTGAGCCACACACATAACACACAAAAAGAAAAGAGAGAGAGAAAGAAGAAGAGAGGAAAGAAAGAGAGAAGAAAGGGTTTTCGTCTGGTTTCTTCAGGGCTGTGTTTGAGGGCTCGAAAGTGGTCCGATCTGGCTGATATTTTGTGGGAAGATTCGTGACTCAGTGGGTTTGAGATTCAACGGTGGGATTGTCGTTTCAACGGTTGGTTTCTCGTGAATCGGGGTTTTAGTTAAGCTGGTCGCTACAGTTCTTCAGCAGTGGCAGTCTTGAGGTTTTGGGAAATCCAACGGTGAGTTCTTCTCTGATTGAGCTGAAATTTGGCAGAGGTGTTGTTGACTTGTTCATCTTGGATTTGTACGGTGGGATTGTTCTCTGGTTGCCGGAATCCTAGTGAGCTGAGGTCGTTTGTATCTGCTAGTTTTGTAAGCTTGTATTGCTCTCTTGTTGAGCTCTCTTGTTGTTGGAGATTGCTCTCTTTGAGCCTTAGTCTCTGGGTCTGTTCTGTAGGAACAGGGAGGACGTGGTTGTAACACTCAAACATTTGATATAGTGGATTTTGAGTGGACTACGGTCCCGTGGTTTTTCCTTCTCACATCGAGGAGGTTTTCCACGTAAAAAGATTGTGTGTCATTTAGATTCTGCTTAGATCATTTTTGTGCCATAGTTCAAGTTCAAGTCTCTTCCTCACAGGCTCATACAAGTGCGGGGAAACTTATTCCGCTGCGCATTCGCGTGTTTTCGTGTTTTCCCCAACAGAGTGGTATCAGAGCTTAAGGTTTTGTGAGCTTTGGATTTGGATAACTTTGAGTTATTGGTTTGCTTGTGTGAGTGATGGAAAAGATGGAGAATATGGGCAGAATGATAAGCTTGAATGGTAACAACAATTATCATCTATGGAAGGGCAAGATGGAGGATCTGCTCTTTGTGAAAGAATTTCATCTACCAGTATTTCAGGAAGAGAAACCTGATAATAAGACTGAGGATGAATGGAAGTTGCTGCATCGCCGAGTGTGTGGTTTGATAAGGCAGTGGATAGATGATAATGTGTTGCATCATATTGAAAATGAGGTTAATGCTCGCTCTTTGTGGTTGAAGCTGGAGCAGTTGTATGCTCGGAAGACCGGGAATAACAAGATGCTTATGATCAAGAAGTTGATTGAGTTGAGGTATCAGGATGGAACTCCGATGACAGATCACTTGAATGCGTTTCAGGGATTGCTCAACAAGTTGTCTGATATGGGCATCAGGTTTGATGATGAGATTCACGGTTTGTGGCTTCTTGGTACATTACCAGATTCTTGGGAGGTATTCATAATGTCTCTTTGTAACTCCGCGTCGGAAGGTGTCATTTCGATGGATTCAGTGAAGAACAGTGTGTTGAATGAGGAGACAAGAAGGCAGTCAAATGCTAGTTCCTCACGTTCAGATGTTCTGGTTACTGAGTCAAGGGGGAGAAGTTCACATAGAGAGTCCAAGAAGGACAAGAGCAGGAGCAGGAGCAAATCTAATAAATTTGCTAATATGGAGTGTTATTTCTGTCATAAGAAAGGGCACATGAAGAAAGATTGCTGGAAGTTGAAGAAAGACAAGCAGCAAGGAAAGCAAGAAGAAGTTGATAGGGTGACGGTCACCCAAGATGAGTTTCTCATTCTTCTTGGGAATGATGCCATTAATGTATGCCACGACACCAGTTGGGTGATTGACAGTGGAGCTACTACTCATGCTACATCACAGCGGGATTTGTTCTCTACCTATACTCTAGGTAAGTATGGTTCTGTAAAGATGGGTAATGATGGTTTGGCTCAGGTTGTTGGCATTGGTGATATATGCTTGGAGACTAGTCTTGGGACTAGGTTGATGCTTAAAGGTGTTAAGCATGTTCCGGATTTACGGATGAACTTGATATCTACAGGAAGACTTGATGATGAGGGTTTCTACAGTTTACACGGTGGTGGTAAATGGAAGCTTTCACGTGGTTCCCTGGTTGTGGCTCGAGGTGAGAAGCTTTCATCTTTCTATTTGATGCATGCTAAGGTCTCCAAAGATGCTGTTAATGCAGTGGAGAATGTTGATGCCATGGAGCTATGGCATAAGAGACTCGGTCACATGAGTGAGAAGGGTATGTCTGTGTTGTCAAAGAAGGAGGTCATTCCAGGAATCTCTGGTTTGCACTTGCCTAAGTGTGCACATTGTTTGCATGGAAAACAACACAGAGTTTCTTTCAAGTCTTCTGCACCTTCTAGAAAATCTGAGGTACTTGACTTGGTGCATTCAGATGTGTGTGGTCCAATGAAGACAAAATCTCTTGGTGGTGCATCATATTTTGTCACATTCATTGATGACCATTCTAGGAAGTCATGGGTTTTCACTATGAAGACTAAAGATCAGGTTCTGGGATATTTCAAGCATTTTGTGGCATTGGTTGAGAGACAAACGGGAAAGAAGTTGAAATGTATCCGCAGTGATAATGGTGGTGAGTATTCTGGACCATTTGATGCTTATTGCAAAGAGCATGGTATTAGGCATCAGTTCACGCCACCTAAGACTCCACAGTTGAATGGGTTGGCTGAGAGGATGAACAGGACTATTGTCGAGAGGATGAGATGTTTGATTTCACAGTCAGGCTTATCGATGACTTTCTGGGGTGAGGCTTTGAGCACAGTTGTTCATGTGCTGAATTTATCACCAAGTGCTCCATTGGAGGGTGATGTTCCAGAGAGAGTTTGGACCGGTAAGGATGTTTCTTATGGTCATTTGAGGGTCTTTGGGTGTAAGGCATTTGTTCATATTCCCAAGGATGAGAGATCGAAGCTTGAGATGAAGTCGCGACAGTGTGTGTTCATTGGTTATGGTCAGGATGAGTTTGGATACAGATTTTATGATCCCGTTGATAAGAAGCTCGTAAGGAGCAGAGATGTAGTGTTCATGGAAGATCAAACAATTAAGGACATTGACAAGTCCGGAAAACCAACTCAGAGTAATGAGAGTTTGATCGATTTAGAGGCTAGTCCTTCTACATCTGTCCACGGTCAGGTCGAAGATGAGGTTCAAGATGATACACCCGGTGCAGATGCTCCCGCACATGAAGATGGTATTGGTGATCATGGTGACGATCATGGTGATACACCAACTACTGAGAACCCTCCTATTGTTAGAAGATCTGAGAGAGGTCTAAAACCGTCGACAAGGTATGATCCTAGTGAGTATGTGTTACTTACTGATGGGGGAGAGCCTGAAAGCTTTGAAGAAGCTATGGAATGTGAACACAAAGATAAGTGGCTTGGTGCTGCTGGTGATGAGATGAATTCTTTTGAAGAGAATCATACATTTGAGTTGGTGAAGTTGCCTAAGGGCAAGAAGGCATTGCTTAATAAGTGGGTGTTCAGAATTAAGCATGAAGATACCAGTTTGCAACCTCGATACAAGGCTAGATTGGTTGTGAAAGGATACAGCCAAAAGAAGGGGATTGATTATGATGAAATCTTTTCTCCTGTTGTGAAGATGCAGTCCATTCGGATTGTACTTGGACTGGCAGCAAGTCTTGATCTAGAGGTTGAGCAAATGGATGTAAAAACTGTTTTCCTTCATGGAGATTTGGAGGAAGAGATTTACATGGTACAACCGGAAGGCTTTGTGAAAAAGGGTGAAGAGGATTTAGTTTGTCGCCTGAAGAAAAGCCTTTATGGATTGAAGCAAGCACCTAGGCAGTGGTACATGAAGTTTAAGTCTGTTATGGAGGAGCATGGTTATAAGGAGACTACTGATGACCATTGTGTATTTATTCAGGTGTTTGGTGATGATGATTTTATCATCTTGTTGTTATATGTTGATGACATGTTGATTGTGGGCAAGGACATGAGCAGAATTGAGGAGCTGAAGAAGCAGCTCAGCAAGTCCTTTGCCATGAAAGACTTGGGTCCAGTGAAACAGATTCTTGGTATAAGAATTGAGAGAGACAGAGCTGAGAGATTGATTCACTTGTCTCAGGAGAAGTACATTGAGAAAGTACTTAAAAGGTTTCACATGGACAAATCTAAAGTGGTGAGCACTCCTCTTGCTTCACACATTAGATTGAGCAGTAAACAGAGTCCAAAGACATATGCAGAGAAGGAAGATATGGCAAGAGTTCCATATGCTTCTGCAGTGGGTAGTTTGATGTATGCCATGGTTTGTACAAGACCGGATTTAGCTTTCGCCGTTGGTGTAGTAAGCCGGTTCAATTCCAATCCTGGAAGAGAACATTGGAATGCTGTGAAGTGGATTTTGAGATATCTTCGAGGGACTTCTGGTTTGAAGCTTACCTTTGGAGGTAATGAGCAATTGATTGTTAGCTATACTGATGCTGACATGTCTGGAGATGTTGACTCCAGGAAATCTACTTCGGGTTATTTGATAACGTTTGCGGGCGGAGCTGTTTCATGGCAGTCAAGGTTGCAAAAGTGTGTTGCACTTTCTACCACTGAAGCTGAGTTCATAGCTGCAACTGAAGCTCTTAAGGAGTTGTTGTGGACAAAGAACTTCTGTGAGGATATCGGTTTCAAGCAGGATAAGTATGTGTTGCTTTGTGACAGTCAAAGCGCAATATGTCTCGGAAAGAACTCGACATTTCATTCGCGTTCGAAGCACATTGATAGGAGGTATCATTGGATACGTGATGTGATTGCTTCTAAGGAAGTGGGACTTGAAAAGGTTCATACGAATGATAATGGAGCTGATATGATGACGAAGTCATTGCCGAGGGAAAAGCTTGAGGTTTGCCGTGAGATAGCCGGGATGGCTGTTTCCTCCAACTAGTCGGAGGGGGAGTTTGTTGGTGTTCCTCCTAGTGTGAGGAAACCATGGGTTTGGTTGAGATGAAACCAAATCAGAAGTCTTGTGTTGTTTTTTGAAGTCTTGTGAGGATTCTGAAGTCTTGTGTGGAAACTGAAGTCTGGTGTTGAAAGTTTAATAAGGGTTTACAAGGTTATTTCCTAAGACCTATATAAGCTTTGTGACTTAAGTTTTATGACACTGAGCCACACACATAACACACAAAAAGAAAAGAGAGAGAGAAAGAAGAAGAGAGGAAAGAAAGAGAGAAGAAAGGGTTTTCGTCTGGTTTCTTCAGGGCTGTGTTCGAGGGCTCGAAAGTGGTCCGATCTGGCTGATATTTTGTGGGAAGCTTCGTGACTCAGTGGGTTTGAGATTCAACGGTGGGATTGTCGTTTCAACGGTTGGTTTCTCGTGAATCGGGGTTTTAGTGAAGCTGGTCGCTACAGTTCTTCAGCAGTGGCAGTCTTGAGGTTTTGGGAAATCCAACGGTGAGTTCTTCTCTGATTGAGCTGAAATTTGGCAGAGGTGTTGTTGACTTGTTCATCTTGGATTTGTACGGTGGGATTGTTCTCTGGTTGCCGGAATCCTAGTGAGCTGAGGTCGTTTGTATCTGCTAGTTTTGTAAGCTTGTATTGCTCTCTTGTTGAGCTCTCTTGTTGTTGGAGATTGCTCTCTTTGAGCCTTAGTCTCTGGGTCTGTTCTGTAGGAACAGGGAGGACGTGGTTGTAACACTCAAACATTTGATATAGTGGATTTTGAGTGGACTACGGTCCCGTGGTTTTTCCTTCTCACATCGAGGAGGTTTTCCACGTAAAAAGATTGTGTGTCATTTAGATTCTGCTTAGATCATTTCTGTGCCATAGTTCAAGTTCAAGTCTCTTCCTCACAGGCTCATACAAGTGCGGGGAAACTTATTCCGCTGCGCATTCGCGTGTTTTCGTGTTTTCCCCAACACTTTTTTCATTCGATGAATAATAAAAAATTGAATATTGTTACATGTGTTTCTTTTCTTTATTACTTTTGTATTTGTTTTACTTGCAAATAAGAGGAGAATTGATCTTCCAAGTGTTACGGAAACCATATTCTCCATTTCCCATGTTTCCTCGTTTGTAGGAGTTACGACTCCACTTTGCTTCTTGTAATCTTTCTCTATTTAAGAAAATAAAAGTCAAAAATAGGCAATATCAATTGCCAACAAAAATCTCGTCTTGTCTTTTATGTTACTCTGTTCTACTCTGTTTCTATAAGCTTTGATATGTGAACTGAGCTTATCAATTTCTATATGATTCCTTCATTTAGATTTGATTTTCAATTATTTGATCTATATTCTAGATTTAGTGTCCGTTATGGCTAGAAGCAGAGAATAGAGTGATACTCAGTACTTTGTTGAAAAAGAATTAGGGAAATTTAGCTAAAAATGCTAGATTGAAAATCAATTTGTCCCTTTATGTTTTTCTCATCTCAAATTGTCCAATTATGCTTTTAAAATATTTAAATCCGATTTTGCCCCTAATTTAATAAATAATAATTGATTTTAAAAACAAAATTATCAGTATGCTTATTATATGTTTACTTTATTAAATAAACTAATTAAAATGATAAATGAAAACATTAGTTTAAAAAATCATATAAATTAAAAATAAACTAAACATAAACTTTGACCCCAAAAAAAAAAAACTAACCCCTAAATTAAATCACCTCGTCTTCTCCGCCTCGTTCTCTTTCTCTCTGGTTTTTTTTTTGGCGACTTGTGTTCTGTTCTCCGGCGACTAACAAAGCCGTTCTGGTGAGTATCGCTTCTCTCGTCTGTCTCCATTTCATCTAATCTCCTTATCTCTTTTTAAACCTCTTTCGTATTTCTCCCATAGCTCTTGAAGAAGGTTCTGAATCTCTCTCTCGTCGGAGTTCTTCTCTCCAATTTGACGCCGATTCTCCTTGAGCTGCGTAACCGGTGAGTGGAAGTTTTATGGTTCCGATTTGTGACGTTTCCGATGTTTTATGGTCGACAATGAGAATTTTTGATTTCAATGTTTCTTACTTTCGAGTTACAAATCCTCGGAAACTTGGATTTGAAATTGTGATTCATTTTTGGGTTTTCATGTGTTAGTTTTGTCTGAATCCGTTTTCATATGAATGTATGTATGTAAAATATTTAGAAAAACTATGGACAAGTAAATTTATAGATAATCGAATTAGTATTGAATGTTAAAACACTTTGCAAATGGGTTTCTTTCCGTGAGTATCATATTCGTAGCAGAGAATCAAAAGTGACAGAGAGCTTATGACAATCGTTTTAGCTTATACTTAGATTGACGAGGAGAAAAAAGGTTTCATTAGTGTGTTTGTCACCTATTCTTACCTTGTTACAGAGAGCAGAAAGAGTTATAGGAACGGTTTGTTTGATCCTGACTCAACATAGTTCTTGGCTTCTGATAAGGCATTATGATCCTCTGAGTGTAGCATTCCTAGAAAGAATAGGTAAACGAGAAAGAATGGGATTTTCTGATATTTTTGATTGCTTGTTTCCGCTTACATTCTTTGGATTCGCTATCTATAAACTTATATCAGGGAGACTTAATCCCTGACTTTGTGTAATTTCAATAATACTGCTTGAACAGTGATCCCGCAATATTTGTATCTTAGTTTAAGATTTGTTATTCACATCTTCGGTCTTGGAGAAAGCAAGGGGACAGATTAATCTTGCAACCTCGTGGTTATAAAAAAAAAACAGAGGTGCGTTTTTCAACTTCTGATTTTACAGTAGTGTCTTCAGGTATATATAATTAGATTCTTAGCTCTTCTTTTGGGTCAAATTAGAAAGATGGTTCTTCATTGAAAAAGCTTAGGACTGTAGTACATACTACATACGTAACAAACAGCACATAACAATTCTAAAACCTTAGAACTAAATCTTATTACACCATAGCTTAGAGCATAAAACTCTCAAAAAACCTTCTGTATTCTGAGAAAACTAGAACTTTTATTTTATAGAAGCCTTTGGTGAAACTGTCAATCTCCTCCAAATAGGAAAAAATAAAATAAAAATCAGATTTAAAGTTGCAAGAGCGCAAAAGCTACAAACCCGAATTGTGAATCTGTAATCCACCTCATCTTAGTTGTTAAGAAGTAGACAACAAAACAGAGGTCTCAACGTTTCATCTTGGGTCAAACTGTGTTTTTTTTCTTGCTTATCACGTGGATAGCACTGGAAAACTATTTAACTCATAATCAGTTAAAAGAAGAGCGAGAAGCAAGTTATGGTCTTAATTTTGGTATTTCTTTCATATTCTGAGCCTTAATTAGCTTCTACAAGACTTTGGTATTTGTTAGGGTCAATGTGGGTTCTCAGGTTTGGTCAGATATATAATTAAATTACAACATAAGCATCGTTTTGCTTTGTTTATGCTTTACGAAAGGTTCTTACCTTAGGGCCTTAGGTGGGAAAATATCAAGATTAGTGACAGCAATGAATTTCCAACTTCTAGAATCAAACAGTGGAATAACACATATATTGGCATATGTAACACATTCACGCCCAGTGTCTGAGTATCTGTTTTGTAAATACTTTAGGAACTGATAGAAGTGGTCTTTTTTTTCTAGTGTTAATCACATATGTTGAAAGAAATATTCTAGTGCATTCTAGTGCATTCCTGTGTGATATTTTTTTAATGGGTGTTTGATTTTTCTGTTTACAAACCTTCGATTTTGTTGGGTTCATGATTCAATTTTAATTCATAATATGTAGGTATGGTGTCAGAGCTTCCAAAACGTCTTTTACGACCAGGGAGAGAGCCTCGTGTTAGGCAGATCAACAACAAGTGTACAATGGCAACTTTGACTAAATTAGAGACGCATCTGCCCACTGAGCTGAATGAAATCAAGCGAGATCCTGTATTTGGTCCGATTCTGAAGATTCCTGACAATGGTCTGCTTTATTCTGCAAGATTGATACACAGTTTCTTGTGTAGGCAGTTGGTCACTGATAAAAAACAAGAGATGTGGTTTGTGTTCGCAAGAAGGCCACTGCGATTCTCGCTGCAGGAGTTCCATGCAGTTAGTGGTCTTAAGGTCGTGTCTAATGAGGATGAAGATGTTGATTTGGAGAGTTGGGTTGATGATGGTGGTGTTTGGAGTCGTCTACTTAGAAGAGACGAGAATATCAGCCTGGATAAGATTTGGAAGGAGTATATTACAGTGGCTAATAAGTGGATACGTGAAGATAGACTGCGGCTAGCTTACATCTGTGTTATTGCGGGTCTGGTTATGGCTATAGGTGATACTGCCACTATCCCTCGCGAGTGGATCATATTGGCCATGGATATGTGGTAGCTTCATTCCTATCGGTGGGGTGTGGAAGCCTATGAAATTCTTGTGAAGTCCTTAATGAAAGTGCGACACAAATACCTAACTGTAGAGGAATCAAAGCGAAAGGACACTTATGTTCTTGAAGGGTTTTCATATGCATTCCAGATTTGGATCATGGAGGCAATTCCAGTCCTTGGAATGTTAGTAGGCAAGAAACAGACGGACAGAAGCGAAGGTCCTAGATGCAGTAATTGGACAGGATGTGCGAGAGTATCATATGAACAGATCGACCAGCTGGAGGAGTCATTCAAACCCGAGGTTAGTAGCATTCACATCCCAGCTAGAAGAGAGTAGCATAGTTTTAACATATTTTTATAACACAATTTTTCTCTTTCATACAGGACAAAATATATCCATTCATCTCTATCACAGGGTATGGCGATGTGGTCAAAGATGCTGACTGCGTATACGCCAAGGAAAATGCGGATGCCAGAGTGGATCAAATGACTCTGTTATGCAGGAGGGAACATGACTGGACTGGTCATGTTTGGGAAGTAGAAGTCATTTCCGGATCTTCATCACCTATCAATGAGTCTCCAGCTGAGGAGCCAAATGAAGAGGAACAAAACGCTTCAGTGTCGACTCATGCTACTCGCAAGAGAAAACTGCCAGATCATGGTGCAGAGGAACGGAAGCGGAGGCTGCTTTTTGAACGTTCAGCACCAAAACAAGGTCAGTGCAATGAGAAATGATTAAATCCTTGAAGGAGATGTTTGAGACTTCTTTCAGTTCGTGGGAGGCTAGACTGTGGACGAAAATAGATGGAAGACTGAGCAACATGGAGCACGAGATCACACAAATCAAGGACTCGGTTAATGCCTTGGCTGCTACAACAACCACGCATGAGACAGTGACGCCTTCAGATCCGAGACCGGTGGACACAGCCAAGCCAAAACGTGTGGTAAGTCCGAAAGGAAAAAGAAAAAAAATAAAATAATAACCATGTTAAAATACTGATTTGTTTTGTTATGTATGATATTAACCATGTTTTAAAATGCTGTTTTGTTTTGTTATGTATGATATTAACATTGTAATATTCATGACCTTGTAACCTTGGCTAATGTTTGTAATATTTATGACCATGTAACTATAATAGTAAATGGACAGATTCTTGTGATATGTGTTGTCTTACTTGTACTTGATTGCTAAAGAAGAGGGTTTATTGTTTTTTTTAACAGGATGTAACAGTCAATCGGTGGGACAACCTTTATGAGGTCCCTTTGAGTCAGAGTCAGAATGAGGATATCGATAAAAATTTGGGTACACAGGAGTATTTAAACAAGACCATGGATGGGCTATCGCAAGATTCTTACGTTGCTGATGTCGACCCAGCTCAGAATCAGAAGCCCAAAGACTGTTCATTGGAAGACTCCTTTGACATCATTCAAGTCTGCCAGAAGTGACATTTCGGAACCACAATCTTCGAACATTGACGACTCACTTGATTGGTTGCCTCCACCGCCAACTTCCAACGAAAAAGTACCAGAATCTTAGAACATTGACGACTCACTTGATTGGTTGCTTCCACCGCCAACATCCTCCAAAGCAAGTCACTCTAAATCTGTTAAAGTTGCTACTTCGGCATCAAAGTCCAATCCGACATCAAAGGCTAAATCTAAGGCTAAATCAAAATGCCCGACACTGTCCGACAGTCCAGTACGAACACCGGAAGGTGTGGTTCGCCTACTTGCTCATATCACGGATGAAGAGTTTGACAAATTCAATGCTTGGAATCTAATCCAAACGTAAGTCTCTAGTTATTATTATTTTTCCATAATTTGATTTTCTTTTTTATAGGGTATAATAGTAAATGAATTATTTTGTGGGTTTTATTTTTTCAGAGAGCTACAACTTGGTCCGAGTAAGATTGATTCGAATACGTTCAGTCGTATAATAGGACCATTCAGCTGGCTTCGTAACGATGTGAGTCATATGGCAGTAATTTGTTTTTTTTTTAATGAGATAACATGAAAAATAAATAATTCCCGTGTAATTTGTAGGAAATTGATGCGCTTATGTTCTTATTTCGAGAACGGACAACTTTGCGCCGGTGGGAACCCGATCGTGTGGGATTCATGCCATGTCCATTTTCCACTGAAGTCCACGCTGCCTACCAGACATATTTGGCTGATAAAAAAGCATTCAACTTGCCTAACTTGCTTTTAATGTACGGAAAAGGTGAGCTTCCATCACACGGAAGAACGAATAAAGTGTGGGGAGTCGACGTTGATGTGCTATACATTCCACTCTTTGTCAATCGAAATCACTGGATTGCAATGCGTGTGTCATTCCTGGAGAAAAAATTGAAGTCTTCGATTGTGTAGGTAAGATAGTCTTTACTTTGTCAATCATTCAGAGGATTTCGATGTGTGTCAACAATTTCAACAAGTTTAGTGATTTTTTTGGTTGTTCAGGCGGAAAAAAATAGACAACACGTAGAGAAATTTGCATTATTGATCCCTCGAATTGTAAAAGCGGTTCAGCCTACAGGCGTCAAAAACCACCTGTCCGTCCAGGAATATTCACTTGTCAATGTGCCGGTCCAGCGGAGATTGAACAAGAATTGTAGTGATTGCGGTGTCTACGCACTGAAATTCATCGAGTGTAGTGTGCTTGGATTGGATATGGAAGATATTGATGACATGGCGATGGGCGGAGCACGGTTGAAGATTGCCTACGACCTATGGACAGCTGCACAAGATCCAGAGTTGATTGAGAGAATGTCGAAGTACGAACGTCCGGAATTTGAGCCTGGTGATGTTGTCGAACTTGACTAGGTAATAGAAGTTTAGTGTTATTGTTAAAAAGTACCTACTTGCACTAGCAAGGAATCGAACCTGGGTTCGATTGAACTCCCTAAAGGAAGGGAACAAACTGTGCTACGTGTTTCAATCAATAAGTGTCTACCACGAAATATATATAACCGCTACTAGTGTTCAGGAAATTTTGATTTTCTCCAAACGAACCCAAGCAACGCTGTTGCAGAAACAAAAGAGAGAGAAATATAGTGAACAAGTTTCCAGTTGCGCCTTGTCTTGCTTTATCAAAAGAGTTGATTTTTTTCGTGTTCAAACTGTCTTTGAGCTGCTTGGATTAGCCAGCAAGTTTTGTTGTGACAATCTTAATTCAAACATGGGTTATGTGGACGAAGCTTTTATGCGACATGGGTTATGTTTGGAAATCACACCAACGAAAATTCAAACCAGTAACAAGACTGTTCTGTCTTCTCAAATTGCATAAAGGAAGAAAAACCTGATGGAAACTAAAATTTAAATTGTCAACAATCTGAACCTTCAACTAAATGGAAAAAAAAAAATCAAAGATGGATCAGCTGTGACTATATTGGTATATCACAGGTTGCCCTGTTGTGTCCAGGATGACCACACCGGCTGCACTTATGCATTTTGGGCCCTTCTGATCCTTGCCTTCGTATCTTGTCTTCCACTGACTCATGTCGCCTTTTTCTTCTTCTTCCAGCTTGCCTTCTTGTTTCGGGAGGAAGAACTTTGTCATGTTCAAGTTCCACAGCCACATCCCAATCAGCCTCTGGAACACTTACTGGATTAATGCATTCCTCATACGCCTTTCTCCATGCTGCAGTGGTGTAGAATTCATCTGTGAATCGGTGCACTTCCTTTCCTTGCGAATAAATCGCTGGAATAGCATGTCTGCAAGGAATTCTTCCTAAGTCATATTTTCGACATGTACAGCTTCTTGTCTCCAAATCAACAAGGCAGTCATAGGTGTCTCCTTTCACTTCAAAACGAGATTGGTTAATCGGAAGCACCTTAAATCCTTGAGCCTTTGCAATCCTCCTGTCAACCTTGTTCTCCACGTCAATAGTTAGAGGATCCTTGTGCTTTGAGCTTAAATTCTTACGCTCATAAAACCACCTTGTTAGCATTTCTCGTATACTATCTAGCAAAGGTATTACCGGATAGTCCCTAGCTGTTTTCAGCGCGGCATTTACGGACTCAGCAGGGTTATTGGTCCTGATATCAAACCTTAATCCCGGGAACAGACAGCGAGCCCACGTACTTGGATTCGCTTCCTCTAGATATGTTCCAATAGCAGGAGACATGCTGCAAATTTGGCTGAATGTAGTCTGAAAATCGACAAGTCTATATGCTTTTAAAGCTTTTTCAATCAACGCCGGAATACCCTTTCTCTTGAAATATGTCACAACATTATTCAACAAATGGTGGATGCAGATTCCGTGCTTGGCTGAAGGGTAAACGCTTGCAATGGATTTCATAATTGAGGAATTCCTATCCGACACAAAAGCTAATCCTTCCTCATCAGCAATTACCACCTTCAGTTGCATTAAAAACCATGACCATGAGCTATCATTCTCTGAATCAACAACCCCAAATGCAATAGGATACAAATTAGAGTTACCATCTACAGCTGTAGCTACAAGTAAAACTCCTTTGTAAGTACTTTTCAAAAAAGTTCCATCAACTACAATCACCCTTCGGATAGCATTGTAGAACCCTCTAATAGATTGACCAAATGAAAGAAAGAGATACTTGAAGTCACCATCGGAATCAGTTTCATAGTGAGTGTGTGTACCAGGATTAGCTTCTTTCAGCAAGTGCAAATACTTTGGTATTTTACCATAACTTTGTCCTGGTATGCCTCTAACAGCGGCCACTGCATACTCCCTAGACTCCCAAGCGTGGTTATAGCTGATATCGCAGCCATGTTCCTGACGTATAAATTGCATAATTTCAGCTGGTCGTGGTCCTTCCTTAACACCCTCATATTTATGCTTAATCAGATTTCCTATTGTTTTGGCAGAAGGTGTTTTTCCAAATCCAGTTTTCTTTGAAGGAGCACATGTATGCTGATCCACAAACTTGGTTATTGTGAAATAGGTAGAACCTGGTAAAACCGATGCACAGATACCCCAACTGCATAGTCTATTTTGGCAACGAACATACCACTTAGACGGGTCAGATCTACCAACCTTGTACTTGAAGTTAAACTTCATTGCCGAAATTTGAAGAGTTTCCTGCAAAACCTCTTTGCTCTTAAAAATTTGCCCTATCTTCATAGAATTCAGCATCGAAGACCGAACATTATTTGAAGCTGGTTCCTTGGTTTCGGAAATTAGACCATCATCAACACAATCACCCTCAGCCTGAATGCCTTTCCCCTTGCTTTTGAAGTCACGATTCATAACTTCAGCCGGTTTCACAAATTCGTCAGTTGATGAGGTAGTGCAATTGGCTCTGCTGTCCGTTTGATCAACAGTAGATGCAAAGGTCACACAGAGATATAAGGATGAACACTTCTTTGCACAACCCAGAAAAATATCTAGTTGAGCCTTGTCTGTGATAACAACAGGGGCAACGCCTAACTTCATCAGATCAGTTGGTAGATAACTTAACTCAACATTGACTATAGTGTGGTCCATTCCAAAATACTGTGCAACAGTCCTCTGTAACCAATCTAATGTAGCGTTACGATCCAAAGAAACCATTCTCCCTCGTTTTTGTTCATCTGTAACGAAGTTCCAGTTGTTGTTGATAGATGTTCTCCACACACCACATGAAACATAGGTATCCATGTTTTTTGGAACAAGAAAAAACGACGATGAATATGGATGAAGAGAAGAAACGATGGAGGAAAAAAAAGATGAGGATGAGGGGAAAAAACGACGACGAAACAAAAACAGTTTTGCTTAATTTCCAAGTTTTTTTTTAACGATTTAAAAGTTCTTTTCGTTTTTAACTATATATATATTTTTTTAAATGGAAATTAGTATTTTTAGAATATAGTTTAGATTTTGTAAGATATTCAGTAACCATATCCGATTTTTATTAGATTTTCTTAACTGAATTATGCAGAATATGAATTCTAACCAGGATTAAACAATGACAAATAAATAGAATATATAATCTACAGAAGGTTAGAACAAAGAGAAACGGCTAGAATATAAATTCTAAACCTTTTAGAACATAGAGTAATGGATAGAATAGAACGGAACTTATTCTAACCAAGTTAGAACGAAGACAAAAAGATAGAAGATGCATTCTAGCCCGAATAGAAGATAGAGCAAAGGTTAGAATAGAGCGACACGTATTCTAGCGAAGTTAGAACATAGACAAAACTGTAGAATATGTATTCTATCCAACTCAGAACATAGACAAAGCTTCAGAATATATATTCTATCGGAGAATAGAATGTAGAACAGATGATAGAATAGAACGGATACATTCTATCACCCTAGAATCTTTAGAAAAACTAGAATCTACATTCTACACAAAGTAGAACTTGACTAATACATAGAATGTATATTCTAGTCTAAAATCAAAAATATTTTAACTAAATCCATTATTTACAAAATTTATATGAAAAATATTTATTGAATCTTATCTTTCCTTTTCTACATTTTTCGGATTTTTCAAATTTTAAAAATAGTTTTTATGTATTTTCAAAAATTAAAATAAGGGCAATAAAGTCCAATGTTGCCCAAAAAAAGGAAAAGTATAATGGGACAATTTGGTTTTCAATCTAGCATATTTAGATAAATCTCCCAAAGAATTATGATCAGGTTCTTTATCTGAAACCTCTTCTTATTTGTATGGGTTAATAATGTTCTTGTGCATGTGGAGCCTAAGGTTCTTACGGTGGATACCTTTTATGGAATCTAAAACTAAATGTGATCTGTTTCTCTAATCGAGTCTATGTAATTTGATTGCTAATTTGGAGATATGAATATAGATGATGCAGCCAATTGATTGTGCATGTTAAAATCTGATAATTGTTTGTTATATATATTTTAATATATATACATATATATATATATTATATAAGTCGACGAGCATGTTAAACGTTACAAAGTTGCGGGAGTACAAGCAGGAGCTATGTACTAGCGAATACAGGCAGAAGTTATGTATTTGCGACTTGCGACGATTGTCTACGGGGGTGTGGCAACCTAATTCGATCTGTTGTCTGCATCCTAAGACCGATGAAGCGTCCACGAGGCGGTGTGTTTGGTCATAGAATCCATTCTGGAAGCCTCTTCAGAGGGTGGGGCGGTCACGTAACCCGTCTAGGGTCATTGTTTGCTATGTTGGGTGCTTTAGGTGCTATTGTTGTTCCTGATTAGTCTGTTTTCCGTGTTGGGCGTGTTATGATCAATTTGCGTTTTCTGTGATTAGCATCACATACCTCAATGAGTGACTGGCCTGTTTCTCACCCCTCTTTCTTCCCTTTTTCAGGTGAGACAGACAAGTAGTTTATGCTTTAACGATTCGGGTGGTTCTTTAGGATTTTTACAATTTCTTCGTATTTTATTTTAGACATTGAGCATTTGAGGTATTTGAGCTATGAGATGTGGTTAGTGGCACGCCTTTCTCGAGTGAGGATGAGACGGGTGTTACAGTTTTACTTTTGTGTTTTATCCTTGCTTCATCGGACCTAATAAAAAAGGTAGAGTGCTGAGTTTATCATGGATCAATTAATCGCTGTATGTAGAATGGAGTGTTGTGATGATAAGGTATAATGCTAACAAACATAAGGTAGAGCTGCATATGAATGATTATTCTAGATGTTTGAACAAATTGATTGATTGCTATTTTTTTGGTGAGTTTAGATTTAACATGTTTGATTCTTCTATAAGTCTGTATAGTTTGAACAACTTTTAAGTTCTATATAGTTCATTTGATGGCTGTACATTGAAAAACGAGCAGAGAACTTACTAAAATCTGCTGAGGCTTTGGCTTTGGAGCGAGCACAAGCATCCACTTCTGATGTAACCGTCTCCACACCCACTACACAGCAGCTCACCGCCACTTATATTGAGGTAAGGATCTTCTACTTTATGCATAATCACTCATAAAGTGCATAATGAGTTTAGTTTTGATGTGTTTATGACTGAGAAAAGGCATGGAGGTGCTCCTAAGGCTGAATGGAGTATACCCGGTTAAATACATTCCCATACCACATGAGAGTGCTGCATCTGGTGGGAGTCCCCGTTCTAAAGCAAGCCATGACCCCAACCCAAACTCAGTAAACAAGAACTCTAGGTGCTGACTATTCAAACTCTTCATCATGATTTTGAAGAACTTTAGGTGTTTCAAGTGTTAAGTAGTTAGATGTGTTTATTGCTGCAACTTGTATGGTATTTTGTAAAATTTTAGTTTGTTGTAGCAAATTTTAGTTTCAATTGTATTATATAATATCATAACATCATTATATGTGTTTTGCAATTGAAGAACATAATGACTTTTGTAAGATGTCTTCAATATATATATATAAGATCTTATGGTATTTTAATTTATTGTCTTTTGCATTTTTTTATTTTAGTTTCAATTTTGGATTGTAAACATTTGAATCTAAATGTAAAAAAAAATTTGCAGCAACAAACCATGGCTACCTTCATAGTTGTGGCTAAAATTGCAACTTTTGCTAGATGTGGCAAATTGTGGCTAAGTAGTTATGACAAAATTTTGTGTCTATTGGAAAATAGCTACGCCAAATGTTGTGCCTAATGGTGGTTATCAAAGCCATTGGGAACAATGTCATTTATTATGTGGCTATTTCGTGGAAGACTGGTCAGGAATAGCTATGATTGCGCAACTTCCACAAGCTCAAAACCTCCATTTTTTGCTGGCTGTCTGTAACTATTGGACGAATAGCCACACAAATTTGACCATAGCCACAAACATATTATGTGGCTATTTACATGTTTTTCTTGTAGTGTGAGTTATAACGTGAGTATCACTTGGCGTGAACATAAACTCTATATACATAACTATTCATCTACGTTATAATAAAAACATGATTAACAAATATAAATTATAAATACTTATCTTCGTCGATGAAGAAAAAAGATGGGAAACTCCATTCATAGAAATGGCATCGATTATAAGAGTCGATCAATTAATAGAGATGTGTCTGGTAGAATCTATGGTGAAAATGGCAGATGCTATCATTAGAGACAATTTTGATGAGGTCCTTTTTTCCTTGTAGACGACAGCTAATATTTATGTTCTGTTCAGACGGTTAGGCTTTCGTGTGTTTCTCAGTTGTTAGGGTTTAGTGTTGATAATGCATTGTGAATAGAGAGAGAATATATATAGAGGAAATCTCTTATATAGGAGTAGAATGATAGGGTTTAGCTAGTGATATAATGTCACGACCATGACCCACTATTGGCCCATTTCTTGAATTTTGTTTCCTCCCAAGGCCCAATAACGGCCCAGCTTCATGTGTATGTGTGTAGAAGCGTACACGTCTCCATCTTCCTCGTGTAACCTAGCCGCATTTTTTTTTCAGAACGAGAGCGAGAGAAAGGAAGAAGATCAAAGGATCCCGTGTGCCACCGTCAAAGTTCGCCGTAATCTCTTGTGCCGTCGATCCTCCGTTTTCTCTCCTTGTCGTGTATGATCGAGTGTGGAAGCTTCACCTTGCTGTCCTCCTCCGCCACCACCATCGTTTCTTCTACGCCAGCCCGTGCCGGAGAGTTCCGCTGGAGCCAACAGAAGTCGTCGTGAGTCAAGCCGTGAAGAACAAGTCCCGATCTCAAACTCGTTGCTTGTGAGGCAAGCCATATCTTCTCCACCATTTCTGATCTATTGCGGTGTTTCGATCTTGTCTTCTCCGTGTTTCCCTCCTTGCCGGCGTAACCATAGCACCTCCACCATTGCTCGCCACCGATCGTACCATTCATCCCGTGCCCGGAGCTCCGCCGCCACAACCGCATCAACTCGTCGTGTACGATCTCCACCTCCTCATTAATTGAAGTTTTTGGTTGGTGCAATTATCGGTTTAGTCCAATTAGTCTTGGTTTGGTTTAGTCACCGGTTAATAGTAGGATTAATTAGTTTAGTTTATGTTTAATTAGATTTTCGGTTTATTTTAATTAATTTAGGTTTAGTTAGTTTAATCCCGGTTTAGTTAATTAGATCCTGGTTTGGTTTAATGTAATTTCGGTTTAGTGTAGTTAAGCTGGTTTAATCCTGATTTGGTTTAATTCAAGTTGGTTAAGAATTCAGTTGGGTTTGGATCCGGTTTGGGTAACCGGGTCGGTCGGGTCCGGTTTGGTTTAGGTCTGGTTTGACTTTGACCCGATTAACCGTTTTTCGTCGTTCAAGACCGTCATCCTCAATCGATTTTCCGTGGTGATTTCAGTTTTTGCATCCGTTTGAGCATTTGGAGTTCAGAAGCCGCAGTTATCATCTGTTTTGGCTAAGGTGAGGGTGGCTTTTCACAGAATTTCGTACTTTCGCCTAGAACTTCTAAGATGAGAATTAGAGCTATATATGGGGAAAACTGTCATTTTCCACACCCTCCACAAACTTATACATCAAATTACACACTCGTTTTATTTTCCATCAAATTGCACACCATTGACAAACTATCTATCAAATTCCACCCATTTTTCGAATTCTTGGTTTGTCTATTGACTTAACCAATTAACCCATGTTAAAACCAGATATCGTGACCAAACCAAAAATTAAACCGATATCTCACATATTGAGACCCGAATCAGTATCGGGTCAAATCTTGTTTTTTTTTTTTATTGATAAAAACGAATCCCAAATCAATTTCTGGGGTTTTTGACCAAAAAAAAAAAAAAAAAAATTATTCCTGGGTTTCTATCGACGAACGATAATCCCCAAATCAAGAGAAAATCCTAACCACACAAAATTTGTTGTAATGGAGATGTCCGGCGAAGAAGAAGACGAAGAGCTTTCAGGCGAAGATGAAGACGAAGGCGATGGAGATGAAGATCGAGATCTCAAGTAGCGACGAGGCGCGTGACTCCCACGCCCCTCCTGGACGTCGAGAAGCCGCTCCCGAACGGGGATCTCTACATGGGGAGCTTCTCCGGCGGGTTCCCTCACGGATCCGGCAAGTACCTGTGGAGGGACGGGTGCATGTACGAAGGCGATTGGAAGCGAGGGAAGGCCTCCGGGAAAGGGAAATTCTCATGGCCGAGCGGAGCAACCTACGAAGGCGAGTTCAAGTCCGGGAGGATGGAAGGTTTCGGGACGTTCACCGGCGCCGACGAAGACACTTACCGAGGAACTTGGGTCGCCGACAGGAAACACGGCCACGGTCGTGGTCGGTACGTGTGGAGAAACGGGAACCAGTACACCGGAGAGTGGCGCAGCGGCGTGATCTCCGGGAAAGGTCTGCTCGAGAATCTGTATTTGGGAGTCTGATGGAGAAGCTGGAGATATCACTTGTGATATCATTGATAATGTTGAAGCGTCGATGATTTACAGAGACATGATCTCTGTTGATCGTGATGGGTTTCGTCAGTTCAAGAAGAACCCTTGTTGGTTAACGGCGAGGCCAAGAAACCTGGAGAGACTATATCCACAATACACAAAAGGCGATGGAGATGAAGAAGACTCTGCAAAACCCAAAAAATGTTGAACACTCCAAAACCCAGAAATTAACACTAATTCCTTCTAGAAAATACACAATAGGTATCGACAATAAATCGATTTTAATACATACCAGCCTTTGATTTCGTAGATTCTTACTCGTTTCTTCAATTGAGTTTTAGGGTTCTTCGTCAAAAGAGAAGCAAATAGAATTGGGGGTTTTGGGATTAAAAAAAAAACAGCCGGGTTAATATTAGGAAACGGGTCAGGTTAAATTACCTTTAAAACAGTTCAAGTCGGGTTTTAGTGGTTTAATCCGGTTTTATGTTTTCTGTTTAAGCAAAAACACGGGTTACTTGGTTAAGTCAAGAGACAAACCAAAAATTAAAAAAATGGGTGCAATTTGATAGATAGTTTGTCAATGGTGTGCAATTTGATGGAAAATAAAACGGGGGTGTAATTTGATGTATAAGTTTGTAGAGGGTGTGGAGAATGACAGTTTTCCCCTATATATGATATGTTTCTTTGATCGAGTCTAGGTAGTATTGTTTGTAAATTGGAGATAGGAATATAGATGATTCAGCCATTGATTGTGCATGTTAAATTGATAATTGTTTGTTATATATAGTTATTATACCTATATATACATGTATATATATATTATACGAGGAGTCGAGCATGTTAGAGTTTAGAGATTACGGGGGTACAGAGACGGACTTCTGTACTAGCTACGCCTTGTGTGAGAGGGGGTACAGGCAGTTTAGTCGATCTGCTATCTGGGACCTTAAGATTGATAAATCGTCAAATCCGGCAGTGTGAATGGGCACTATCCCACACTGACCTCTTAGTAAGAGGGTGCTGACGGTCACTGTAATACCATAGAGTATTCGATGGGCACGAAGAGAGATAATTTTAGAAGACTGATGGGGACAATTTTAAAACTTCTGTCACTTGGAGTATGGATGCACAAGAAACATAAGAAGCCATTACAAAAGGAATTACTCAAAGAAAAATTCAGATGCAGTGTAGAAAATTCGGAGGAGACAGATCATCGAGAAAAGGACAATTGGAGCAAGTAAATGCAAGAGCGGGAGTTTGGGCCATTCAAAAATGCTACGATTTTACAGACACGTAATAGACTATCTAAGGAAGACACGAGGCAAAACAGAATCACTTTTGGATGGGTGCCGCACAAGTTATGGATGGAGTACTGCAGTAGACCCGAAGAGACACATCTGGAGCGGTGGAGTCTAAAAGGCTAGGCTACAGCCGTCCAAACCAGCTGAAATTTTGTGGAGATCAAGAGGACAGATGGCAGAAAACTTATAAGGCAACAGAGTTTGATTCGGATGGCAGGAATACCAGTTACATATTTTACTTAGAAGAGGTGTGAAAAGGACAAAACTGACTGAATGAGTCAAAGGTGAAAAGTTGCGTGACGAATCAAGGAGCCACTGTTTCCTCAGGCCTAGATTGATGACTCAGGAAGCCTATGACCGATGATTCACCTCCTGATGTGTCCTTGCCACCACCTGAAACAGAAAAAATATTTACAAGGAAGGAAAATTAAAGAAATTTCGCATGAACCCCATCTGCAAAAGCTAGTTTGTGCAGAGTGGAAGTCTAGAGCCTAGAATGATCAGTTGACGAAGCTAGGGCGTCGAGCTGTTGATCGAAACCATGGCAGCACACCTTCTTTCCATGCGGTTTTGCTTAAGATCCTTTATAAGAATGATTTCTTTTCATTTTCCGCCTCCGCGACCATTCCTGCGTAGAAACCAAAGTTTTAAGTGTGTTGTGAGTTTAGAAAGAGTGGGGAGAAAGCTGTTCTTGGTCTTGGAGCATAGGAGCAAGGTGTTTGGTCTTAGATAGCTTGGTGGATCTTCTCCTTCTGGTAGCCCAAAGATTGTTTCTGGCTTAGGCTTCACCGTGTTGTTCCCAAGAGGATGGGCTCACGCTGTGGTCTAACCCCGAGCAATCAATGGAATCTTTCTTCTCTTCTCTTTGTTTCTTTTCATCGCTTGTTGAGTTGGTTAGTGGTCTTCCATGTTTGCGTGTTATCATGGTTTTGGTGCTTTGCGTAGTTAAGTGGTCGAGAGTTTGCGTGATGCATGAGCTTGGATCAGCTTAATCTCAATCACCTAGTGATTTGTGATTAGGTTTGATTTCGGGTTTTGGGATGTGAGCTAACATGCAGGTGTTCTCCGTGATATCACATCTAACTTTTCAAGTAGGGATATCACGGCAGAGCTTAATCATAATCCGGTGAAGTGGGAGATACGAATTATGATGAGTAATGTGGAAGCGTATTGGTATATGGGTTGGTGGGAGATTTTGGTGGTCTTGCCGTGGCACAAGACTAACTTTTTATGCAGGAGTGTCACGGTAAAGCATGAGCATGGGTTAAGCGGCTGAGTTTGGTAAAGCGTGGAGTTGTGTTGAGATGTTTTGTAGTGAGCTGAGTTTATAGATCCATGGGCTAAGAAACCCGTTGGGAGAGGTGGCGGTTGGATGCATGACCTTACAAGTAATGTTATCTTCCCTACCGGGCCTTAACATGGATGGTGTAAGAGATTTTCCATGATCTTCGGATCCTTTTGCATTCTCTTCACCGAAAACTCAGTGTCACGGAAGAGCATGGAATGATGTTGAGCGGAGTTAAACCTTGGTGTATGGTGAAGCGTGAGACGATTGGAGTATTGGCAGTTCGTGGAGAGGGTAATAAGAGGGCTGTAGAGACCGTGGGTCCATTGCACGTCCCTCTTGCTATTCCTAGTTATGGGCGAGTGTTGTATAAGGGCTGTAGAGACCGTGGGTCCAAGCACGACCCTTATATACACACTAAGTATGCCGATTTTGGCTTAGACTGGTGGGAGCATTTTGGTGGAACTGGTTCGGTGAATTGGTGATGAATTGGTGTGGTTAAGAGATGGTTATGATGAAAGGGGCTTGGTGTTGATTTGGTGGATTGGTTGGTGTCGGGATGACACTTGGTTGAGTTGGGAGAGAGATAGGCGGTTGGTATCCTTTGTGGATCCGGCTGTGAACCTATCTCCTCGGCGAAGTCGTGGGATGCGACTTAGTGGCGGTGTGCGTGTGGTTTCCCAGTGGGTGTACCTCACAGTATCGAATGACTGAGAAGTGGGAAAACCCGGCAGGGTAAGCTTGCCGAGGGTGATCCCTGAGTGGGCACTCGGTTTACCATGTTCCGGCTTGTACTATCATTGATGGCAAGTGCGGGAACAATTATGAAAAGGTAAACACAACACACTTTGAGATCTCAGTGCCCACGCGTGTGATGGATGAGTTGGTCATATAGTTAGTAAGATGCATGCTTCGGCTATCTTACTTACTGTTGCTTCAGCTGTTGCTTGATTCATTTTGCTTGCGTGATTTAGATTGTGGGTTGGTTTGGTCTTATTGGTGTTTGTGAGTCCTGAAGCTCACTAAGTAATTTCCAAATTACTTACCCCCTTTCTTTCCCCGTCTCCCCTTTCAGAAACCCTTAGTGATCGTGTAGCGATGGGAGTCTTTGGCCTCAGACCGCTTGTCAAGCTATTTAAAACTGTTCTCGTAAGTTTCGTATGGAAAAGTTTGGTTGCGTTTGATTTCTAAGTTGGTTTGGTTTTAATAATGTCCATGAGCTCATGGTTTGTAAAAGTACGGTTTGTAATATTTTCCTTGGTTGAACTCGGTTGTAAGACAAGTTTATAAAATAAATAAAGTACGTTTGTTAAAAGCCTCTTGCACTTAGTTACGTAAATAGAAGTCTTCCGCTGATATGAATAGTTTGGTCCGAACTTGTTCATAACTCACTGTCGAATGAGACGGGTTGGCAAACCCTGACCTTCAGTAGTGGGGGGTCGGAGTTGGATAGATGGTCTAGCCTTAAGCTCGATGACCTTCGAGATGGGTCGGACTATCCGTTCAATCCCGACTCTTTGTGGCATCTCCGGAACGGTTTGGATATGCGGCCGGACTTGGTGTTCTTGTTTGATTGGCCATGTGTCCGGGGTATATCTGATCCGGTTCGGGGGCGCTATAGTCACTGGTACAGTTCGTTGGGTGGCTGATTGCTCATTGGGTGCTTTAGGTGTCGTGTTTGTTCATGTATAGTTTCTTATTACCGTGTTTGGAGTGCTATGACCGGAACTGCGTTTTCCTGTGTTTAGCATCTCGTACCTCACTGAGTGACTCCCCTGTTACTCATCCCTCTTTCTTTCTTTTTCAGGTGAGACGGACAATTAGACGTGTATCAGATCGGGTGCTACTTTGGGATTTTACGGTTTCCAGTATTTTATTTTAAAACATTATTTTATGTTTTATTGCACATTTTATTTCAGATATTATTCTACAATTTATGTTGAGTCATTGCGGTTATGGATTTATTTATGGATTTCCGGGAATCGAGACTTGGTTTATTGGTTAATTGGAGAATTTGAGTTATTATGAGGTCAAATGAGGATGAGACGGGTGTTACGTATAAGTTATCTAGAATCTTCTAGAAGATATACACCATAATGGACATTCATGTCTAAATATTCAGAACACTAAATTGTTTTTTTAATCACCTAGTTTGTCGGAATAAAAATATAGAATACGAGGAACTGATATTAATAATCATATAGTGACTACATTTCGGTCAAAAATATTTATTGGTATTTTTCTTATTTTTAATAGTTTATAACTATTCGTAGGTACCCTCAATATGTCATGTTATTATTAGATTACAATTATTTGTTACTTTTATTTTTTAAGTTTCTGATTGCTCGTGTTGTATGGATTTTTTTTTTTTCGACAAAAGCAATTTCATTCATATCAAACTTGGATTACAAAGTCAAATACAGAACTTTGAAGAACAAATTATTACATTAACAGATAAATGCGCCATATTCTGAAGTTGATACCACAAAAAAGTGAATTTGACGATGCTTTACGTAATAAAGCCTTACTCGCTAACGGAATACTAAACCCGTTACTTTCCATTTTTGTATTCGATCTTCCTCTAATACAAAGTGTGGGAGTGTCTAGCATTTCTTGGCTAATACTCTCAGATGCACACTGCATTACTAAAACCATTGTTTTTGACATAAGTTCTGAAGCTTCGACAAACTGATACCAACACTTCCGTATCAGAGTCATTGGACAAAAGAATGACTTTGAGTTCCTCCTCTTTGCATTCAGCATTTGAACTCGCTTTTGACAAAAGACCTTGGTTTCCTCTTGCATTCTATAAATTCTGCAAATCCACATCTTGAAGATTCTGAAAGGTCTTCTCTCCTTTAGTCGTTGCTTTAGTGAAAAGGTCCTATGCAAACCAAAATCTGTGGAGTATGTGTTCAACAATAACAGGTTTCGGAAAACAAGCAATGAAAGAAGATAATTCTCCATTGAACACCACCATTCCAGAAAGATTATTATCTTCTCTTCACAGACCCTAAACCGCAACACCAGCAGAGAATGGGCACTATCTTCATATACAGAGCAAACCCAATGATAGCGAGAAGGTTCGGATTTATCGCACGTCGGAGTCGACGCCGGCCGAAGGGATTGTGATCGAAACGGTGTCTTAGATCTTATCGCACTTTTAATCGCCTTTAGAGAGAAAATTATATTTATCTTATATCACCATTAGCCAAAAGCAGTTTTTTGCTCGTGTTGTATGGATATGGTAGAAAATTAAAACCAAAACAAAAATAAAAAAATGGCCTAAACACTGAATAGAACACCACTAAAACTTCTCAAAAATGTCACGTTGCCTAAAGAATAAAGACTTCCGCCTGATTGCCTTATGCAATGTTATCTACAAAGTGGTCTCGAAAATATTGGTTCAACGGCTCAACGGTATCCTCACTCATGTTGTATCTGAGAATCAAGCAGCTTTCATTCCCAACCGTTACATTAGTGATAATGTCCTTCTAGCTCATGAAGCCTTTCATGCATTAAATGTATGTAAACTAATTTCAACCTCGTTTATGGCTGTCAAGACTGATAATGTAATGAAGTTTTTTGGAAGCGGTCCTACAAAAGAAGGGTTTTTGTGAGAAATTGATTAGTTGGATTATAATGTGCATACGTAATGTTACTTTCTCAGTTCTGATTAATGGAAGCCCTTATGGAAAAATCAAGCCTTCCAGAGGAATAAGACAAGGAGACTCTTTATCTCCTTACTTATTCATACTTTGTGCTGATGTTTAAGCTCACTTCTACACCAAGCTGAGGAAAAGCAGGACATACAAGCCTTACGACTCAGTGTGGGAGGCCCTCCAGTGTCTCACTTATTGTTTGTTGATCATTCTCTCTTCTTCTTAAAGGCATATCACCAGAATAGTCATGCTTTGGCAAACATTTTTCGGCTATATGAAGACGCGTCTGGTCAGTTTGCAACTGTGAAAAATCTACAATCACATTTGGAGATAAAGTTTACCATCATACTAAGGAAGCTATCAAACAGATATTACGCATACAACATCAAAGTGGTGGAGGGAAATACCTTGGTCTACCAGAACAGTTCAGACACAATAAGTCAGAGATGTTTTCTTATGTGAAAACAAATATTCGACAAAAAAACTGAAGCGCGGCAAAACAGATTTCTTTCAAAGGCAGGCAAGAAGATTCTGATTATATCAGTTGGGTATGATGTGCCGGTTTTCTCAATGAATGTGTTCCAGTTTCCAGTTACACTCTGTTCAGATATTGATCGCATACTGTTACGGTTTTGGTGGGGTACTCAAGGTGATCGCAAGAAAATGAATTGGATGGCATGGAAACGATTAACTTTTTATAAGAAGTCTGGGGAATTAGGATTCAAGGACTTACATCTGTTTAATCAGGCTCTCCTGGCAAATAATTTCAGGAAACTTCTTCAACGACCTAACTCTCTGCTTTACCGTGTCTTACATCATCGTTACTTCCGCAGATCCTCACTTCTTCAAGTTGGGAAAGTTTGTCAACCATCTTACGGCTGGACTTCATCAATGTTTGGTCGGGATTTAATCAAAGAAGGCATTTTCCCACTAATTGGTAACGTCTCTTCTACCTTATTACGTGACAAATGTATACCGATGAACAGTTCACGAGCGCCATCTCTACTTCCATATATGAACCCTTTACTCTCTGTAATTACACTTATCAATGATTCTACACATCATTGGGATCCTCAACAACTACAATATCTCGTGGAACAACAAGATCATGGCTACATTCAGAAGATATATTTACCACCAAGACCTACACCGGATCATCATATATGGTCATACACGGCAGACGGTACATATACGTTGAGAAGTGGGTATCATCTAGCTAAGTCTCTTGCCAACAATTTGGACAAGCTATTTGGACAACAAGAATTCAACCAAAAATACAACATTTTATATGGAGTGTGGCTTCACAGAGCAATCCGGTGCGTGATACCTTAGTTCGTAGACACATTGTGACTGATTCAAGGTGTCCTCGGTGTCCAGATGCAGATGAAACAGGTGAACATCTTCTCTTCAGTTGTCCATATTCTCGCCAAATCTAGAACTTATCAGGGATCACTATTACAACTATCACTGATGATACAAAATCATTACAAGAGAAACTTCTATCACTATTTATGCATTACAATGACCGGAATCAACCATTGATCCAACGGCTTCTTCCTTTTTGTTAATATGGCGGCTATGGAAAAGCATAAATGATCTGTTTTTCAATCAAAAACATCTTTTCGAAGAGACAGTTCTAGCAAAAACAGTTGAAGATACAACATAATGGATGGAGTTAGAATTAAATACTGATCAACAATCACAACAACGCCATCCTCAAGGTCAAACATCGCAGTGGATTCCACCACCACAAGGTTGATTAAAATGTAATTATGACGTTACTCATAACTCTAATGGGAACATCGATGGATTACGATGGATCATACGTAATAGTCAAGGCATTGTCATGAGCTGTGGTATGGGTAAATTTCAAGGCAGATTTTCATCGGTAGAGGCAGAAGGAACGGCACTTATATGGGCAATTTAAGTCTGTTCGTCTTTTGGTTATTCTCATATTCAGTTTGAAGGTGACAATCTGGAATTGATATCTGCGCTTCAGTTGCAACGTCAGTATTACAAGCTACAATTTTATCTCAACACTATTCGGTAATGGATTCTACACTTCGCACACACGCAAATCCTACACACAAGGGGAAATTCAAATGTATGTGCTCATATTTTAGCGAAAAGGGCACTAACAGAACCAAATGATTTGTCAAGGTTCAAATTCCAATCACTCTCCATGAGGATTCTGTTTGTGAGGTAAAAAGTGGAATTATATTAGCCAATTTACTAAGTGATGCTGATCTAATCATTTGGGATGAGACCCCTATGGAACATCGCCACACTTTTGATGTAGTTAATCGCACAATGAGAGATATATTATCATTGTCGGATAAAACAGCCATTAACAAACCTTTTACTAGGAAAACAGTTTTTCTAGGAGGTGATTTCAGAAAATTCTTACTAGTCATGCTTCATAGAAAAAGGAAAGACACTATTTTCACAGCAATAAATAGATCATATCTTTGGAATTCATGCCTCCAATACTTGCTTTCAAAGAATATGAAAGTGCAAACAAAAGAGAAGGAATTCACAAAATTGATTCTACAAGTTAGTGATGGAAAAACAAACCATAAAAAAACAACACACTGAATGAAGAAAAAGACAAAAGTGTTATAGTCGACAAATCACTCCTTCTAAAAGACCCTGATAATCCATTTGATGTCTTATTTGAATCTCTCTACCTGAACTTCAAATACTCATATCAAGACTTGGAGAAGCTAACATGAACATCTATTTTAATTCCAAGCATGATACAATTAACGAGATATCCAGTAGAATATCTGAATGCGTTAAAGTTTTCCAGATTGTCTAAAAGTTGGTGTCCCGGTAATACTGCTGAGAAATCTGAACCAAAAAGAATGATTATGAAACAGAACAAGACTCATATGAGTGATTCACTTGGGAGAAAGAGTAATTAAAGCAAATTAAAATATTTATAAAGATTTGGAACTTCCATAATAGACAACTGACGCATACAAAACAAATTCATGTACATCAGTGCTGACAAGTTGTAAGGCCAACATTTTGTAGACTTACCGATTCAGGCCATGATTGGAGGTTGGATCAGAACATTAATCCACAGATAAAAAATTCATGGGGTTTCTAGTCATACTGAATGGCCGGCGGACCGAGCTGTTTGGCTGAAGTTGGGCCGGATTGACGGTTACTCGGGTAGAGCGCATTTTTCAGAATGGCTGGTCGGTGTCAGGCATGGTCGGTTGGGAGCCAGTCAGGATTGTGGGATCGTCAATGAGGCTTGACTCGCGGAATGACACTCGAAGTCTTGGTATGAACGGTTGTGGATCGGTTAGAGATTGAATGCTTGAATAAATGGGCAGGAATGGTTATGGATTGGCTGAGTGGAAAAGTTGTGCAAGCCAAGGGTTATAGTGCAGGGGAGTTGTGGACGTGCACTGGAATGGTTTTGAGACAGATTTATGGACCATAAACCATCCAACCATACTCTTTAAAGATTTTGTGCAGTCATTTTGTTATTTTGCGTGATAGATTTGCTTAGAATACTCTGAATGAAATCATGAACAAATATGGATCACGAGAATTGGAAAAAAATAAGGAAAAGGGCAGAGAGTGCCTTTGATTGACCGAGTGAGGACTGTGCGATTGTGGAGGACATTAGGACTGCAACCGTGGAACTGTGGGATCGCAACTGAACTGTCTATATTTCTAAGGATCAGCAATCAATTAAAGTGATTGACTGTTGCTTTTGATCGACCCGACATGTGGAATCGTTGGATCGGCATGAGAAATTGATGTTTAAGATTGGCAAACACTAAAAAAGTTTGGAAAACCAATTCTAAGAGAGATTGCTTGTAGAAAACCCATTAAAATGTTGATTCAGCTGGTGATAGCTGAGTATGTGCGGTCGATGACTGACCGCAACTGGTCAGTTACTATCGACTGGGCCATTTGATGGTCAAACATGAGCCTGAGAGAAACCACTCAGAATGGTCGATAGAAGACAGGAAACGACTGAGTAAGGTCGAGCGTGGGAAATCGACGAACAACCACGACTGTGGAACGAATTGATTTTCTGGACCATTAGGTGGATCAAGCGTGGGAGAGAGTTGATACAATCATGGAAAGCATCAAGGATAGAAATCTGGAACCAAAGACAACAGCTGACCTAAAAGCCAAGAAGCTTGAACCAGGAGGAGTTACAACCCGTTTTAAGGAAGTTATTGCTCAGATTCCGGAAGGCCTACACATATTAGGAAGCTATTGTTCTGATTCTAGAAGGCTTAAACGAATTCAGAAGCTGATGCTCAAATTCTGGAAGGACTACATGAACGTGTCTGATGCCAATCAAATCAACACCTTTGGTTCTCAATCAACCTTTGGTTCTCAATCAACCTATGGTTCTCAATCAAGTCCAAGGAAATCAGCAAATGGGCAAGTGATCTATTTGTACTCTTTTTCCCTTCCTTTGGTTTTATCCCCATGGGTTTTCCAAAGAAGGTTTTTAATGAGGCAATTGGATTACTTCCAAATCACCCATTTGTTGATCAGTCTCAATTCTGGAAGCCACTGTTCGGATTCAAGAAGATCTTCACAAGTACCAGATTCAGGAAGGAAGTGTTTGGATTCGGGAAGGAAGTGTTCGGATTCTGAGAGGTCTTCCCGAATCGACGTTTAGGAAGCTTGAACAAGGATTTAGGAACCCCTTCCTAACGACGGATCAAATTCACAAACTGAAGGGATTCCGAAGGTCAAGAGTCCTTTTCTTCAACTGAAGAGTCAAGTCTTTTCTTCAATTCATTAATTCATTCAAGTTTTATCTTAATTTCGAAACCCTCAAACATCCTTTGCTATAAGTATCTCCAAAACTATTGTAAACAATAATCAACTTTTTATCAAACTCTTTTCGTTTTCGAAACTCCCTTTGAGAGAGATTCTCATCTGTTCTTCGTTGAACAAAACCTGTTGTTTGGTGTGTCATATCCGATCAACAAACCTCTTCCTATTGTCTAGGTGTGTCATATCCTAGGATAGTTGGAGTTGGAATATCAAGGGTAATTCCGCACCCCTTGTGAGACCATTCGATCCACATCACCTTAACCCAGGCTAGTAGCTCGTGGTTGAAGGCATATCCATCCAGTTCTGTGAAGTGTTAGTAACCTTCTCAGTTCATATCTATCAATCCATCCTTTGAGTGCAATTCCTTGGGAATATTGTATCATTTGGTATCAGAGCACACTTGAAGGATTGGTATCGTTTTTCTAACTCCATCTTTCTCATCTTCCATCAAATTTCTTTTCTTTCTACCATCGATTTCTTTTCTGTCTATCTGTTTGCTAGTTGAGCCAGCCTCAATCCTAGATCAAAAAAAAAGGGAAAAGAAAAAGAAATCGATTCAAAAAAAAAAAAAAATTGATTCCCAAAATAAAAAAGAAAGAAAGAGTATTGATCATATAGGAGGGCTTGGTTAATCTCTAGCCAAAAAAAAATCTTGCAATCTGTCTATCTTTCTTCTTCAAATCCGTTTGTTGATTGGTTGATTCACTGGGTTTGATCGGGTTTTGTTCCCTTAGAACCTTTGAGAGATCATTGAGTGATAAACACAAAGAGAGAAACAGTTTGGGAAGATACAGTTGCGATTTAGGAAAGGCTGCCTGAAAACGCTTCTGAAGAAAGCTTTTGCTTCTAATCGTGTTTGTTAGTGTTTTCAGGGACAATATGTTTGGTCTTCAAAAGAAATCTAGCCATGAGAAGATCCCACACAAAGGCGTTTTCAAATCCACTTCTAAAACCTTGTTTGATAGTGAGCAACCGATTTTTAGAAATAAGAAACAGTTTGCTTTTGACAAGTTTGTTTTTGTGCAGGAAGAGCCACGCCTAAGGAGGTCACATGAGAAGCCCAACTGTATAAGCAGAGAGCAATCCAAACCGACCAGAGAAGAAGCAGATCAAGATCACAACCATGGTGGACAAAGGAGGCTTCAAAACCGGTTTGACAGCCAAGTGTTTTGTGAAAACTTTGAGATGCAAATGATGAAAACACTTAAGGCCGTGAGTAAGAGCAAGAAAGAGAGCACAAGCTCACGCCCATCAACCAATACTGGAGCTGACCAACAGATTTTCATCAGTGCAGAACCCAAAGGTATCTCTGAATTCTCTGTTTTGGAGAATATTGCTGATCCATCTAGTTTGTGTCAAGACAGAGTATCAAACTCAAGAGAATACAACAGTCAGGACATCAATGAGCTAGAGGACGTGCCTATTGTGTTTGATGAAGAAGCTGATAGCATCCCTGTAGAGAAGGAAGAATTCTTAGATGTTTTGCCAATCTTTGATGAGAATGAAGAAGATCTATTTCAGTGCATGACATCTTGTGAGGATAAGTTTAATTCTCCTTCTTCTGAATTTTATTCTGTGCTTGAAAATGAACAAACTTGTGAAGAACTTACCTGTCTTAAACCGGAGCTGCCGAGTTGCATTGGTTTTATTTCACAGGTCCAAGAAGAAAGCTATGCAGAAAAATCACAAGAGGGTTTGCCACATGAAGATGTCTTGGAGGAAAAAGCTAGTCTTGTACCAAAACCACCTTTTCACTCATTCCTTGGTGAAAACTGCATCCAGCACTGTAAGGGAATTGGTGTGAATAATAATTTTCCTAGCTTGTTTGTTCTAGTTACTCCTCATGAAGAAAAATGCTTTGGCTTAGAAAATGTGAAAGAATTTTGTGTTTCTGAATTTGTTTTTGATAAAATGATTCAGTCTTTTGAAACACTTAAATCTGGGAATTTATCTAGGCCAAACTGTGTTTTGATTGATGAATTTCGTGGCCTTGTTTGTCCAATTGAATTTTCTTTGAGTGAGAAAACCTTTGAGCCATTTAGAGCAAAAACAGAGTTTTCATTTGCTGAAATTTTTCCTGAGTTTAGAGCTTATCACAAACGATTTGGTTTTGAAAACTTGGAGGATTTTGACAATGAAAAACTTGTCTCAGAAACAGGGATTCAATCTTTTCAAAGGTTTCAGCATGATAAGATCTTTAAGCAAAACAGTTTTTGGTTTGAAAAAGTGTGTGATTCTAGTCTTGTTTTGAAATCCTTTGGAGAAATCTGTGAAATCTTTTTCTGTGAGGATTTGTGGATTCAAAAACTTGGTGAGACAAACTTGACATGGAAGGAAAACGTTTTTGATAAAAGATTTTCTAGGCTGAAGGAAGTGTTCATGTTTTCTGAAAAAGCTTTGTGTGAATTTAGATCATTTCAGGAAATGTGTGCATCTGATTGTTCTCTGAATGAGCATTGGTTTAGGAAACTGCGTGAGCTGCTTAGGACTAGCAGAATCTTGATGTTTGAAAATGCTGAAAAGGTTTCTAAGTGGGCACCAGTCAATCAGTTTGTTTGCATTGAAATTTCGTTGATTGTTTTGTGTGCAAAAAGAGATTTTTGTGTCAATATGTGTCATTGTGCCAAACTGGTCTATGAAAATGCTTTAGATGATGATCCCAGGAATCTTAGTCTTTCTCTAGACGTCCTCACTGCAAAGAAATTGTTTGTATATTTCTTTTGCACATTTGATGTGGTTGTTCTAGTGTTTGTCAAAGCTCAGGTTGAACAGGTCAAGGATTCTTTTTCGATGGAAAAGAAGATCCGAATTTTTGCTGTACATGTTTATGAGGGATCAAAGGAGTTTTTGAACCAAGATCAGAAACACTTTAGCAAAAAGGAAGAGCAGCAACCTAAGAGCAAATACATTTGGAGGAACCAAACCTTTCTCAAAGAGTTCCTTAAAGCTAAGTGTTCCCTTCCATCTTCTCATCTGATTTTGTGCAAGAAGACCAAGTCCAGCTGAAGCAAAGCAAAGATAAAGCTAAGGGCAAAGAAGAAATTAAATCGGCCAAGGAAAGGAACAGTAAGGAAACCATTCCTAAATCTCAGCTAAGTTGTCCGGATCTCAACATTAAAGACACCCTTCCTAAACCTCAGGTAAGTCGTCCTAACTTTTTCATTAAACTTGGTGGAGTGAAGAAAGCTTTGTTTTCTAAACAATCTATGGTGTTGCTTATCTACAAGGGAAACTTACTAACCTCTTCTGACAATGCACTGGAGATTCCAAGTGATTTGAACCAACTTTTGCAGGAGTTTAGTGACGTTTTCCCTGAAGAAAACCCGGATGGATTACCTCCTCTTCGAGGTACAGAACATCAGATTGACTTTGTGACAGAACCGGTCTTTATGTCATTCCCTTATGACTACTCCAAGAAGCACTGTAAGGAATTTGATTTGTTTAGGACAGAGCCTAATTTGTTTGTTTGGGTTTGTACTCTTGATGAAAAGCGATTTGGTTTGCCGAAAAATAAAGAGTTTTGTGTTTCTGAATTTTCTGAATTTGTTTTCAACTTGATTACAATTTCTGAAACACTCTTCTGTGAACAGCATTTGTTTGATCATGTTTTAAAAAGATTTTCTGAATTTACAATGATCATCTCTTGTTTTGATAAAGTTTTGCTTGTCTTAAGCACACTTTTGGATTTTTGGTGCTCATGTCAGTTCTGGGTTTTTCATGAAATCTTTGAGGTTCATAAAAAGCATTTGGAACTTGTCTTGAATATTATATGCATGGTGAACTTGTTTGGGCATCTTCAGAATTTGCTTGATTTGAGATCACTCCCTGATTTTTGGAGTTCTAATCACATTCTTGTTCGTGATAGAGTTTTTGAAAATCATGAAAAGCAATTGGGTTTTGTTCTGAACTTTATATGCAAGGAAAACCTGGTAGAGCAACTTGAAGTTTTGATAAACTATTCCTTTTGCACATTTGATGTGAGTTTTCTAGTTGTGGAAGCAAATGATAAACAGGTGCAGGGAATTATTGATAAAGGACTGATGATCCTAGTCGTTGATAAGCATGATGAACATGGAACAAAGGAGCATTTGAACCAGGAAGAAACGTCTCCAATGGGAGCAAGAAAGAGGAACCAACAAATGACCTGTCATTTTGGAATTTGGAATTGGAAGTACCTAAGGAAAGCGATTTACATAGCTCAAGGAAGTCCCATTCCAACACTTTTCTTCACGTTTCTTCACATGATTGTTTCCCTAATCTTTTACTTTGTGTCTAACTCGTTTCTTCTTGTGGTAGGAGAAATGGATTTGAGGACAAATCCTTTTCAAGTGGGAGGGGATGATACAATCATGGAAAGCATCAAGGATAGAAATCTGGAACCAAAGACAACAGCTGACCTAAAAGCCAAGAAGCTTGAACCAGGAGGAGTTACAACCCGTTTTAAGGAAGTTATTGCTCAGATTCCGGAAGGCCTACACATATTAGGAAGCTATTGTTCTGATTCTGGAAGGCTTAAACGAATTCAGAAGCTGATGCTCAAATTCTGGAAGGACTACATGAACGTGTCTGATGCCAATCAAATCAACACCTTTGGTTCTCAATCAACCTTTGGTTCTCAATCAACCTATGGTTCTCAATCAAGTCCAAGGAAATCAGCAAATGGGCAAGTGATCTATTTGTACTCTTTTTCCCTTCCTTTGGTTTTATCCCCATGGGTTTTCCAAAGAAGGTTTTTAATGAGGCAATTGGATTACTTCCAAATCACCCATTTGTTGATCAGTCTCAATTCTGGAAGCCACTGTTCGGATTCAAGAAGATCTTCACAAGTACCAGATTCAGGAAGGAAGTGTTTGGATTCGGGAAGGAAGTGTTCGGATTCTGAGAGGTCTTCCCGAATCGACGTTTAGGAAGCTTGAACAAGGATTTAGGAACCCCTTCCTAACGACGGATCAAATTCACAAACTGAAGGGATTCCGAAGGTCAAGAGTCCTTTTCTTCAACTGAAGAGTCAAGTCTTAATTTTCATTCAAGTTTTATCTTAATTTCGAAACCCTCAAACATCCTTTGCTATAAGTATCTCCAAAACTATTGTAAACAATAATCAACTTTTTATCAAACTCTTTTCGTTTTCGAAACTCCCTTTGAGAGAGATTCTCATCTGTTCTTCGTTGAACAAAACCTGTTGTTTGGTGTGTCATATCCGATCAACAAACCTCTTCCTATTGTCTAGGTGTGTCATATCCTAGGATAGTTGGAGTTGGAATATCAAGGGTAATTCCGCACCCCTTGTGAGACCATTCGATCCACATCACCTTAACCCAGGCTAGTAGCTCGTGGTTGAAGGCATATCCATCCAGTTCTGTGAAGTGTTAGTAACCTTCTCAGTTCATATCTATCAATCCATCCTTTGAGTGCAATTCCTTGGGAATATTGTATCATTTGGTATCAGAGCACACTTGAAGGATTGGTATCGTTTTTCTAACTCATCTTTCTCATCTTCCATCAAATTTCTTTTCTTTCTACCATCGATTTCTTTTCTGTCTATCTGTTTGCTAGTTGAGCCAGCCTCAATCCTAGATCAAAAAAAAAGGGAAAAGAAAAAGAAATCGATTCAAAAAAAAAAAAAATTGATTCCCAAAATAAAAAAGAAAGAAAGAGTATTGATCATATAGGAGGGCTTGGTTAATCTCTAGCCAAAAAAAAATCTTGCAATCTGTCTATCTTTCTTCTTCAAATCCGTTTGTTGATTGGTTGATTCACTGGGTTTGATCGGGTTTTGTTCCCTTAGAACCTTTGAGAGATCATTGAGTGATAAACACAAAGAGAGAAACAGTTTGGGAAGATACAGTTGCGATTTAGGAAAGGCTGCCTGAAAACGCTTCTGAAGAAAGCTTTTGCTTCTAATCGTGTTTGTTAGTGTTTTCAGGGACAATATGTTTGGTCTTCAAAAGAAATCTAGCCATGAGAAGATCCCACACAAAGGCGTTTTCAAATCCACTTCTAAAACCTTGTTTGATAGTGAGCAACCGATTTTTAGAAATAAGAACAGTTTGCTTTTGACAAGTTTGTTTTTGTGCAGGAAGAGCCACGCCTAAGGAGGTCACATGAGAAGCCCAACTGTATAAGCAGAGAGCAATCCAACCGACCAGAGACGAAGCAGATCAAGATCACAACCATGGTGGACAAAGGAGGCTTCAAAACCGGTTTGACAGCCAAGTGTTTTGTGAAAACTTTGAGATGCAAATGATGAAAACACTTAAGGCCGTGAGTAAGAGCAAGAAAGAGAGCACAAGCTCACGCCCATCAACCAATACTGGAGCTGACCAACAGATTTTCATCAGTGCAGAACCCAAAGGTATCTCTGAATTCTCTGTTTTGGAGAATATTGCTGATCCATCTAGTTTGTGTCAAGACAGAGTATCAAACTCAAGAGAATACAACAGTCAGGACATCAATGAGCTAGAGGACGTGCCTATTGTGTTTGATGAAGAAGCTGATAGCATCCCTGTAGAGAAGGAAGAATTCTTAGATGTTTTGTCATTATGATCGATTCCGACCTTGCGTAAGTCTATATCAGCCAATGGGCTTATGGGCTGTTATGCTTGCCAAGGTTTGGGCTAGATAGTGGGAAAAAATGCATGATAACTTGGGATTATCTAGCTTGACAGGCATCTGGTAATTGTGATTATGTGATTATAGTTGATCATCTAAGCCATCTTTTTTTTTTTACTTGGTGATAGTTGGTTGAGTGACTAAATACAAGGGAGGATGGTGGTGTAATTTCACTTGTGGCTCATGGGAGTCAGGATGAATGGTTAGCGAGCGTGGAAAAAGATGTATGTGCGGAGCACGATTGGGTTGTGGAGTCAAGGAAACGGACCGAGAGGATCATGGTGCAGGTCACAATACAAGTCATGGAACAAACACATAACTGCACATACGCGACTCAAGTAAATATCAATAGCTAGGTCTTATGATCTATTGCGTAAACTGGTTAGTGTGAATTGTTAGCCGGATTTGTTAGGTTGGTGGTTAGTTGAAATTGACATAAACCTCACAAAGGTGTTATGGTAAGGAATTTAAGGAAGTTAGTCATGACATGACTAGTCCGAAGTTGTGCGATCGCGGGTTGGGAATCCGGGTAAGGTTATGGAATCTGGATCAGGTTGTTACAAATTGGTATTAGATTCTTTTCAATGAATGAAAAGCTTGATACTATCATCAACAAAATTGCAGGATGTATTATTTATAAAGTTGATAGTCTAATATTATTCATAGAATTTTTAGTGTTAAAGGGTAACACCAATAGAAAATCGAGTGGAAACAAAATAATATAAATACCCATGATATATGGTCGAAAAATATCATAAACACAATAGATATACGGTAGAGCCTCTATTAATTAATACTCAAAAAATTAATAATAACCACTATAAATTAATAAATTTCTCTGGTCCCAAGTCAGGTCAATGTAAAATTAGCAAAATTTGAGAAAAATAATAAGATAATAATTTTTTGAAATCCTTTGTATATATATAGTCCCAGTAAAAGTATAAATTAATAATTATAAATATTAGGCATAATATACCTTATATAACTTAGTAAACTATGATTCCAATGTTGTTGTTTTTTTTTTAAAAGTTGGAATCTCTTTGGAGTTTTATCTCTGATTTTTCTTATTGCATCCATACCTCTTGGTGTTGTCTTATCAATCTATCTGCATCCAAAATTTTTGAAATGTTCTAGCAGCCATAGTTGCTTCATTACGCATAACTGGTTGCAAAGGTTCCACCGTATCGTCTTCAACTTCTTCGTCAACATTCTGCAATTTCCTCAAAACTCTGAACTTCTGAGCATGTATCATTCTCACTCATAGTCGATTGACACCCATTCTATTTCACAACTTCAATTTCACGAATGTCGTTAGATTCTTCTTCTAAATTTCTTTATACGACATCTTCTGAGAGAATTTTGCAATGTTGAAAACAATTTGCTATTTTCTTTTGATAAACATTAACTGTCCAAGCCGAAACTGCAAGAATGATAGCATCCAAAACATTGATCTTACCTATACACTAGGATTTTACCCGCTCTACGTGCGACGTAAAGTCTTTATTTAATATTCGATAATCACAATAAATAACAAATATTGTTATATAGTTGATGATTACAAAAACTGTTACCATAATATCATATATAGTAGTCAAGCTTTTTTGGGCTAATATACTATATGTAGTTGTTTGTTTTATGAATTATTTATTTTTGTTGATGTTAGAAGAATTGTATTATGTGAGATTATATATTGTGTTGATTGGTGTTTGAAGAATTGTATTATGTGTGAATTATATTTAACCCGCGTTTTCCCTTATGTAAGATATTACATAACTTTTATATAATTTACACATTGTAATTGTGTATTTGTGTGGATGAATGATTAAGAAATTTTTTGTGTGTTTTATATTATATCTTACGGTTCAAAATATTGAAAAATTAAAATCAAAGTATACTATAAATTAATCCATACATGTGTAGAGAATTGTTTTATGAGTATTATTTTTTCTATTACATTTAAAATTTTTATAATTTTAAATTGAAATATTTTCAGTTAAAAAATTTCTGTCATATGTACAATATTTTTTTGTTTTTTCTAACAATTTTGATATGTGTATTTGTGGTAACGTATATGTTAAATTTATTTTCTAAAAGTTTCTATTATTAAAATTGAATATAATGTTATTTTGTATTAACATTCTAAGATAAATCAATATTTAAAACCCAACCAACAAAAACTAAAGCCTAAATTTATTTTAAAGTAAACAAAGAAAATTTTGTTATGAACCGTTTGGTTTAATGGACTCAATACAGACCAACCCATATAGAAGTTATTAACATAACCGGTCCTTAGGATAATTAGATGTTTTCCTTATTAGACATGTAATAGGTTTATGGGATATTTCCATATTTGGTCCCTTGTGTAAACCTATATATAAAGACCTTTTGGTCTCATTAATAATAATAACATTTCACAACACGTTATCAGCACGAAAGCTCATACTCCTAACCTAGCCGCCGACGAGCCCTTGCCCTAGCAGCAGCCTCCGATTTCTTCTTGCCCTAGCCGTTGTCCGCCGTGTGTAGCAGCCGCCGGCCGCCGTCTCCTTCCAGTTTGTGTTACCGAGGTCTTTAGCTCCCGGTTCCTGTCCATTCAACATCCTAAGGTGATCAAGGTAATCCCTAATCTAAAAAGAAAGAAAAATCGAATTGGACTAAGAAGACAAAGAAACCCTAAAATCAATCTCTATCTAGAACTTGTTTGTTCATGTTTAAACCATCATCTGAACTTGAATCTAAGCTAAGAAAAGACCATTAAAAATCGGCTGTATGAATAAAACTTGTTTGATCTCATAAACTCTAAGAACTGAATTTGACCTAAGCTATATGAAACCCTAAAAATCGGTTGCTTGATGAACTGGTTTGGGTCGCATGGACTTGTTTGATATCGGTTATTGTTTTGTTGCTTGCATCAAATCATATAGCTTGTTCATTAAAATCGAACTGCATATTCTCATGTTAATAATCAAATTTGGTTCATTCATTAATCGGTTGCATAGTCTCATCATGTTCTTGAAATCGGTTTATATGCTTCCATGAGTTAAGTTTTTAGATCATCTTGTTTGAACCTTGAATGTTTTTGAAGAAAAAAAAAACCCTAAGAAAAAAGAAATCGGCCATGAGAGAAGAAGAAAAGAAAAATAGTTTGTGCCTAAACCAAAAAACCCTAATCCTAATCTAAATAGAAAATCTATAATCCCTTCCTTTTAAGAAAAAGGAAAGTTTTAGAAATATCATTTTTCCCTTTAAGAAATTATCATTTTAATTGTTTTTCCTTTTCTTGAAAGTCAAGGATTAACTTTTTTATTAAGGATAATAATCCTAATCCTATTCAAAATAGGAAAATCTAATTCCTTTCTTTTGGTAAAAAGGAAAGTTTTAGATAATATCCTTTTTCCTTTAAAGATCTATCCTTTTAATTGTTTTTCCTTTTCTTAAAAGTCAAGGATTAACTTTTAATTAAGGATTAAATTAAAAATAGAAAATACCAAGTGTATAAACCATCAATAATAATCGGCCCATAGTTAATTGTTTGATTGCTCAAATTGTTTGATAAACTATACCGGCTATATTCCTAAGGTCCGGGTTTTATTAAAAAGTCCTAAGTGAGAATTTGATGCATGACCGGCCATATTCCTAAGGTCCGGATCATATTTTAAAAGGTCCTAACTGAAAATTGTTGGATATTTTCAGATGACAAAAGTCAACAACTTAGACTTCGCAGCCCTCAATCTCTCAGGAGACAATTACTTGCAATGGGCACTAGATGCAAGGATCTTACTAAGATCAAAAGGGCTCGGAGAATGCATCACTGAATGAAATAACGAGCATGAGTGAAATCGGTACAAGGCGATCTTAATTATATGCCATCACCTCAATGAAAGTCTCAAGGATCAGTATCTGACAATTGAAGATCCTTTGGATCTATAGAGGGAATTGAAAAAGGGGTATGACCATCAAAGAACGGTCATTTTGCCTAAGGCAAAGTTTGACTGGCTGAACTTGCGATTCATGGACTTTAAGTCTGTGGATGGGTACAATTCAGCCTTGTTCAAGATAGTTTCAAAACTGAAACTATGTGGCGAAACCGTATCGGAGAATGATATGTTGGAAAAGACATTCTCCACCTTCCACTCGGGTAATATATTGTTACAAGAACAATACCGCGAGAGAGGCTTCGCCACTTACTCAGATCTGATTGCTTGTTTGTTGCTTGCGGAACAGAACAACAAGCTTGTTCTGGCCAACAGCGAAATGAGACCAGCTGGAACTGCCCCACTCCTTGAAGCCAACTTGGCCGCTGAGAAAAAGAAAGAAAATGAGGCAAACTACGTCCATAGAGATCAAAGGCATTACGGCCGTGGACGTGGTGGAAAAGGAAAAGGGCGTGGTCGCAATAATTACCATCCCTATGGTCGAGGCAAAGGCCGTGACGACCGCAGATTACAATAGGACTCTAACCGCGGCCGTGGAAATGGCCGCGGATATCAATCTGGACATCAGTCCGACCCGACCAAATCCGTTTGCCATCGTTGTGGGATGGGTAACCATTGGGCCAAGACTTGCAGGACTCCCAGACATCTTGTAGAATGCTATCAAGAGCGCCTTAAAGGGAAAAATCCTGAAGCCCACATGCTCCAGCATGAACATGACAATGAGGATGATTTCGATCATGAAAATGATGACCTTATGGACACAGATCGGAACGATAACATAGCTTATGAGACTTCCGACTGTTTGAAATAAATCCGAGATTTTAAGTTTTTCCATTTCATGTTGCTTTTATTTGTGCTTTGAGTTTATGTCTTTGGATTTTATTTCTTTGGTGTTTAATGAATAATATTATTAAGGCTTTTAAGACATAAATTCTTGTTTTATGAAGTATGGACGAGTTCGTGGTGGATAGTGGGTCAAGCCACACGATTTTAAAAGATAAAAGATACTTCATAAATCTTACACTCAAAAAGGCAAACGTAAGTACTATAGCAGGACCGGCCAGCCTTATAGAAGGCCACGGCTAGGCCAACATTTTAATGCCTAAAGGCACGCATCTAGAAATCCCTAATGCATTGTTTTCACCAAGCTCAAATCATAACTTATTAAGTTTTAAAGACATTCGTCTGAATGGTTTTCATGTGGAAACAATGGGTGGAGGAAACAGAGAATTTCTTCAGATAGTTAAAATCGCCCAAGGCCAAAAGAAAGTCTTTGAGACTATACCTGCTATAGCTACAGGCTTATATTGTATAAAAATCAGTATGATAGAAGCCAATGCCACCGTAAACAAAGCTTTTACGGATATGTTCACTTTATGGCATGACCGGCTGGGACATCCCGGGTCAGGAATGATGCGGAAATTGATATCAAAAACGAGAGGACACGCCTTGAAAGAAAGGAAAGTGATCCCGAAAATTCAAACTTGTGCTTCGTGTTCACAAGGTAAATTGATTGTAAGGCCGTCACCAGTAAAAGTGACTAAGGAAACGATAAATTTCCTGGAAAGAATTCAAGGAGACATATGCGGACCAATACACCCACCTTGTGGGACGTTCCAATATTCCATGGTCCTCATTGACGCATCTACACGATGGTCACATGTATGCTTACTGTCAACACGGAACTTGGCATTTGCAAGACTCCTTGCTCAGATAATCCGCCTACGGGCACATTTTCCAGATTTTCCTTTAAAAACCATCCGTATGGATAATACGGGTAAGTTTACCTCTAAAGCCTTTGATGATTACTGTATGTCCATGGGGGTAAATGTGGAACACTCTGTGGCACATGTACATACACAGAACGGCTTGGCCGAATCTCTCATCAAACGTATACAGCTGATCACTAGACCATTACTTATGAGGTCAAAGCTTCCAGTATCAGCCTGGGGACACGCAGTCTTACATGCCGCAGAATTAATCCGTATCAGGCCATCAAGTGACCATGAATATTCCCCCTCCCAATTAATTACGGGTCAAGAGCCAGACATATCCCATCTTAAAATATTTGGTTGTTCAGTTTATGTACCTATTGCTCCACCACAGAGGACTAAGATGGTACCTCAGAGGAGGATGGGAATATATGTTGGATATGATTCACCCACGATCATAAAGTACCTAGAGCCAACTACTGATGATTTGTTTAAAGCCAGGTACGCGGATTGTCATTTCGATGAATCCGTTTTTCCAATAGTAGGTAGTGAGAACCGACTGGATAAAGAAATTGCTTGGAATCATACATCTTTAAATTGGCAAGATCCTCGGACCCAAGAAAGTGACTTGGAAGTCCAAAAGATTATTCATATGCAAAAGCTAGCTATACAATTGCCAGATTCCTTTGCTGACCCGCAGAGAGTAACTAAATCGTATATACCAGCCGTGAATGCACCAATACGAATTGATGTCCATGATGGACCGCAAGTTGCTACAGAGTCTAAGCCACGGGCGAAACATGGTAGACCTATTGGTTCCAAAGATAAGGCTCCTCGGAAATTAAAGAAAGGGGCTGAAATTCAGACCGAGGAGATAGTGGATGGTCCGGACACAAATGAACCTAAGGAGCCACAAAATGAAGCTCGGGACGCCGAGCCTCATGGTCCTGAAGTTCCCGATAACAATGAGATCTCAATAAATTTTGTTATGTCTGGAATCCAATGGAACAGAAAAGACGTCGACGTCGATGATATATTTGCATGCAATGTAGTACTTGAAATTATGAATAAGGATCTAGAACCCACGTCAATAAATGAGTGCACTCAACGATCTGATTGGGCTAAATGGAAAGAAGCCATAAACGTGGAGTTAAACCCTTTAAAGAAGAGAGAGGTTTTTGGTCCCATAATTCGGACACCTCGAGATATAATCCCAGTTGGACATAAATGGGTCTTTGTGAGGAAGAGAAACGAACAAGGAGAGATTGTTCGACACAAAGCACGGCTTGTGGCACAAGGATTCTCACAGAGACCAAGAATCGATTATGAGGAGACATACTCCCCTGTGGTGGATGCAACGACATTCCGATTCCGGATAAGTCTGGCCATAGGAGAAAAATTGGATTTACGGTTACTGGATGTAGTAACCGCCTATTTATATGGTCCACTGGATAATGAGATTTATATGCGATTACCAGAGGGTATTGAGCTCAAAGATAAGAGAAGTTCTCGCGAAGAACACTTCATTAGGCTGAACAAATCCTTATACGGACTAAAACAAAGTGGGTGCATGTGGTACAATAGATTGAGTGAGTACCTAGTCAAAGAAGGCTATAGAAATGATCCCATCAGTCCGTGTATCTTTATAAAGAAGTTTGCAAACAAAAGATTTGTAATTATAGCAGTATACGTGGATGATTTGAACATCCTCGGAACCTCTGGAGAAATCGCCCAAACAGTTGATTATTTAAAGGCCGAATTTGAAATGAAAGACTTAGGAAAGACTAAGTTCTGTTTGGGAATACAGCTTGAGTACGTAAAAGACGGAATCCTTGTGCATCAAATGTCATATACAGAAAAGGTACTCAAGAGATTTAATATGGACCAAGCCCACCCATTGAGCAGCCCAATGGTGGTGAGAAGCCTCGCATTGGACAGTGATCCATTCGGTCCGAAGAAAAATGATGAAGAAGTCCTTGGTCCCGAAGTGCCATATCTCAGTGCCATAGGAGCATTATCATATTTGGCTAGTCATACTAGACCAGACATTTGTTTTACCGTGAACCTCCTATCAAGATTTAGTTCTTGTCCGACCCAGAGGCACTGGAACGAGATTAAATATATACTTCGTTACCTAAAGGAACAAAGGACATGGGTCTATTTTACACTAACCATAATGACAAAGGTTTAGTTGGTTTTGTTGATGCAGGTTATCTATCGGATCCACACAATGGACGATCTCAAACAGGATATGTGTTCACTCACGGAGGAACCGTAACTTCATGGCGATCCATGAAGCAGACACTCACGTCCACATCGTCTAATCACGCAGAGATTTTGGCAATTCATGAAGCCAGCCGTGAATGTGTTTGGTTGAGATCAATGACTCAGCACATAAGGCGAGATTGTGGGATGACAGATGGAAAAGACGAACCGACCGTACTTTATGAGGACAATGCTGCGTGCATAGCACAACTGAATGATGGATACATCAAGGGAGACCGGACAAAGCACATTCTGCCGAAATTCTTTTTCACTCACGATCTCCAGAAGGCTGGAGAAATACAAGTGCTTCGAGTCCGTTCAAGTGACAACTCAGCTGAGTTGTTCACAAAGTCGCTCCCAACCTCAACGCTCAAGAAGCTGGTGTATCAGATCGGCATGCGCCGATTAAAGGACTTATAGGGATGTCTAAACCAGGGAGAGTAATACGTGTTGTACTCTTTTTCCTCGCTAAGGTTTGGTCCCACTGGGTTTTCCTTAGAAAGGTTTTAATGAGGCAGCATCCCCAAGCGTATTACAAAGATCCTTGGTTGCATCAGGTTCGGTCATTTCGTCCAAGGGGGAGTGTTATGAACCGTTTGGTTTAATGGACTCAATACATACCAACCCATATAGAGGTTATTAACATAACCGGTCCTTAGGATAATTAGATGTTTTCCTTATTAAACATGTAATAGGTTTATGGGATATTTCCATATTTGGTCCCTTGTGTAAACCTATATATAAAGAGTAAAGACCTTTTGGTCTCATTAATAATAATAACAATTCACAACAAATTTATATTTTGTGCAGATTTTCTGGAAAGAGTTAATACAATATCTTTTTTTTGGTGCAGATTTGGTTTGATTTTGGCATGCTATTCTTATTGCCTAACAGAGGCAATGACAAAAGACGTAATTAAGAGCAATTTTTTTTAGAAATGACTTCTGAAATAATAGTGGTACTAGGTTTGGACCTGTGCGTGGACGCACGGGTTGTTATTTTTTTCAATTTTTTATTAATTGCAAATGATAATATAAATTTAAACATATTTCAAGTAGAAGGATACAATGCATGAAATATATGGTCGATGAGTTTTAGATACAATTGATGTGTTTAAAAAACGAACGTATTATTACTCGGGATATCTGATTTAGTATGAGTCAATAACGGTTTGGGTTGACAATGTTATTGTTGTTATTTGAAAGTAGAAATTTGCTTTGGGTTGAGAATTTGATATTTGATTTGATATGTTAAAACTTTCCCTTTGATTGTATGCAGAAGTCATTACTTCGATTGAGAATATAGTAATGTTTACACTCTTGTTCGAATTAACATTGTATAATTGATAGAGTTTATATATAATTATTGGATAACGTTTTTGGATTGTTGTTTACCTTAAACTCAGATCTGTTGTCTCATCAATTTGTTCTTAGACATAATGAACTTATGGAAAACAGAACATGGCAATAACAACAATTTTTGAATTATTTGTTTTTACTCTACATAACATCTTCTTCCATTGCAGCACATGTATTAAAAATAAAGAAATTACTAAAAGTTAGTATCAAATAATGAGAAATAAAATAAACTTAACACGGGGAAAGAAAAATAACTAACCATTCATTGATTTTTGGACTTTATGGAATATCTCTTTGAAAACAACATTCTTCGTTTTACGCTGCGGCTTTCGGTCTTGGTCAAGTATAAGAACTTTCAAAGCGGCTTTGCATGTGACTCTCGAGAGGGCAACATAAAGCTGTCCGTGCGAAAACACAGAGCGAGGAAGATACAACCCAAAATTAGATAGCGTCTGACCTTGGCTTTTATTTATAGTCATAGAGAATGAGACATTCAAAGGAAATTGTCTTCTACGCATCTTGAAAGGAAGCTTGGAATCCGAAGGTGTTATGGTAAGCCGAGGAATGTGAACTTTATCTCCCACTCTCGTTCCTGTAATAACCAATGCTTCCACGGTCCTTTCGTATAATGCTGTGATTTGAAGTCTTGTACCATAACATAATCCTTCTTTAGGACATATGTTTCTGAGCAGCATAACCGGGCAACCAACCTTCAACCTCAACGAATGCATAGATAATCCAGATAACTTAATTCTATTCAGAAATTCTGGAGAGTAAATTGGATTATCAAGCGAACTTGCGTCGGATGGGTCAATAGAATCAGCAGTGAGATACGTCCTCTAATCTCCTGGAAAAGAAAAATAAGAATATATTTGAATATCTAAGTCTTTAAAAGCAAAATAAATATAGCACCGAACACCTCGCAATTCTGATAACAAATACTCATTCATCTGGTTTACATCATTGTTCGTAGGACATAGTAGGGCTCGCTTCTGGAAAAAATTTGGATTCTTTGGCTTGTCTAAGTCCTCTCCGTATATAGCTGCAACTATAGCTTGAATGGATTCAGTTGCTTCTGCGATAAGGAACTCATCAAGTATATCGATGTCTGCCTCCCCATCATTTTCAGTGATTTTTCCATCACCGACATCTAACAACCACTGAGAGAACGCTTGAATATTTTCGGCTTCCTCTAGACTCATATTTGCTAGAAGTCGCATATTTTTCGTGAGAGTCAGAACTTTACAGTTCTTCCACATATAAAAGGAACAAAGCGAAGCCCGGACAATGTCTTGACGACTGCCACCCGTAATAACTGGCAATACCTGTCTGAAATCACCTCCAAAAACTACAACCTTTCCCCCAAACAGTTTTTCACTTGCGCCTACAAAAACATCTCTCATACTTCTATCCAAAGACTCGAAACAGTACTTGCTCATCATCGGTGCTTCATCCCAAATGATCATAGATGCTTCCTTTACTAACTCTGCTAGTTCTGTTCAACGCTTCATACTGCACATGCTGGTCTCATTAACATTGATAGGAATTTCAAACCTCGAATGAGCTGTCCTACCACCAATCAAAACCAAGGAAGCTATACCGCTTGATGCTACATTAAGAGAAATAAGGCCTCTTGATATAACCGCAGCAGAAAGTATCTCCCATAATTTTGTTTTCCCGGTTCCACCAAAACCATAAACAAAATAAGCTCCTCCAGTATTGTTCAAAACAGCACCAACAATCTCATCATAGATCTTCCTCTGCTCATCGGTTAGTCTATCTACCCATTCACCAAGAAATGCATTCAACTCACAGGGCTTGTAATTCCTTTCCTCCTGTATTAAACGGTTATATCTTTCCATACCTTCCAAATCTGGTTGGGGCATTGACTGAAAATTGGCGAGGGAACTTCCATTATATGCTAGCTGATTCTCTATCTCTATAAGACAAAGATTTTTTTTCTCTTCATCACTCAAACGAAGGTCTGTATAATAAATACAACGTTTAAAAAATTAATATAAATATATTAATACCAAAACAAACAACATTGTTTATAATGATAGTTCAGTTACCTTTTTGATTCCTTAGATTTCTTTGTAATCGCTCGATGTCATCAGATAGATGTCTCCATGTAGCTTCCCAAACGGCCGCACGCAAAGTTAGAGAATCAGAAAGAAGCATGATCACATAAAGTTTCCTCGTGAAGTGGCCATGTGCCCAGAAAGCTGTTTCGACAATACTTTCAATGTACTCTCTGTCATCTTCTAACAAACCTTTAGCCCAGCATGCTTCCTTAAACGTTGGATGAACAACGTCATCAACTCTTTTCATGTCGTCAAAACTTTTTACTCCTTAAGCCGAATTCAAAAGCATACGCATATAATACTGTTCCTCTAATTTTCGAGGAATGTAGTTAATCCTTCCAACAGTGAATCCTTTCTTCCTTTCCCTGAAAATCATATTCTTATTGTTCCACATAAACTTGTTGGGGATCTGTTCATATGTGCAATCTTCGGCCAGCTTTTGGATTCTTCTGTCTTCATCATTATTGAGGTCAAACCAAGAAAGAAGCTGGCTACATTTCGCAGAAATAATCTCTAAGACACTCTATGGTGTTTCATTCTCTTTGTAAATTACATTTTGTTGTCCAGGGACATGAAATTGAAGCTTTTCGACAGGTGTACTTCGGTAACACATCGGGAATGCAAGAATTCTCCAAGAAGCTTCACATGAAGATACGTACCTGATATCATCATTCAGTACGTAAATTTGAAGGGATTATTATAAAACAGTATATTAGGTATATATAGATGTTTAAAAGAAAATCATAAAATTACCTGCAGTCGAAAAAGTCTTGAGTCTCGTCTTTAGGGCCTTGTTCCTTCTTTGCCGGTTCCACAGCTACTGTCGCCATATCGGGCCCTTTATGAATATACTTGAATAAGTATTTAATAGATCCAGCTTGATTGCTCCATTCAACATTGATGTGCGCTCGATATCTTAGAGACAGTGCTCGGTTATAAGGGACAATCCATCTATTGTCCAGCTTTATGCCATATTTTTGGACGTATCTATCTGTGTTCCGTCTTCTATAAATAAGGTATATGTCGTCGTCAACTGTTGTGATATCCTTGTGAGACTTGGGGAAGAACTTGGAACATTTACCGTCGACCATACAGGAAGCATTGTAGTTGGCAGCGCCACATGGACCATGCATCAAATTAGTTTTCACAACGTCATAAAGTTCTTTATCTTTAACCGGGTCTGGTATCTCTGCGGAAACTTGGATTTCTGGTCCATAAAGAATAGAATATGAGCATGGGGGAGTCCTCTCTTTTGGAATTCTATCGTGTACATCGCTGAATATAAAAAAAAATTTGGTAAGCACTACAACTAAAAGAAAAAAAAAATCAAAACAGACCAAAAATAAATACAAAGCTGGGTTAAGCGTTAATGCCTACCTGACACGACTTTTCCTAGTAAGGATTTCTTTTGAAGATCTTCCATCAATCTGTTTAACTTCATCTTGAACATTCTGAATATAATTGCTGGTTTATCTTCTTGAAGTAAGTTGGCTTTATTAAGATGTCGAGTTATCTCCGGCCATTTCGGATTACATGTAAATGTGATAAATAAGTCTGGAAATCCGAAATGCTTACAGACGGCCATAGCATCCAAATAATGCTGCTGCATATATCGAGTTCCATAAGAAAAAGAAGATGGTAGAAACACTCTGTTACACTCTTCAGCAAGTTCTGTGCCAGCCTCAGATGCCTTCTTGACTGAATCAGCATTGGTTGACCGTAAATTATCCTGGTTTTTCCTAATAGTAGTCCAACCATCTACCAAAAATTGCTGGTATAGTCTTCTCGAACGCAGTAGTATGTGTTTATTCTCTCTTTTCCTCTCTTGGATCCAAAAGGCGAAAAACTGCCTCATACTAATCCTCTTATCATTTTTTCTTTCCGGCTTCTTGGAACCTGATGCTGCTGCACCTTTCTTAATTCCAACCTGAAAGCCATCTTCACCGTAAGGGAATAACAAAGGATATTGTACGGCTAAATAACACGGATGTATCTCACTAATCCGTTTAAGCTTCCCATTATTTCGATTCTGAATAACAATATCGCGTCTGTCCATCCCTTCTTTATCCTCATCGACAATCAATGCTGCCACTTCATTTGCTGTAGGCGTATTCCAAGTCCTTGGATCTTTTCCTCTCGCACATATAATCCTCAGCACGTACTCTTCTTCCTCATCAACATCTATCCTATCTCTGGCTGTCCTTATAACTTTCACATAAGGGTTAACTTCATCCAGAAGTTGAATAAGTGTCTCAAGAACACTATCTCGCAATCCTTTTCTAGTTAGTTTGTTTACTTTGCTTAAATTTTTTTCCTTTGCTGCGATTAGATAAGGAAGTATTAGTTTTGATATTTAAGATCACAACTAAAGCAGTTCATAAACAAAGAAAAAAGAATTAACAAACAAACAACAAAAACTTTACCTTGCTGAAACTTTCCGGTTCTGGATTTCATTCTCAGTGTCTACAATATATAGCTGAGAAAATTTTGCAAAATCTGTTGTTTCTGGTTTCAAGCTACCCATTAGATGATAGTTTTCTCCTTGTAAGCTTAACATGGAGGGACCTCTACCTTTTATGACAGAACGATCAACTCTTCCACCAAGTGAAGTCATCGAGAAAACCATGTTGTATATTCTAATAAGCGACCGAAAATGCCGGGCGTTACTGGAATCTTCGGACACCATTCTTTGTAGAAAAATGGGAGATGCTTTAAGATAAGGTAATCTCACATCTCCTCTAGAACAACACAGTGAAAATTCCGGGTTCTTAGTATGACGGCGCCTGTTAATTCGTTCATTATACCAGAAAATAGCACCACAATGACAACATTCGTAAACGGGATCACCTTCATCAAGGTATTCTGCAATTTATTTGTCACACATATTAAGACGTCCAACTATCTAGTAGTAATTTAATTTCTTGTAGCTGATGAATTATATATAGAGTTTTAATAAATTAATGATTACCATGTAAAGTCGTGGATGATTCAACACTATCAGATGTGTACTCATCCTCTGAATCACTTTCTTCTTGACTACTACAATCCATTATCTGCTCATTGGATTCTTCTTCGACATCTGCATGATGCTCAGCAATTACTATTTGTCAGTTTTTTGTTAGTTGATAATGTAAGTTGCAACTTCAATATAAAGAAACCTGATTTATAAAACTGAAAGACATCGTCATCAGAGTCATCATCGTCACTATCAGTATTATGCCCAAACAACATTCTGTAGATATCGTCGGTTGTAGGTATTGACTCCACAAACCTTGTTATGGGATTTATATTAAGTATCACTAATTATACGAAGTTTACTATTCATTAGTCAACATGTATTGTTACCTTTAGATGACTTTCTGAGTGGATCAGAATTTTGACTTGAGTTTCCAGCGTAGTTACGCATTCTCCAAATTCTTGAGCTAGCCTTCTTGCTAATGTAATCTGCGGTGCTGAAAATCCAGGTGTTTTTGAAATACCAACACCTGTATATATTTAACAATCCATGTAAAATCATATATAGTCAAAATAATAGATGTGCTTAATAACAGAAGAAATAAGCATCCTAATAGAGGAAATAAATAGAAGATAAAATAAACTCATATTCAATTTTATAGTATATGATAAAAGCGAATACTTATTTTAATTGAAGAAGAGAAAGAAAAATAAATAGTTTATAATTTGCAAACTTACACTGAGACACCGATGGTCTGCTTGCTGGAGAAGTAATCTGGGACATATCTAATGGCCTATCAACTTGTTTTTAAACATTTTCCAGGTGTAAGTAAAACATAGCGAAATTAGTATATACACAGATTTTAATGGAACAGTTACATAAGAAGCAAAACCCAACTTACTGTACTCACAATCTGAGTGTGTTCCGGAAGTCCACTGGCAGATACTGCGGTTTCTGGCAACTAATATTAAATTTTTCAAAAGCAGTATTAGACTTATTGTAATCATGATTTAAAGTTAGAGAGAATAGAAAACTTTTTGTTTTGTGTGATAATGCAGTAAAAAAGTTATCTACATATATATATATATGTATATATACTTACATGGAGTCAATTCTCCGGTAGCTGTAGTATTCTCATATTGTGATAAATCATACCTTGAGAGAGCTGATAGAAAAGAATTTAAATAAACATAATTTAGTGTCGTCATGATTAACGATAAATGACTAATGAGCATTATTACCTGACGGTGCATTTGTAAATGTGGAGGAAGCAAAATGGAAAGGTGTATATGAAGAAGATGCCTAACTTGTAAGGGGAGAGAAATTTATTGATGACAATTCCGGTGTAGTTGGCAATGCAAAACCTGAAGGTATATAAATACGATTTCTGTTATTTACTATATAATATACTGTTTACAGTAGATAATATACAGAAAAACTTTATAGGATTGTCTACGTACTCGGTGATGTGGTAGTGTTCAGTACTCCATTACCAACCGCGTGGAATTAATTGGTCGAGAATCCCGGAGGAAGAAAGATACAAAATTTAGATTTATCAATAAAGCTGGACAATAATAAGAGAAAATAAATATATAGTGTAAGGAGATAATAAAACAGTTTGGTACACTTACCTAGAACTGATTGATACCGTGATAAATTATATCCTGAAACAACCGTATTAATTAAATGAAATTTTCCAAATAGAGGCAACAATATTGTTAATAAAGCGTAAATTAAATGTGTTGATTGATAATACCTAAGTCCGATCCCATGGAAGTTACAACTGAAGATGGAGAAGGTGTTTGCAAAGAACATACAACATTTGTAATATCATTTAAAACCCTAGCTTGTGCACTTGGTGGAGTTTGGAAAACTTGATCCACTTTCAAGTTCTGTCCTGACTTTTTATTTTCATTTTTCTGTTGTGCCCGTGGTCTTTTGGATGTTTTTTTTTCGGTGGTGGCTGGAATGCTATCAGCATCATCTTTTCTTTTTCTCATCTAACCAAACCTGGGTAAAAACTCAGTTTTTAAAGCTTTTTAGTTTCAATTAGCATAGAAAATCGAAAATGCAAAACTTACACTTATAGAAGAACTTTTGGGGAGAATGCTTGGATTACTACTGTTATAATGGTAATAGGTTTTGGGATAAAGGGATTAACTGTTGTTATAGCTGGAAGATCATGGATCGTTGAGAATAGTTGAGAATATCATGCAGAAGATATTATATTTATTGAATTATTATGATATATATCTAAAAGTATATATGGCTATAAGCATTAAACCAAGAATCTCAATCACGTACTTATTATGGTAATCATTCATTCGAGATTTTGTATATAAAATCTTTTTATTACTATTATTTAGTAATTTATAAAATCTTTTAATTACTATATTCCATAAGTTTCGGATGATGTGGTTACTGATAAATTTAAAAAAAAAAATATTTTGAGGAATTGAAATGTGATAACTCGGTTAGTGCGATAATTTTTTTTTTGTAAAGTTGAGAATAGTTGAGGATATCGTGCAGAAGATATTATATTTATTGAATTATTATGATACATATCTAAAAGTATATATAGACATAAGCATTAAAAAAAGAATCTCAATGACGTACTTGTTATGGTAATAATTACTTCGAAATTTTTGTATATAAAATCTATTTATTACTATCATTTAGTAACAAATATAGTTTATTAAATCTTTTTATTACTATATTGCATAAGTTTCGGGTGATGTGGTTTATGATAAATTTAATAAAATGGCATTTACAGGAATTGAAATGTGATAACTATTTGAGTATTATCTCATCTTTTTAGTTGAGTATAACGAATGCCATGTTTTACTAATATAGATATGGGTTAATATTAAAGAGAAGGTTCATTTTTAGCAAATTCTGACTGTTAGAACAAAGTTTTACATGTAACTTAATTAGTCCTATATAAATGATTTCACATATAGAGAAAGAATTACGTGATAAACACATAATTCGCACGATACCGTGATCAAATTGAGAGGCTAGAAACATAACTAAAATATAATGAAACAAATAAATAAAGTAGCAACAAAACCAAAAAACACCACGTCCATGAAAAATGTCTAACGATAAGTAACGTAGTCGGTGAATAGTTTATTAAAAAAATTAAACGGTACTTGTTTTTCCGTTACTCTTCGTTAACTCCTTAAAATCTAGCTGCTCATTGTTATCCAAATCCACGTTGAACTTCTCAGGATCTCCTTCTAGTTTTATCCTTTTGATGCACGACATATCCTTGCTGGTACATGAAAATTGGTCTTGCGCATTAAGTTTCGAATCATGGCTGCGTTTTGAGGATGGAGTTGTTGTGCCACTGGGTGGACAGTCCGACTTCTCATCACTAATAGTTATAAGCAAGGGTCCCTAAAGTTATAAACCAACATAAAACTTAGAACAATCTACTCAAGGATAACATAGTAAAATAATGGTTGAACATGTAATTCAATAATGTAAAAATATGACCTGTTCTGATCCAATAACGGAGGATGTTTCTGTAGCACTTTCAATTCCAGAAGATTGTCCGGATTCTCCGATCATCTGGCTAGGTGACCAGACTTTGAGGACCTTGAAAGCAATTTGTGTGTCATGTATATTATCCGAACCAATAGCTACACAAAATTGCCAAGTTGACCCAACAATGTTCCGGAGAGCTTGTGGCAAGCTAGTTGGATCCACGATCTACATAAAAGGGAAACATTGATTGAATGCATCAATACGAAGCACTAACAATGTTTCTTTTCAAATTTGATAATATGATTTTCATGATAAAAGATTACTTTCTCGATGCTTACCGGAGAGATTGATCCATTGAGGAGTTTTGCACATGATTGTGTTACAACCTTCTGGGCATTGGTATCAAACAGCAGACTTCTCATCTCAGATTTCTCGTCTACCACCACTACATGTAACATATACCTTGTAGAGAAAGAAACGTTTTTAAAAAAAAACATTTATACATAAAATAATCGCAATCGAAGAATGAAAAATGCATGTGAGAAAACAGTAACATACCTTGGTGTAAGCTGCTTAACCCACATGTTGCAAGTTTTGCACCACCATGCTTCCTTAATCTGAGGATGTTCAGGTTGTTCCTTCCATTCAACTGTCTTATTGCAACTCTTACAATTGAAGTAATACCAACAATAATCGGTATCAATAGCAAGGATTGTGCAGATAATCCTACTTTTCCCAACCATCCCAGACTGCTGAATTTGCTCAATGTTGAAAAGGGGATAGTCAGCAAAATTTTCCCTGACCACAATCGGTGTCTCCTTATTCGAATTATGGTTATCCACATGTAGAACTAACTCGTCTTTATGTAGACTGAGAAATTTAAGTAATTCTAATTAATAACTTATTTGAAAAGAATCATACTACGTATAATTACTATAGGGAGATGATAACACTCACCGTGATTTGAATTCAACAACTTACGAGATATCTGGATTGATCTCAAGTATAGTAGCATTGAAGGCGTTGGAAACATAATTTTCACCTTCGTGACAAACAAACAACTAAACTAATAAACGAATCTAAACTATTTTTGCTAGTTAATATTAATAATAATATTAAATTACTATCCCACTGCTTGACTTTCGCGTGTTTCACTAGACAAATAACTTGTCCATCCTCAGCCCCACAACATCCAGCGTAAATCTGATCAGCATAAACTCCCCATAAGGTCAATCTTAAGTAATTATCCCTGCAAAAATAATAGTAAAATCTGAGATCAAATACTGTTTTGTAACATGAATTGTCCATCGTTGGGCAAATTAAACATAGAAATTACATCGAGTCTCTTAGCTGCACATCGATTTTAGGAGTTGGTTTACTCATTGCCTCAACGATGCTCTTCTCACCCACATTAGTAACTTGGCCAAAAAAATCTGTATAATATATAGTCATAACTAAGCTGTATTAATGTTCATAATACAAAATCAAACTTCAAAATAGAAATATCTATTGCTTAAAATAACATACCAACCAAGAAATTACAGTTGAAGCTCGGGTCAGTCAATGCTGACGATGGAGTCAAAGTCAAGGGTTCTTCAATTGCGATTGGATCGATTTCATGCACCTTTGAGTTGCTTCCAAGGAATGCTCTGAATGAATGTGTTGTTGGCCTATAAGCACCAACTGCTTTCATGACCGTCAAGTTTCGAATTTCCTTCCACCCTAACTTTGTTATTTCTTTTCCGAACCTCTGAATCTCGTTAGATCTCATATATCCATGCATCTTGGTTCCCTTCACGAAAGTTAATATTGAGAAATATGCATTATTTACAATTATGTATAGCAAATATAATAACCATGGGTTTATAATATATAAAACACGCCAAAACATAATCATGGATTTAAACAACTTGAATACGATTGTAAATAGGAATATGTCATAGTGTTAAAAAACCATAATACTATAGATAACGTATAATAAAAAATATATTGCTGTATCATCGTCAATATTATTCGAAACATTTGCACATCAAGTAATATAATAGTTACAATCATATAAATACAGGTAATATTAGCTTTTTATATTAAAATATAAATTCGATGCTTCATAACCAAAAACATAAACAAAGCAAACTATTTATTTATTTATAATAAAACATAAAACTGAAAACGAAGAGAATGATTATAGATTATAGAGTTTACTTCTTGATCCATCATGATAAAATCCAAGGTGTCACCGAATGATGTGTTTCCAGCATTCCATGAGTGTAAAACCTTAACATGCACCCTCCATGAAGATTTCCAAGGTTTGATGCTATTTAGCATTGACAATTCCATTTCTGTTCCTAGCACTTTTTTTTTTTCTTTTGCGTAAAGATTTGAAGTCTATAAAAATTTTATTGAGGAATGCTATGAAGAATTGAATCACAAATAAGGTTGTATACTCCATCTAGCAGAGATTGTACTAATGGATCTAGGTAAAATCCTGAGAAATATTTTATGTGTTAATTACGAACAAATATTTATTATATATATTGAGTGTAGTTATGAGTAGAAATCAGGAACTTATGTAATATCTTTCAAAAATGATTAAACTAAATATACCTTTTATTTCTGAAAAAGGATATCCAAGAATATTAGGGTATATACGGTAGAGAAAGGAAAATTTTACAGTTATCAGAGATTTAGTAATTAAACTAAATTTGATACGAATATTTTATGGTTATCTAATATGTCTTTTAAACTAATAATATAATATATGGACGGAGATTTCGGAAACAAATAAGATTTGTTCATATCTTACCATAAACGAATACGTATAATTGATAAATATACAAAGTAGTTATGGAGGTAAGAGGCATGTAACTAAAAATATGTCAAATGAGTGTAATCCCTTGTAAACACGAAGTAGGACCTTAAATATAAGAACTGTTATCTTCTAAGTTGTGACACTTAAATTCAAATATATAGAAAGTAATAGCAAATACAAATAAGAATTCTGATATCTAAAAATACGGTTTTACAGTTTGTGTATGTGAGAGCCGAAACTCACACTGTCAAAACTTATATTTTATGGGGGCTCGAAAATTCTATTTTAAAGAACTAAAGGACCGAAAATGTAAAAAGAGAGATTTTATTGATGATTTCTGAAAGTACAAGAATAAATAGCAAAAGCTGAAAAGTCTTATATTGCTAAAACTCCTAATACTTGGATTTTTTGGATGGATTTAACCCTTACATGAGCGTACATATATATACTGACAATCCTAGGGTGCTAAAACTTCAGATTTTCGATGTGGGACTTTGTCCTTCCTTCCCAGCCGTCGACCTAAGCTTTTGGGCCCGAAATCCGGCCCGAGAGTCTTCTCTGATCCGTCTGCGCGTTCTGACCCAAATCCGGCCCGCCGATGAATAGTGATCCATGAATAGTAAACCAGTGAATAACAATCCGAATCTCGGTTTAGGTTTAACTCGATTTTTTGGTTAACTTTATCTCGGGGTGAATAGTGTTTTTAAAGGTTTTTCCCGCGTGAACAGCATTCCGAGCATTTTACGACTTTTGAGATTTGAACAGCCCGTTCTTTGTTTGAACTTCCAGCCGCCGGTTTCGGTATTGATGGCCAGCCGCCGGTTCCTTTGGCTCGTGTGCTCGGCGACTGGTCCATGGACGGCTGAACGTTCATCACGATCTTTCGGGGAATGTTTATGGACGTTTTTGGAGTCAGAACATGCAAATGGATAGTCTTCGAGTCGGTCCGGGCTTAGAGTTATGTTTGACGATCGGTCGACTGGACGATGTTCGGATAATGAGACTTGACTGAGAAATGATCGTGAGCATATGATGAAGACCCGGCGGCTGGCCTTATCCCAGCCGCCGGTTGGTATATCATGAAGACCCGGCGGCTGGCCTTATCCCAGCCGCCGGTTGATGGATAAAGAAGACCCGGCGGCTGGCCTTATCCCAGCCGCCGGTTGATGGATCAAGAAGACCAGGCGGCTGGCCTTATCCCAGCCGCCGGTTGATGGATCAAGAAGACCCGGCGGCTGGCCTTATCCCAGCCGCCGGTCGGTGCATCAAGAAGACCCGGCGGCTGGCCTTATCCCAGCCGCCGGCCATGGACAAGGAAGACCCGGCGGCTAGCCTTATCCCAGCCGCCGGCCGTGGACGAGGAGGACCCGGTAGCTGGTTTTATCCCAGACGCCGGCCATGGACAAGGAAGTCCCGGCGGCTGGCCTTATTCCCAGCCGCCGGTTCGTGTCCTGGACGGGTCGTGGGCAGTTGGCCTTAGCTCGTCCGGTCCATGTTCGGGATAAGTCCCATTTGATCTCGACCTTGACTTCTCGTTTCGTCAATCTTCGAGGAGGGGATTTTGACCCCAACAGTTAGCCCCCCAGATCTTCGTTTTCGTAGTCCAGGACGATGAGCTTTAAGTCGAGGTTTTATCGGGATTGATCGAAACGGAAAAATTTCCTTTTTTTTCTTCTCTTTCCTCTTTTTTGTAAATAAAAATTTCCTTTTTGTGTGAAAGACTAGTGGGCGGTTGGCTCGGAATTGGAAAGACTCAATTCCTACTAGGACTCGAACCGTCCGACTATATATACGGACCCTTCCCTCTTCTTTTTCCTCACGAGCTCTTTCTCTAGTCGAGTGCTCTTCCGTCTCTTTGAATTTAATATAATGGTTAGGCAATCTTTTCGCGAGAGGAGGCAGATGGAGAAGAAAGGTGAGGCAAACAAGCTTGGAAGAGATTCCAAGGATAAGACGGCGGCCGGCCCTTCGGGATCGGGATTGGCGGACGGTAGTCAAGCCATCCCTCCACCCGAGTGGCCCGCAGATAAGTTGGCGGTATCCACCGTTGTGTTCACTCCTCTGAAGAAGGAGGCTATTCTTGAACGAAGTATCGCGAGGCGTTTGCCCAAGGCTAAAGCGGCGGCTGGCGGGATCGCCTATGGTCTGAGCGATGAAGACGACCTGTTGCGCCAAAAGCAGGCAGATTGCCTTGCTGACCCGGAGTGAAAAATTCTCCTTCCGAGGCTCGGCGTGTGGGTCCTTCGCCAGGGCTTGCTTTTCCTGAGGCTGTTTGTAAAAATCGTCGTCACTCCGCTAGGAGTTTTTCGGTGATCATGGATGCTAGTTTCAAGTTCCCTTCTTGTGATAGTCTGGATGAGCCTGAGAAGTACGAGGATATGGCCTTGAGAGGGATGAAGGTTTATCTATGCTTGCCCTTCTCTCTTTTTTTTTTTTTTTACTGACTCCTCCCTCTTTTTTTTTTTTTTAGTTCATGTCCGTGGAATCCGCAAGCGTGCCGAAGAAACTCGGGAGGATGCTCGGCTAGTGAGGAGGAAACTTAACGAACTTGAAGCGACGTCTTCGCATCAGGTCAAATCGCTCGAGATGGAGCTGGCTTTGTTGCGCGCGGAAAAAGCAGAGGCGTTGCAGTTCAAGAGCCGCCAAGAGGCCAAGGATGCGCGTCATGCTAAGGAGGTGCAGGCTTTGAAGGACCAGATGGCCAGTGCGAAAGCGGCGCGCAACTCGAAGGTGCAACGGGCTTATGCGGATGGCCGCAAGGCTTCTGCTGCGAAATTCCGCGATTTCTTGAACGCGCTGATACACGAGTTTTAAACCCTTTTTTCCTACTGCAAGTGCACAGCATACGAAGTAGTATTTAGGGGTCGATCCCACGAAGACCAGTTTTCACACTTTGATCTAATGAGCTAAATCAAAAGCTAAGACAATTCAAATATGTTTTTGGTTTTTGTAGATAGCAATAATAAAAGCGAAATCAGTTGTAAAGATTATATTAAACAAGCGTTAGGTCACGGAATATCGCAGGAGATTCAGAGCAACGGATCAAACAACTATTCAGGCAATGATTAAGCACAAGTCTAGAACTCAAACATAAAGATAATATCAATCCACTGTCGTGGTATCAATAACTTTGTCTAGCGACCTAGAAATCCTAACTGTCGTTGGTACTAGAAATCGCAAACAAGCATTAAGGATAGGTTCGATTTGTTCACAATTCTCCACTACATCTACTGTCGTATGTAATGAATAAATTGCTCACCAATGTTTATTCTAGCAACCTAGCAACTGTCGTTGTCTAAATTAACCTAAGATCATAAATGAAGCGGCCAGTTTAACTCAAGCAATAAGATCAACAAGGATGAAGACTATCAATTCTATTTAGCCTATTTGTGTTTAATCTTTTAGCTTATGAATTCCTTTGACAAACCTTAAACTAACTAAGAGATCTACTCAGACATGATTAAAGAAGAAAACAAAGAGATTATAAAGTTCATCATAAAGGCTTGAATAGATAACAAAAGTTGGATATAAACTTATAAAAACTTAATTAAAGCATAAATATAAGAACTGAAAGTAAAGCATAAATATAAGAACTGAAAGTAAAGCATAAATATAAGAACTGAAAGTAAAACTTAAAGCATAAGCATAAATGTAAGAACTGAAAGCAAAACTTAAAGCATAAGCATAAATGTATAAAGCTTAAAAGAAACTAAATAAAACTTAATAAAAGCATAAACATAAAAGCTTAAAACTGAAGAAGGAGCAATGCTTTGAAGCTAGAGAAGAGAGAAGGAAGAAGATGGTGTGTTTTGAAGCATCAAGAGTGAGTTCATTATATAGGCCAAGGTGAAGGGGAGTAGGTGAGATGGGGAACGGTCGTTCTAGGTGGAGAACGATCGTTCCCAATGGTCGATCCGTAGTAGGTGAGATGTGGAAGTCGGGAAACGATCGTTCTAAGTGGAGAACGATCGTTCCGTGCATGGTTGTTGGTGAAGTAGGTGAGACGGGGAACGAGCACATGGGAGAGAACGGTCGATCCATAGCACATTTGTCGGAAAGGTTGGTGAAGAAGGGAACGACCGTTCTGTAGGGGGAACGATCGTTCTCCATGGTCGTTCCACTCAAAGAACGGTCGTTCTCCATGGTCGTTCTCCCTTAGAACGGGCGTTCTCTTCAGTTGGTCCTTTTCTCGTGTTTTCCACCTTAACTCGACTCGAACATGTCCGTAAATGCCAAACTTCATCGGAACTCCATAAAATCTGTAAAAAGACTCAAAACAAAAGAAAAGACTCGAAAAGCTAACGAAAGATGCAAATAAAAACTCAAACCGAATACTAAAAACGAATCAAAATACGTTAAAAACACATAATATCAACTCCCCCCAACTAAAACCTTTGCTTGTCCCCAAGCAAAACCAGAGATCTTACACAGAGGAGAGGTTTGAAAAACGTGTGAAACTCGTAAAACTTATAGGACCATACTCTAAATCAATTGCCCGTAAACCGCATTCGCAATGTTCAGATCAAACCGTACTTCATTGTACTTCTCCATAAGCATAGTAAATAAGTGAAATCTCATGATCAAGCAGAACTCAATATTTAAAATTCATTATCAAATGTGTGTACTCTCACAAAGGGAATATCTAACACGTTATGGTCTAGGTATCAAGGTTGGTATTTGGTGGCTCAAGTGTTTTGGTTTCTTTTAGCAGTATAAACGTATGCAAATCATTATGCAAAATCACCGTGAGACACAGACCAATTAGGAGGTACACAACTCTCCTTAACTCTAATCCTTCTACCCTTTTTTAACTGAGTCACAAACAAGAACATGATTTCTTTTAACGTATCATGAAATTTAAAGATATTACCTTGACGACTTTCCCGGTTCCTTCTGTTTTATTTTTTTATTCTCTTTTTCGTTTTCTTTTTCTTTCTTTTTTTTTATATCGGAGAATGGAACCGGTTAGTCTCTAAGATCTACATCAAAAGAATTTCAACAATGTAAGCTTATTTCTTGAATGTGAATAAAATCTTCTACCCTTTTAAAAGTTCACCCTCTTTTGAAACGAAAATTTTCAATGAATATATTCAAAGAGAGAGATCACATTTCTAGACACATCCCATGAGTTTAATCAGAAAGAGACCACCTATTCTAGACACAGTCCTAAAGAAAAGTTGTGTCGGTCCGTATACTCCATAGTTTTTGCACATGAATGCAAATGACAGTAAACGAAAATAAGTAGGTTTCAACATGGAAATGGTAAGGGTGTGGTACTAGACTAAGGATAAGTCTTAGCCATTTGGAGTTAGCAAAGATTGGTAGAAATGATGCAAAGAAAACTCCAAATGTAAAATCCAATACATGATTATCAACCTCCTAAGTGAGATAAATTAAGTCCATATTAAGTTCCAATATTTTGATTAAGTTCAGATGATTTGAGAAATTCACTAAATGATCAAGTTATGGATTTTTCTGCGTTTCCAAACTATCCTCAAACAATGCTAAACAGTCGTAAGGCAATGACATCGAACATGTTGCAATTCCAAAAAGTTTAATAAAATCACACACTGTTTTGACTCGATAAATTTTTTTTTTTTTTGAAAATAAACACACCAAAATAAAACATAAGAAATAAACATCCATAAAACATAACGTTAGTACACAATCCCTCCCCCAGACTTGTTTTTAACCGTCCCGGTTTAAACAAACTGAAAGAGAAACCCGTAAAATAAAATAAAAGTGTCATAAAATAAAAATGGATATAACAAGGGTGATAGAAATAACCACAAGTTCAGTGGTCGCTGGTGGAGCTATCGGTGCTGATCTCTAGCCTTCTTCTGTGTAGAACGATCGTTCTTGGTAGGAACGATCAATCTCTTTACTCCCAGCAGAGCGGTTTTTCAGATACTTAATAAAAGCCTGCAAAAAAAATCTCAAACAAAACAAGAAACGTAAATAAAACAAGAACGAAAAAGAATTCACGATATTTACATGTTACCTGGTGGGTTGCCTCCCACGAAAGCGCTTGTTTTACGTCGCTAAGCTTGACGTTGGTGCCATGTATCAGTCAGGCTGGGTTTGAGAGCTTGCTCCAAAACAGGCTCCGAAATCAGACATCCTTATGTTCAGAACTCTACTCAGCTTTCCATTCACAACACCAATACCTTTCTCTTTCAACTCTGATGGAAGAATAGCTCTAACTCTAGAGAAAGGTTTAGGACGACCTTTGCACTTCACCTTGTAGTCAACCGAGTTTCCATCATATCCTTGAGGGATCAAAGTCATTTGAGAACCTCCCGTAATTCTTTTGCACTGCACGTTCTCTTGCATCTTTGTCTTCTCCCTAAATTTTCCGGGTGGTGGAGCAGGTGCTTGCGGAATCGAAGCACGTCCTTCCTCTCTATCCACTGCTGAGATGCAAGAGGCGCGTGTGGTTATTCCTATGGGAACGGCTTCGTAGAAGACATTCTTGTCAATCTTGGAAAAGCAGACTTGCCTATTTGGCATATCGATGATTGCACCCACTGTAGCCATGAACGGTTTTCCAAGAAGTAAGGGCATGTCATAACCTTCTCTCATCTCCACAACCTGAAAATCGGTTGGAACTAGGCAATCCCCTATTCAGACAGGTAGATGGTGAATGCTGCCAGACGATGTTGTTGAGGAGGTGTTTGCAAATCGAAGAGTCATATGACTAGTCTTTACCTCAGAAATTTTCAACTTCTCTGCAATTGCCTTTGACATGAGATTCACAGTAGACCCGGAATCACAAAGAGCGTCCTTGAATTCAACTCCAGCAACGGAGCATGGGACCAAGAATTTTTCGGGATCTTCAACTTTAGGCAATACCCTCAATGCTGGTGGTGTACTCCTTGCTTCTACAAAGACTGCTTTAATCTCTTCTTGAGTTATCTTCTTAAAATCAGCCGGTTTCTCTGCACTGACGGGCTCCCTCTGATCTTTAGGTAAAACTGGATAAGGCACTTTAGGAATGTATACCCTTGCTGGAAGATTTTCTGATGCCTCAGCAGTTTGACCAATCCGAATCTCAAGCTTCTTTATGTGAGTGCAAACAGCTTCAAACTTATTGTTGAGATCATTGTACATGCTGTCCACCTTGACATTGACCTCATCAGCAGATTTTTGTTGGTTGAGTAGAACCAAGTGCATAAGAGACTTCAGCTCGTCTTGAGAGTTAGACACCGAAGCTTGCAAGCTCTGATTCTCCACATAGCCTCCATTCACGTAGTTCACCTCTGTGTGAGTCCCTGATGTCCTCTTAACTCATTCAGCGGTTTGTGCAATCTGAGTGTCAAGCTGCTTCATGTGAGTTCGTACTGCTTCGTACTTCCCATTTAGGTCCACATACATGGTGTCAACTTTTGTATTGATCTCAGCCGCGGCTTTTTGCTGTCCCGCCAGTAGTTGTTGCATCATGTTCTTCAGCTCGTCTTGGGAGCCGGTTGCTGAAGATGAAGGCTGCGGATTTGTGAAAGGTTGGGGCTGCGAGTTTATTAAGGGCTGCCTTTGTTGATTTCCTCCTTGGAATCGGTTCTGATTTGGGACGAATTGTCTACCCTGGTAGTTGTTGGAGTAGCCTTCCTGTAAGCCCATCTGATTCTGTCCTTCTTTCTTAGGGTAAACCTGGTCTTGAGGATTCTCCACATTGGTGCTCCTATAGGACAAATTCAGATGGGTATTGAAACCTTGGTTGTTGAAACCGCGGTTCTGTCCGAATCCTTGTCCGTTCACATAATTGACCTCCCTCCGATCATCACTGGTTTCTTCCTCATGGACTTGAGCGAGGACGGACTTTTGGTTCCCCTTAAGGAGAAGGTTAACCTTGGCCGTGAGCTCCGCAATCTGCTTGGACTCCACACTGTTGACCTTCTTTCTGTCGTACTCCGGGCTTTTGTTGCTGGAACTTGCGGTTAGCTTCTCGATCAGCTCCAGAGCTCCTTCCTTTGACTTAGTGTAGAAGTCACCGTTACTAGCTGCATTCAGGGCGTTTATGTAGTCCCAGTCTACTCCGTCATAGAAGGCACTGAGCAGCTGCTCATCACTAAACCCGTGGTGAGGGCACTCGCGTTTGTACTCCTTAAACCGCTCCCATGCTTCATTGAAGGATTCGCCGGACTGTTGTTCGAATGAGGAGATCTTGTTCCTCAAGGCTGCGGTCTTGGATTTCGTGTAGAACTTATCCAAGAAGGCTGATCTTGCATCAGCCCAAGTCGGTAGAGAGCGTGGTGGCAAAGATTTTAACCATTGTGATGCTTTTACCGCAAGAGAGAAAGGGAAAAGCTTGCACTTCAAAAAATCTGGGGGCACACCATTGGAGCTGGTTGTGCTACAGATCTCTTCAAAGTTCTCGATGTGATCCATCGGAATCTCAGCAGACAGACCGTGGAACAGGTGTTGCTTCACGAGGGCGATCATTTGAGACTTGATCTCGTAATCTTGCCTCTGGATGGTCGGGGTAACGATCGCAGATCGATCTTGGTAGTATGCGTGAGCCGCATCTTTGTCCCCGAAAGCAGGTTGTGCAACGAGTTGCCTCTCTTGTTGCAAACGAAGCTGCTCCATGGCTGTCTGGAGTTGTTGCAGCTGAGTTGCGATGTCTATTTGTCCGCCCATCTCTGAGTTGGCGGTGTCAGATGTTTCTGCTTCTTTAACAGGTGTGTTGCGTCTTCTGTTTCCTCGTTCTATCCTTGCTAGCTCGTCGTTTGTCAAGCTAAGAAGGTCCTTGTTGTTTTTGCTCCTTGTGCTCCTTGTGGACATGCACCTGAAACACAAAAACAAAGAAGAAAAGAAACAGGTTCAGTAAAGTTCTTAGTCTAATAATTCAGCCGTAAACCAAAGGTGAATATTTGGTCCCCGGCAACGGCGCCAAAAACTTGATACACGAGTTTTAAACCATTTTTTCCTACTGCAAGTGCACAGCATACGAAGTAGTATTTAGGGGTCGATCCCACGAAGACCAGTTTTCACACTTTGATCTAATGAGCTAAATCAAAAGCTAAGACAATTCAAATATGTTTTTGGTTTTTGTAGATAGCAATAATAAAAGCGAAATCGGTTGTAAAGATTATATTAAACAAGCGTTAGGTCAAGGAATATCGCAGGAGATTCAGAGCAACGGATCAAACAACTATTCAGGCAATGATTAAGCACAAGTCTAGAACTCAAACATAAAGATAATATCAATCCACTGTCGTGGTATCAATAACTTTGTCTAGCGACCTAAAAATCCTAACTGTCGTTGGTACTAGAAATCGCAAACAAGCATTAAGGATAGGTTCGATTTGTTCACAATTCTCCACTACATCTACTGTTGTAGGTAATGAATAAATTGCTCACCAATGTTTATTCTAGCAACCTAGCAACTGTCGTTGTCTAAATTAACGTAAGATCATAAATTAAGCGGCCAGTTTAACTCAAGCAATAAGATCAACAATGATGAAGACTATCAATTCTATTTAGCCTATTTGTGTTTAATCCTTTAGCTCATGAATTCCTTTGACAAACCTTAACCTAACTAAGAGATCTACTCAGACATGATTAAAGAAGAAAACAAAGAGATTATAAAGTTCATCATAAAGGCTTGAATAGATAACAAAAGCTGGATATAAACTTATAAGAACTTAATTAAAGCATAAATATAAGAACTGAAAGTAAAGCATAAATATAAGAACTGAAAGTAAAACTTAAAGCATAAGCATAAATGTAAGAACTGAAAGTAAAACTTAAAGCATAAGCATAAATGTATAAAGCTTAAAAGAAACTAAATAAAACTTAATAAAAGCATAAACATAAAAGCTTAAAACTGAAGAAGGAGCAATGCTTTGAAGCTAGAGAAGAGAGAAGGAAGAAGATGGTGTGTTTTGAAGCATCAAGAGTGAGTTCATTATATAGGCCAAGGTGAAGGGGAGTAGGTGAGACTGGGAACGGTCGTTCTAGGTGGAGAACGATCGTTCCCAATGGTCGATCTGTAGTAGGTGAGATGTGGAAGTCGGGGAACGATCGTTCTAGGTGGAGAACGATCGTTCCGTGCATGGTTGTTGGTGAAGTAGGTGAGATGGGGAACGAGCACATGGGAGAGAACGGTCGATCCATAGCACATTTGTCGGCAAGGTTGGTGAAGAGGGGAACGACCGTTCTGTAGGGGGAACGGTCGTTCTCCATGGTCGTTCCACTCAAAGAACGGTCGTTCTCCATGGTCGTTCTCCCTTAGAACGGGCGTTCTCTTCAATTGGTCCTTTTCTCGTGTTTTCCACATTAACTCGACTCGAACATGTCCGTAAACGCCAAACTTCATCGAAACTCCATAAAATCTGTAAAAAGACTCAAAACAAAAAAAAGACTCGAAAAGCTAACGAAAGATGCAAATAAAAACTCAAACCGAATACTAAAAACGAATCAAAATACGTTAAAACACATAATATCACGCGCTAAAAGAAGATCTTGGATCCTTGTCTGAAGCAAGGAATCAGGAAGTAGATTTGGCTCAGATAGAGAGTAATATCGAACTTGTCGCATTGCTACAGGGGACTGATCTTCCTAGCTTGGATGAGGAGAAGGTGAAATTGTCCACATGGATGAACGAGTTTGATAAGTCTGCAGCTCGGTTTGATGATGTAATCGCTCGAATTCGTGGGAAGATTGATTCTCAATAGTGTCCAGCCCACAGGGATGACAATGTTTCAATACCCGAGGAAAGATCTATCGAAGAGGAGGCTACTTCTCTCGGGGTGGTTGATCTATCGGGGTCGAACGAGTCTATTCCTGGAATCTCGGATATTGCTGTTACCAAGGCATTTGGTTCTGATTCTTGACCTTGCGGTGGTTTTTCTTTCTAGTTATTTCTTTGAGTTTTTGGCTTTCGTTTATGGATTTATGTTATGTACTGCCTGATTTTTTGGTCTGGACCAGTTTTTCTTTGTTTTGAGATTTCAATAAGATAAGCTTTCATCCTGCCACACGCTTTTTTCTTTTTTTGTACAAAGATCCTGATTGGATGATCGTGGGCGGCTGGGTTTGGTTCGAGACAAACCCGGCCGCCGTGTATTGATGTGGAGAGGACGGTCGGCCATTCCAGGTGCCAAGCCTCGGCGGGCGGCTGGTTCTGGATCGGACATCGAGCCGGATCGTAATGGACCGATTATGGGCGGCTGGAAATGTTCCAACCGCCAGATTACGCTGAATCGACTTTGGGCGGCTGGCAATGTCCCAGTCGCTGGATCGCGTTGGATCGATCACGGACGGCTGGCCGTGTTCTAGCCGTCGGATTATGTTGGGTTGATCCCGGGCGGCTGGCCATATCCCAGCCGCCGGATTATGTTGGGTTGATTCCGGGCGGCTGGCCATGTCCCAGCCGCCGGATTATGTTGGGTTGATTCCGGGCGGCTGGCCATGTCCCAGCCGCCGGATTATGTTTTTCGGAGTGGGCGGCTGGCCATATGGGCGATTGCCCCTTTGTCTAGAGAGACTGGGCGGCTGGCCTGTTTCTTTTAAAAGGCCAAGCGGACCATTTATCTAAAGAGATCGGGCGGCCCATTTATCTGAAGAGATCGGGCGGCCTATTTATCTGAAGAGATCGGGCGGCCCATTTATCTGACTGGATTGGGCGGCTAACCTTCTTCATACTGGTTCGGTTTTGTTTGCTTGGTTCAGTCGGGTTGATCGGGGGGCTGTTCCGGGCGCTCAGATCTGATTGTTCGGGAAGAGTTCCCCTTGTGTTATTCGACCAGTGGAGTTAGCCGCTGGGTTTGGAGTTTCGTTTTGTTGCTAGTTTCGGACGAGTTTATGATCTCGTACCAGGGCCGGTTTGGTACTTCGTCGTGAGATGTCCATGACCAGCATTCCATGTTGGCGTTTACTGGGTTTAGCGAGTTCATTTCGCGACTCATGCTTCGCACTTTCTACCTATGCGGGGCGTTTTAGTGGAAATGAACTAAACAGAACATCGTCTCAAACGTTTCCTGCCAGGATCGCGGAATGTCAGGTTACACCTTTCGGATGTTAATCCGGAAATTTGTATAGCGCGCTACGTTTTATCCGCTTTGGGATGTAAAGAGAACCATGGTTAAAAGGATCGTCCCGTTGTGATCAGCAACAGACGGTGGCATGCTTGCTAAAAGGCGGGTTTTTATGTACGCCAAGGGGCGATTTTTGAAGTGATGGCATTTGCTGTGCCTTAATGATGGGCGATATTGTCTGAGTTGGAGATATGTTATGACATGTCAAGTCTGAATGTTCGTTTTCTCGGGTTTTTCTGCGTCCGTTCGCTTTCCGGATCAGGTTTCGGGATGCTAAGTCCCAATGTTTGTCGGAATGGTGTTCTCGGGAAAATTTTCAAGCTACGGATGTGTTATGAGATGCTAAGTCTCAATGTCCATCCTCTTGATTTGTTTTGCGAAAATTCGGGAGTATGTATATACGGGTCCACTCCCCCCTTGAAAATTGTAAAATATAAATAGCTGAACTCGTCAGAAGGCGAGCTGCCTACGTACCCTGAATGTATGGATCAAGCCAGTTCGTAGTTCTATTTTACAACGTCTAGTGGTAATACTTCTTTAGGTGCATCACGTTCCATGTCCTCGGGACTGGCTTCCCTTCTTTGTTTTCTAGCTCGTATGCTCCTGGACGGACCAGCTTTGCTACTTTGTACGGTCATTCCCATTTCGCGCCTAGTTTCCCTGCATTCGGTTCCGCGGTGTTCTGGAAAAATTTGTGGAGGACGAGGTCTCCTTCATTGAATTTGCGGCTTCGCACGTTGGAGTTGTAGTACTTGGCCGCTGCTTGCTGATAGTTTTGAATGCGGATGAGCGCTTGATCCCGTCTTTCGTTTATCAGGTCCAGTTCATCTAACATCATCAGATGGTTGAGGCCTTCCTGCCCAGGCAGGAGTCTTCGCCTGACGCCGGGAAAGTCTACTTTTGATGGTATAACGCATTCGGTGCCGTAGACCAGCGCGAACGGCGTTTCTCCGGTTGCACGCCTTGGAGTTGTCCGGTGGGACCAGAGGACTCCTTCCAGCTCGTCTGCCCATCGCCCTTTCTTCTCATCGAGACGCTTCTTGAGTCCGTCAACGATAGTTTTGTTGGCTGCTTCGGCCTGGCCGTTTCCCTGTAGATAACGCGGCGTTGACTTGCTCAGGCGTATTTTCCACTTTTCGCAGAATCCTTCGAAGCGGGCGGAAATGAATTGAGAACCATTGTCGGTGACGATCTCGTAAGGGACTCCGTGCCGGCATATGATGTTTTTCCAGACGAAGTGCTCCACTTGAGTGTCCTTGATACTGGCGTAAGAGTCCGCTTCGACCCATTTCGAGAAGTAGTCTGTTAGGACAAGTAGGAACCTTTTCTGCTTTGAGTTATGCATTGGCCCCACGATGTCCATCGACCACCTCGTGAATGGGTACGGCGCAGAAATTGACGAGAGTAGTTCTGCTGGCTGATGGATCACCGGTGCGTGCCTCTGGCACTTCTCGCACTTGAGGGAGAACTTCTCGCAATCTTTTATCATGGTTGGCCAATAGTGTCCATGCCGCTTGATTTTGATTGCGAGGGCTCTCCCTCCGGAGTGATTTCCGCACGATCCGCTATGGACTTCCTCCAAATTCGTCTTGCTTCTTCTTTTTCTACGCAGACCATTAACGGTCTGGAGATCCTCCATTTGTAGATGTTGCCGTCAAGGAGGACGAAGCGGGCTGCTTGGGCCCTTAGCTTTCGTGCAGCCCACTTGTCCGCCGTGACTTCCCCGTTTGCGATATATGTTCGTATCGGGGCCATCCATCCGCGATCGCAGCCATACTCTTCCGTCGGAACGGTTGCTAACTCTTCTTCCTGAGGTTCTTCCTCGTCTTCACCTTCCGACAGTTGTATGAGATTGGCGACTTGCGGCAGATCGATGCTTGGTTGTTCTATGAATTCGACGGGAATGATTCGCCTTTCTCTCGGGGCAGACGTCGATGCCAGGGCCGCCAACGCATCGGCCGGGGCATTTTCTCCTCGTGGGATTCTTGTGAGCTCGAATTTTTCAAATCGCTTTGCGAGCTCTTGGAGAATTTTGAGATATGCTTCCATCCGGTCGTCTTTTGCTTCATAGTCCCCGCTGAACTGATTTGCCACCAGCTGGGAATCGCAAAATGCTTGCAGATTCTGAATCTTGAGCCCGAGGGCGAGTCTTAAATCGGCGATCAAGGCTTCGTACTCCGCTTCGTTGTTGGAAGCGTTGAAGAGTAACCTGAACGACTGTTCTAGGATTTCTCCAGTTGGTGACGTTAACCGAACCCCGACTCCCAAACCTTGCTTTGATGAAGACCTGTCTGCGTGGAGAACCCACGTCGAATTTGATGTTGGTTCACAAACGCCTGCGGTCAGTAGTTCGATCAAGAAATCCGCAAGGACCTGCGATTTCGCACATGTTCTGCTTCGGTACTCGATCTCACTTAATTCTACCGCCCATTTTGCCAGACGTCCCGATTGACTGGGACTGTGCAGGATCGTTCTAAGCGGAAAAACCGTGAGTAAAATGATCGTGTGCGATTGGAAATAAGGCCGCAATTTCCGTGCGCTCATCACCACTGCCAAGGCCGCCTTCTCCATTAGCGGGTATCGAGTTTCCGCGTCCGTCAAAGTCTGGCTCACGTAGAAGATCGGTTTTTGTTCATTGCGATCTTCTCTGATCAGCACTCCGCTTACCGCCGTCGATGATACCGCTGTATACAGAAAAAGGGGCTCTCCTTCGACCGGCTTTGAAAGTACGGGCGGGCTTGCCAGGTATTTCTTTAGTTCTTGGAACGCCTATTCGCACTTCTCTGTCCACTCAAACTTTTTGTTTCCCTTGAGTGTGTCGTAGAAAGTCAAACATTTGTCCGTCGACCTCGAGATGAACCGGTTCAGCGCCGCGACCCGTCCGGTTAATCTTTGGATTTCTCTCTTAGTTTTTGGTGAGGCCATCTCTATCAGGGCGTTAATTTTCTTCGGGTTTGCTTCTATCCCTCGATGAGTTACCAGATACCCGAGGAATTCGTCGGATGCTACTCCGAATCTGCACTTCGCCGGGTTTAACTTCATATTGTGCCGGTTGAGTTGTTCAAAGCATTCCCGCAAGTGTTTCACGTGGTCTTTCTCCTCGAACGACTTGACCAACATATCATCGATGTAGACTTCCATCGTTCTTCGAGTTGTTCGGTGAACATTTTGTTGACAAGCCTTTGGTATGTTGCGCCGGCATTCTTTAACCAGAACGACATCACTTTATAGCAGTATGTTCTGTTGGGGTCGAAATCCCCTCCTCGAAGATTGACGGAACGAGAAGTCAATGTCGAGATCAAATCCGGAACATGAAACGGACGAGCTAAGGCAAACTGCCCACGACCCGTCCAAGACACGAACCGGCGGCTGCCGGGTCTTGTTCATCCAAGGCCTTCGGCTGGGATGAGTGCCAGCTGTCGGGTCTTGTTCATCCAAGGCCGGCGGCTGGGATGAGTGCCAGCCGCCGGGTCTTCTTCGTCCAAGGCCGGCGGCTGGGATGAGTGCCAGCCGCCGGGTCTTCTTCGTCCAAGGCCGGCGGCTGGGATGAGTGTCAGCCGCCGGGTCTTCTTTGTCCAAGGCCGGCGGCTGGGATGAGTGCCAGCCGCCGGGTCTTCTTCGTCCAAGGCCGGCGGCTGGGATGAGTGCCAGCCGCCGGGTCTTCTTTGTCCAAGGCCGGCGGCTGGGATGAGTGCCAGCCGCCGGGTCTTCTTCGTCCAAGCTCGGCGGCTGGGATGAGTGCCAGCCGCCGGGTCTTCTTCGTCCAAGGCCGGCGGCTGGGATGAGTGCCAGCCGCCGGGTCTTCTTCGTCCAAGGCCGGCGGCTGGGATGAGTGCCAGCCGCCGGGTCTTCACGATACACCAACCGGCAGCTGGGCTAAGGCCACTCGCCGGGTCTTCATCATATGCCCACGATCATTTCTCAAGTCAAGACTCATTATCCGAACATCGTCCAGTCGACCGATCGAACGTAACTCTATGCCCGGACCGACCCGAAGATCATCCATTTGCACGTTCTGACTCCACGATCCGTCCATAAACATTCCTCAAAAGACCGTAACGAACGGACCAGTCTCCGAGCACGCGAGCCAAAGGAACCGGCGGCTGGCCATCAATACCGAAACCCGATCATCACAGAAACAGCCAACGCCGCCCCAGAGAACGCGGCGATCACCGAGCTGAGGAACATGGTAGCCGAAATCGCAGAACGGCAAAACAGCAAAGAAAGAACGGCCGCGCAGGAAAGAGCAGCTTCCCAGGAGCTGACGCGTGGCCCCCGGGCTTTCGAAGCGAGATTCCTTATCTTCACCCCGCGAGCGGATCCCCCGGGCCGTCAGAATCCCGATGAGCAGACCCCAATTGGAACAAGGAGAGAACCGTCAGCACCACCCCCGCTGAACCGGAAAAGCGCCACTGGACGAACCACTGAACGGCCGACGTCCACGGTGACTAACGGCGGAAACCCGAGAGACACCGCGAACGTAGCCGAAATCGAAACCGACGACGAAGCTGGAGATCTAAACGCGGATGAGGAAGAGCTCCGATGGATCGAAGAGCAGGAAAAGGCGGAACGAGATGCTCGAGCTAACCGATCCGCTAGCCGAAGGGACGTGTTGGACGAGCTCCGTGCTCGTTTGGAACTAACCGCAAGTCAGATGAAGGAGGTAAGGTCGCAAGTCCATAAAGCAACAAGTGCGGCCCCGGAAATCGACCGCGTCTTAGAGGAAACGCAAAAGATCCCTTTCACTTCAAGGATCATAAGCGTTAGACTTTCTGACCCGGGAAAAATCTGAATCCCTTTTTACGACGGGACGACCGATCCAAAGGCCCACATGACGGCCTTCCACATCGCTATGGGACGGGCTAGATTCAAACCCGAAGAAAGAGACGCCGGATTCTGCCTCCTCTTCGTGGAGCATCTGAAAGGATCAGCCCTGTCGATCGATGGTTTAGACCGATTGTCGGCAGCTTTTCTGAAGCATTACTCACTGTTCATAAGACAGTCAACATCCGACGCGGACCTCTACTCGCTGTCGCAGGAGCCCCAAGAAAGTCTTCGAGATCTCATCGAAAGGTTTAAGATGATTGTCTCGAAGATCGACGACCTAAGCAACAGTGCCGCGATCAACTCCCTGAAGAAGTCCTTGTTGAAGACTTCAAACTTCCGAAAGGAGATTACCGTGAACCCACCGGTAACCATTCAAGATGCTCTCCACCGTGCTTCTAACTTCGTCATCTACGAGGAAAAAATGAGGGTCCCGGCCGGAAAGCACCAATCATCGAAATTGGTCGCCAAAGGCACGGTGCAACCTTCTAACTTTCTAAATGAGAGGAGAAGTAAGCGAATCAGCCGAGATGAGGAACCCAACCCAGGCGGAGCGCATAACTACCAAATAAACACGGAGAGACCGTATGATGAGCGAAACAAAGGACCGTGGAATACTTGGACCCGACCAGGATTTGACGAGAACGCCTTTTGTACCTTCCACAAGACAAAGGGCCACTCAACCAAAAACTGCAGGACTGTCGGAAGAAGGCTCGCGGCAAAGCTATTCGTCGGGGAGCTCGGAAACGTGGTAACCCTCGAGAGTCTCGGAGCTATCGAAGAAGGCGTTGGTGCCCCAGATGGACGACCTAACTGGGAACGTCCCGAAAGGCCCGAGGAAGATACCCCCAAACGGGGAAGGAGACCAAACGGAGATGACTCCGCCGCCAATCGCAGGAGAATCCACATGATCATCGGAGGATCTCAGTATTGCCGAGACACAGTAGCCTCGATAAAGGCGTTCCTGAGAAGAGGAGACAAGGAGTCGAACCCGCGGGAGCCAATCACCGAAAACGACGATCGGATCGCCTTCCACAAAAACGACGCTGAAGGCCTTGACCAACCTCACGACAACCCATTGGTGGTTGAACTAGACATCAACGACCATGACGTCTCCCGGGTCTTGATCGACACCGGAAGTTCGGTGGACGTCATTTTTCGGGAGACACTTCAAAGGATGAAGGTGGATCCATCAATGATAAAGCTCAATCCGAGGTCACTCACCGGATTCTCTGGCGAAGTCACAATAACGGATGGAACAATCCATCTCCCGGTTCGTGCCGGTGGAATCACGAAAATCGTTAACTTCGCAGTGGGAAACCATCCCGCGATTTATAACGTGATAATGGGAACTCCTTGGATCAACTCAATGCGAGCTATCCCATCAACTTACCATCTCTGCCTGAAGTTCCCGACACCGAACGGGATCGAGACTGTTTGGGGAAATCAGAAGGAGGCTCGGATCTGTTTTCTGGCGGAACACAAGCTCCGGAATCCGACCATCCCACAGAGAGAGAACCCAAAGAGGAAGAATGAAGACGAAGTCCCTAAACTGGGAAAGAAAGTGAGCAGAACCGAAAAATTTGAAAAAACGGAGGTTCCGCCCACGGAGACTGAAATCGACCAAGAGAAGACGAAAACTGCCGAAAAGACCGCAGAAACCGCCAAAGCTACAACCGACGATTCCATGACTAAGACTTAACCGTCTTCTTACCACAAAAAAAAAAAAAAACAACGGAACTACGGGTGACTTGATCCTTTTTCGCGAAGGGTACGTAGGCAGCTCGCTTAAAAAACGAGTTCAGTTTCCCCTCTCCTTAAAAAAAGGGGGGGGGAGTGGGTCCGTATATACATACTCCCAAATTTTCGCAAACAAATCAAGGAGATGGACATTGGGACCTAGCATCTCATAACACATCCAAAATTTGAAAAAGTTTCCGAAAACACCATTCCGACAGACATCGAGACTCAGCATCTTGAAACCTGATCCGGAAAACCCGAGGAAAATAAACATTGAGACATAGTATCTCATAACACATCCTAAAATCGGATAAATATCGAGACTTAGCATCTCGTAACTTATCCACGACCACCAACCGATCAAAGATATTTCTCCTAGATACTTAAGTCCTCTCCAACAAATCCGTCTGTTGCTGGCCACAACAAGACTATCTTTTTAAACCATGGTTCTCTCAACATCCCGCAAAGGATAAGAATAGCGCGCTATACAAATTTCCGGATTAACATCCGAAGGGTGTAACCTGCATCCCGCGATCCTGCAGGAAGCGCTTGAGACGATGTTCTGATTAGTTTACTTTCACTAAGCGCTTCGCATAGGCAGATAGTGCGAAGCATGGGACACAAAGTAAACTCTCTAAACCCAGTAAGCGCCTGACATGGAACACTGGTCAAAGACATCTCGAGAACGCAGTATCACACCGGCTCTGATGCGAGATCTTAAAAGCGTTCAGTCGAAAGAGGGATCTGAACCAGCTTGATCCCCTGCGACAACAAAAGACTGCATTAAACCCAGGAATATTCGCAGAGACGACCTGGTCTAAAGTTCGAGTGTCCGGGATAACACTCCAACGCAACGCCAATCAATTCCGAAACGGGCCAGCCGCACGTCCTCCGTAGAGAGACGGACCAGCCGCCCTTCGTTCCAACGCAATGCCCTTCACTCTACAAAACAGGTCAGCCGCCCGTCCTCCGTAGAGAGACGGGCCAGCCGCCCTTCGTTCTGCAAAGATACCAATCAACTCCGAAACGGGCCAGCCGCCCGGACAACGGGCCAGCCGCCCTTCGCTCTGCAAAACGGGCCAGCCGCCCTTCGTTCCGCAAAATGGGCCGGCCGCCCTCTTGGAAGAAAGACATACCGGCCGCCCAATTTCCCTTTATCAAAATTTATAACCCGAAGACAAGCCATCTTTCAAACTATAAAAGCAAGGCAACAAAGGCAAAAGCAGATGGATAATAAATCTCCATGAAAGGAGATATAAGAAACCAAGTTCGATTGACAAAGCAAATACAATAAGGGTCGAAAGACCCGAACATAACAGAAACCGAAAATACAAGGCGAAGGCCTAATCATACTCGACAAGAGGAGTAGGAGCTCCGTAGTCCAAAGCTTCTGCATCCGGGGACTGGCACGGAGAAACGGGAGAGCATACCAAGTAGCTGTCGAGAACGGCAGCATCCCGATCGTAGGAACTGGCCCAGCCTCCTCCTTTGAGCCGCTCTAATGATGCCTCCAGCTCTCCTTCTTCCTCCTCGACCTTGGACTTCCCGGACTTAATGTCCCGGACTAGATCAAGGTTCGAGCTGACCTCAGTCAAGGCAGTCTCTCCATATTTCGCCTGACGCATCGGCGCGAGAGCAGCTTTAGCACCCTCAATTCGGAGATGGTACTTCTCTACCAACTTCCAGCGGCTTTGCTTAAGCGCCAGATCCATCTTCCGCTCAGCCTCCGCGAGCGCCTTCTTGAGCTCCTTCTGCAATCTCTTCTCCGCATTCCGGAGCTTGACTTCCAGGGCCTTGATCTTTTTGTCCTTCTTCCGGGACTCTTTCTCCGAGACTTCCAAGGCAACCTGGGCGACCTGAATCAAAGAAAAGCAAATATCAGCAAGGACCAAACTACGTCAAAACAAATCTAAAGGAAAAAAGAACTACCATCATAAGGCCGGAGGACAGGTCTCCATAAACCGCCGAACGATCGAACGGCACAGCGGGGGCCGGAGCCAGCGCTCCAAAGTAGTCTACGACTTTCACGGACTCAGCTGGATCTCCCCCCGCCGCTTTGCGAGCGTCAAAAAGGAGACCAGGATCAGACGCCTCGACCGTCCGAGCCACTTTCCCCTTCCTCGGACGGTCCGGGCTGTTGGAAGCTCCATTCCCTTTGTCCGCAACAGCGGCACAAGCAGAACCCTGTGGAGCAGCTACTTGTTCCTCGGGCACGCCATAGAAATCAGGCCCGGGCGGTAAAGCAAAACCGGATGCCGGGTCAAACTCAGCCGCCTCTCCGGACGGTCCAGCTTCACCATACTTTTGCTGGCGATACTTCCAAACACCCTCCATGCCGGGGTATGTCGCCATTGGATCAACAAAGTCAGGACCCTTTGGAGGAGCGCGCCCTTCCAAAATATCTTTTGCATCCAGAAAGCGGCGCCAGAGATCAGGACACTCCCAATTGATTTTCTTCTTATCACTTCTTCAACGATATCCTCAAACCCAGAAACTCTAGGAGCAAAGGGATCTCGAACTAAAGAGAGAAGAGAGGAAAAGATGAAAAGTGTGAGAAATGAAGAATGAAGCAATGGAGTGAGGACTACTTATAGAAAAAATTCACAAAAAGACGAAACACATACGTGGCAAACTCCACTCGGTCCTAACCAAGCCGCCGAAATCGGAACCAACTGTGAGCGGGCTGCGTTTCACGTAGAAAAACTCGTGCCGCGAAGCTTTGCAATGCTGTCAAAGCCCGGTGTAGAACCGCTTCACATTCTTCCGAACATTGACATAGCAGAAGAAATCCGACTTGGAAACCTTCCTTAACGAAAAGAAATTCCGTATAAGATCACCCTCCAACTTGATCCCCCATTCGGCGCACGGACCACGAGTCCCATCAAAATCCTCACAGCGGATGGGGTAAGTTGAGAGATCGCAACCCCATATAACTCAAGAAATTCGAAGATAGCTCATGGGATCGGGAACCAGAGGAAAGCTTCGTAAAACATCAACTCGTACATGGCGAAATAGCCCTCTGGCGCCTTGTTCATCCTATCCCCATCTTTTGGGAGACGGAACTTAATCTTGTCCGAAATCCGGAAGTCGTATCTGAGCTCGGCCAATGAATCCCGATCGCTCAAAGTGGGTCCATGCTTGAATCCCTCGGATATCGATCTGTAACTCGTAGACGGTCCAGGTTTCTTAAACCGCCAAGCAAAAATATCTTCACCCCAATAGGCTTTAGCCTCTCCGGGAGAACGACACTCGGTCTTCACGTCCGGATGCACAAAGATAGGCACTTCCAGGTGATCCGATCTAACTTCTTCCCTGGACATGGCCGAGTCGTCACCTGTTTCTGGCCAAACACGATGATGCTCGGAAATGACCAGAGATCGGGACGGCCATTCACGCCATCCGCCGTTGTCCTCAGCATGTTGAGGAGGAGTCCAAGCGCCACGTGCAATACTCGTCCTCGGCGAAACGCCGTCATGTTCGACACCTCCCGAGCCAAGCGCCCATCTTGATACCGCTACTATGCCAGCCGCCCTTTTGGGGGCGTTCTTAGAGCCAGCCGCCCTCCTCGAACCAGATGCTCTACACGTCGAACTCCCGGCCGCCGGCTCGGGTCTGATCTCCTTCCCAGCCGCCGTCTCGGGAATGCTTCCATTCTCAGCCGCCGTCTCGGGTATGTCCTCATTCCCAGCCGCCGTTTCGGGCGCCCATTGAGGAACATTAGCAAAACCGAGCTCTCCTTGAGCATTGCTAGGACCAGCCGCCCACTGAGGGACACCTTCGGGACCGGACGCCGCTTGTGGAATGGCATTTTCCCCAGCCGCCAACAGATCTTCCACAAGTACCGCATCCTGCTCTGCGGACATAAAATCAAACTCAAACTGATCGTTCATAATTGCATCGAAGTTGAGTTCGAAAGGGGAACCTCCTTCACCAGCCATCGCTAAAGAAAAATTTTCAAAGGAGAAACTTGAAGAAGAAAGCTTGAAAAAAGAAGGGAGTGTGAAAGAATGAAAATGAAGCCACTCTTTTGATATAGCAAACATGGCACGAACTTCCATGATGAACAATGCTCTGACAAGACATTAAAGAGAAGCGGACGAACGGACGAACGGAAAAACTCAATGCCGTCCCGTTTCAGTCAATCCCGATAAAACTCTCAGCTCGGAGCTCCTTGTTCCAAACCACGGAAGCAAAGAGCTGGGGGGCTAACTATTGGGGTCGAAATCCCCTCCTCGAAGATTGAAGGAACGAAAAGTCAAGGTCGAGATCAAATCCTGAACATGGAACGGACGAGCTAAGGAAAACTGCCCACGACCCGTCCAAGACACGAACCGGCGGCTGGGATGAGTGCCAGCCGCCGGGTCTTATTCATCCAAGGCCGGCGGCTGGGATGAGTGCCAGCCGCCAGGTCTTCTTCGTCCAAGGCCGGCGGCTGGGATGAGTGCCAGCCGCCGGGTCTTCTTCGTCCAAGGCCAGCGGCTGGGATGAGTGCCAGCCGCCGGGTCTTCTTTGTCCAAGGCCGGCGGCTGGGATGAGTGCCAGCCGCCGAGTCTTCTTCGTCCAAGGCCGGCGGCTGGGATGAGTGCCCGCCGCCGGGTCTTCTTCGTCCAAGGCCGGCGGCTGGGATGAGTGCCAGCCGCCGGGTCTTCTTCGTCCAAGGCCGGCGGCTGGGATGAGTGCCAGTCGCCGGGTCTTCTTCGTCCAAGGCCGGCGGCTGGGATGAGTGCCAGCCGCCGGGTCTTCTTCGTCCTAGGCCGGCGGCTGGGATGAGTGCCAGCCGCTGGGTCTTCACGATACACCAACCGGCGGCTGGGATAAGGCCAGCCGCCGGGTCTTCATCATATGCCCACGATCATTTCTCAAGTCAAGACTCATTATCCGAACATCGTCCAGTTGACCGATCGAACGTAACTCTATGCCTGGACCGACCCGAAGATCATCCATTTGCACGTTCTGACTCCACGATCCGTCCATAAACATTCCCCAAAAGACCGTAACGAACGTCCAGTCGTCCGTGGACCAGTCGCCGAGCACGCGAGCCAAAGGAACCGGCGGCTGGCCATCAATACCGAAACCGGCGGCTGGGAGTTCAAACAAAAAACGGGCGGTTCAAATCTCAAAAGTCGTAAAACGCTCGGAACACTATTCACGCAGGAAAAACCGTTGAAAAACACTATTCATCCCGAGACAAAGTTAACCGAAAAATCGAATTGAGCTTAAACCGAGATTCAGATTACTATTCATCGGATTACTATTCACCGGTTTACTATTCATCGGCGGGCCGGATGTGGATCAGAACGCGCGGGCGGATCACGGAAGACTCTCGGGCCGGATATCGGGCCCAAAAAGCTTAGGTCGGCGGCTGGGAAGGAAAGACAAGGTCCCACATCGAAAATCTGAAGTCTTAGCCTCCTAGGATTGTCAGTATGTATATGAACGCTCATGTAAGGGTTAATCCATCCCAGATCCGAGTATTAGGAGTTTTAGCAATTTAAGACTATTCAGCTTTTGCTAATTTCCCTTGTACTTTCGGAAAATATCAATAAAAATCTCTCTTTTGCATTTTCGGTCCTTTAGTTCTTTATAAATAGAATTTTCGAGCCCCCACTAAATATAAGTTTTGACAGCGTGAGTTTCGTCTCTCACATGTTCCGCGATCCGTGATGAACGCAGTCTTGTCTCGATCGTCGGGGTTCATCATGATCTGGTTATATCCGGAGAAAGCATCCATGAACGATAGCAGCTTGTTCCCTGCCGTTGCTTCGACTAATGGATCGATGTGCGGAAGAGGGAAACTGTCTTTTGGACACGCTTTATTCAGATCCGTGAAATCGACGCAAACTCGCCATTTTCCATTCTTCTTCTTCACTACCACCGAATTCGCTAGCCAGTCGGGATATTTCACTACCATGATTGATCCGACTTTGAGCAATCTCTCTACTTCATCGTTCACCGCCTGGGCGCGCTCTGGTCCGAGTTTCCGTCTTTTCTGCTTCACTGGTTTGAATGTTGGGTCCACGTTGAGTTCATGACTTGTGATGCCGGTGTCAATCCCGGGCATATCTTCTGCTGCCCATGCGAACGGACGAACGGAAAAACTCATTGCCGTCCTGTTTCAGTCAATCCCGATAAAACTCTCTGCTCGGAGCTCCTTGTTCCAAACCACGGAAGCAAAGAGCTGGGGGGCTAACTGTTGGGGTCGAAATCCCCTCCTCGAAGATTGAAGGAACGAGAAGTCAAGGTCGAGATCAAATCCCGAACATGGAACGGACGAGCTAAGGCAAACTGCCCACGACCCGTCCAAGACACGAACCGGCGGCTGGGATGAGTGCCAGCCGCCGGGTCTTGTTCATCCAAGGCCGGCGGCTGGGATGAGTGCCAGCCGCCGGGTCTTCTTCGTCCAAGGCCGGCGGCTGGGATGAGTGCCAGTCGCGGGTCTTCTTCGTCCAAGGCCGGCGGCTGGGATGAGTGCCAGCCGCCGGGTCTTCTTCGTCCAAGGCCGGCGGCTGGGATGAGTGCCAGCCGCCGGGTCTTCTTCGTCCAAGGCCGGCGGCTGGGATGAGTGCCAGCCGCCGGGTCTTCACGATACACCAACCGGCGGCTGGGATAAGGCCAGCCGCCGGGTCTTCATCATATGCCCACGATCATTTCTCAAGCCAAGACTCATTATCCGAACATCGTCAAGTCGACCGATCGAAGGTAACTCTATGCCCGGACCGACCCGAAGATCATCCATTTGCACGTTCTGACTCCACGATCCGTCCATAAGCATTCCCCAAAAGACCGTAACGAACGTCCAGCCGTCTGTGGACCAGTCGCCGAGCACGCGAGCCAAAGGAACCGGCGGCTGGCCATCAATACCGAAACCGGCGGCTGGGAGTTCAAACAAAAAACGGGCGGTTCAAATCTCAAAAGTCGTAAAACGCTCGGAACACTATTCACGCAGGAAAAACCGTTGAAAAACACTATTCATCCCGAGACAAAGTTAACCGAAAAATCGAATTGAGCTTAAACCGAGATTCGGATTACTATTCATCGGATTACTATTCACCGGTTTACTATTCATCGGCGGGCCGGATGTGGATCAGAACGCGCGGGCGGATCACGGAAGACTCTCGGGCCGGATATCGGGCCCAAAAAGCTTAGGTCGGCGGCTGGGAAGGAAAGACAAGGTCCCACATCGGAAATCTGAAGTCTTAGCCTCCTAGGATTGTCATTATATATATGAACGCTCATGTAAGGGTTAATCCATCCCAGATCCGAGTATTAGGAGTTTTAGCAATTTAAGACTATTCAGCTTTTGCTAATTTCCCTTGTACTTTCGGAAAATATCAATAAAAATATCTCTTTTGCATTTTCGGTCCTTTAGTTCTTTATAAATAGAATTTTCGAGCCCCCACTAAATATAAGTTTTGACAGCGTGAGTTTCGTCTCTCACATGTTCCGCGATCCGTGATGAACGCAGTCTTGTCTCGATCGTCGGGGTTCATCATGATCTGGTTATATCTGGAGAAAGCATCCATGAACGATAGCAGCTTGTTCCCTGCCGTTGCTTCGACTAATGGATCGATGTGCGGAAGAGGGAAACTGTCTTTTGGACACGCTTTATTCAGATCCGTGAAATCGACGCAAACTCGCCATTTTCCATTCTTCTTCTTCACTACCACCGGATTCGCTAGCCAGTCGGGATATTTCACTTCCATGATTGATCCGACTTTGAGCAATCTCTCTACTTCATCATTCACCGCCTGGGCGCGCTCTGGTCCGAGTTTTCGTCTTTTCTGCTTCACTGGTTTGAATGTTGGGTCCACGTTGAGTTCATGACTTGTGATGTCGATGCCAATCCCGGGCATATCTTCTGCTGCCCACGCGAATGATCCGGCGTTCTCCTTTAACAAAGTGATTAACTCCGTTCTGATCGGCTCCTCCAAATTTGCTCCGATCTCCGTACATCGCTCCGGATTCGTTTTGTCTATGTTGACCGAAAACACTGGCTCACACAGGGGATCCTTCTCCGTCTCTCGGGACTCTTCGATTTGTAGCTTTTGTTCGAGTTTCGCAAGCTGCCACTCTTCCTTTTCCTTTTCAGACTTCGTCTGGTGGCGGGAATCGGTTACCGGCTTTCTCAACCGGTGTTCCGTCTAGAAACAAGTTCGAGAATCTTTCTGTCGTCCCCAGATCATTTCCACTCCGGTTGGAGTCGGGAATTTGAGGCACAGGTGGTAAGTTGACGGGATGGCCTTCATTGAGTTCAGCCACGCTGTTCCGACGATTACGTCGCAGATTCGCGGGCAATCGATCACCGAGAACTTCGTGTCCTTCTTCACACCTTTCGCTTTTACGGGGAGTTGGATCGTCCCTACTGTCATTGTCGTCTTCCCGGAGAAACCAGTCAACGGTTTTGGATGGGTTATGAGATGCTGGGTCTCAATGTTCATCTTCCGAAGGGTTTCCAGGAATACGACGTTCACCGTTCCTCCTGTGTCGACTAAGACTCTTGGTATCTTGTACCCTCCGATTGAAAGATTGATCACGAGAAGATCGCTATGCGGATGGTTTATTTCGTCGGCTTCTCCTTCTTGGAAAGTCATCGTCCGCCCATGGCTTCCATCCACGGCGCTCCAATCCATTGCTTCTTCGGTCATCGTCTTCTTTCCGTGTCCTCTCGTTCTAAGAGTTAAGAATATTTCTCGTCCCCACAGACGGCGCCAAACTGTGAGAGACGAAACTCACACTGTCAAAACTTATATTTTATGGGGGCTCGAAAATTCTATTTTAAAGAACTAAAGGACCGAAAATGTAAAAAGAGAGATTTTATTGATGATTTCCGAAAGTACAAGAATAAATAGCAAAAGCTGAAAAGTCTTATATTGCTAAAACTCCTAATACTTGGATTTTTTTAATGGATTTAACCCTTACATGAGCGTACATATATATACTGACAATCCTAGGGTGTTAAAACTTCAGATTTCCGATGTGGGACTTTGTCCTTCCTTCCCAGCCGCCGACCTAAGCTTTTGGGCCCGAAATCCGGCCCGAGAGTCTTCTGTGATCCGTCTGCGCGTTCTGACCCAAATCCGGCCCGCCGATGAATAGTGATCCATGAATAGTAAACCGGTGAATAACAATCCGAATCTCGGTTTAGGCTTAACTCGATTTTTCGGTTAACTTTATCTCGGGGTGAATAGTGTTTTTAACGGTTTTTCCTGCGTGAACAGCATTCCGAGCATTTTACGACTTTTGAGATTTGAACAGCCCGTTCTTTGTTTGAACTTCCAGCTGCCGGTTTCGGTATTGATGGCCAGCCGCCGGTTCCTTTGGCTCGTGTGCTCGGCGACTGGTCCATGGACGGCTGAACGTTCGTCACGATCTTTCGGGGAATGTTTATGGACATTTTTGGAGTCAGAACATGCAAATGGATAGTCTTCGACGGTCCGGGCTTAGAGTTATGTTTGACGATCGGTCGACTGGACGATGTTCGGATAATGAGACTTGACTGAGAAATGATCGTGAGCAAATGATGAAGACCCGGCGGCTGGCCTTATCCCAGCCGCCGGTTGGTATATCATGAAGACCCGGCGGCTGGCCTTATCCCAGCCGCCGGTTGATGGATAAAGAAGATCCGGCGGCTGGCCTTATCCCAGCCGCCGGTTGATGGATCAAGAAGACCCGGCGGCTGGCCTTATCCCAGCCGCCGGTTGATGGATCAAGAAGACCCGGCGGCTGGCCTTATCCCAGCCGCCGGTCGGTGCATCAAGAAGACCCGGCGGCTGGCCTTATCCCAGCCGCCGGCCATGGACAAGGAAGACCTGGCGGCTGGCCTTATCCCAGCCGCCAGCTGTGGACGAGGAGGACCCGGCAGCTGGTTTTATCCCAGCCGCCGGCCATGGACAAGGAAGTCCCGGCGGCTGGCCTTATTCCCAGCCGCCGGTTCGTGTCATGGACGGGTCGTGGGCAGTTGGCCTTAGCTCGTCCGGTCCATGTTCGGGATAAGTCCCATATAATCTCGACCTTGACTTCTCGTTTCGTCAATCTTCGAGGACAGGATTTTGACCACAACAGTGTATATTTAAATTTCTATATCAATGGGGTTTTGAAGATGGAATTGGAGAAAAACTTGTTACGATGGTTCGGTTTTGTTTTTTTAATACTCAACCGTTTTGTACTTATAAATCTAAGTCATTTTCGATTTTTTGGCCGGTATCTGTTAAAGTAAAACATTATCCAAATATCATTCCGGTATTTGATTAAGAGTCCAGAAAATATTAAATATCGTTGTTATATCATAAATTATAAATGATTTATTACATAGTCCCAATATAAAGAGAAAAATTTTTCGAAGACAGAAAAGATAACAAAGAGATCAACATAAGCAAGCTTAGGGAACATTCGTTGAATCGTCTGTTATTAAGAACATCTATTAAGTGGTGCACCTTAGTCCCCTGGTGGCTGTTCTTTGAACTGAGAATTCAGAAAATAACGATTAATATAGTTGATATAACAACTTGATAAAAAAAGTTTGGTTTATAGATTACTAACCATGAGGAATTTCAACTTTATTAATAGTTGTGGAGGCAATAAATTTAATTGCATAACGTTGTTCTGTTTCAACCATCTGTCTGTCAATCGTTGTGACACTAAAATCTTCTATTTCACACCACGTTCCTTCCACTATTAGGTGTTCAAAAAAAAAAAGAAGCTGAGGAACAACCCTAGCTTGGATGGTGGTATCCTAGAAAGATATCAAGCAATATGTTGTGCTTAAAACAAGAATGAAATAAATAAAACTTAGCTAAAATTTAAATACAAATGATAAATTTAAATGTTCAGATTACTCTGTAGTCGGCAAGAATAATAAAAAGGGAAAAACTTTCATGCTGAACATATTCCTTCCATTTTTTTTCAATTCTAACCCTAATTCTCCAATCAGTTTCGGAGGGATTTAAATCTCCTAATACATTAAGGAAAAACATTTTGAGAAGTAGCCGAATTGTTTTGGTTTCTTAGAATACAGAAAAGTGAAGTAGCAATATATATAGGGTACAAAGAGTGGTGATGTTGTGTCATTTAGGTTTTTAGGGAAGTAAAAAATGGAGCCATAATAGATTGCAATAATATATAAGAATATTCGTGCTTAGTAGATTGCGATCTTAGCATAAATGAAAATAGTTAGTCGTATCAAATAAATGATTGCGTCCAAATATAAGAATGTCAGGGTATACAAATTAAGGAAAACAATCAATTCGATATTATAATTATGTTAATGAATATCTTGTTGAATATTTTTTTCCAATTTTAATATATGGAAATAGCCATTGTGATTTAATAACAATTACAATTATGTTCTTATATATAGTTCTCATTTAACTCTCTTACGATATATACACTCAAATGGTGGGGGTTATTTGCACTCACAACTCATAAATTAATTATATAGTGGCGATTGATAAGATCACCTTGTATTGAGATATAAAAAATTTCAAACGCAAATATTTTTTTATACAAAAAAAAAACTTAATAGTATTCAACAACAACACTCCGAAAATATTGATACAAACCAAAAGAAAATTAAAAGCCATAATCCATAGGCCATCTCTCCAACTTGTCAGGGATCACCCTAATAAATCCTAGTACATGGATAGAGTAGAAACAAAGATCACACATCCATGGATCTTTAACGCGTTCCTCCCATTCATGCTGCTACCTGTCATTCCATGCACAATGGCAAAGCCTAATAATGCTGGAATCAAATGCATCACAACGATCTATATAATCTTGTGGCATTGGATTAGGTGCCCAGAAATTATGGGGAGAAGCCTCAACTTTCATTCTCATCCGCCTAATTAGATCACGACTTGGATTAACTAATTCCAAATCGATTTGGATATCAGGAGAAAAAAGTCTAATAAGATTGCTATAAAAATATATGGCGATTTCATATCCAGAGAGAGCTGCTTCACGAATCATGGCTAGGCCTTTTTCCAAATCATGATTGTGAAAAAACTGAGAACAGCCAAGAATGAACAGATCAGATATGTTACCGGAGTGGTGACATCTTATGAAGAATTCTCTATATCTATCGCCTATACCCCAAGGATATTGAACGGCGTAAAGATCAACTCCTCTCAAGAAGGATTCATCAGCGGCCACTCTCCTTAAAGTACGTATGGCTGCTATTGCATTGTAGTGAGCCTTGAGGTCTTGCGACACTAACAACATGATTTTTTCTAAAATTTCTTCAGGTAGATCGAGAAGACCAATCTCTTCATGCTGATATCCTCCTCCTCTCAAAATATTTCGACGAACACGTCCACGCTCCCGACCTTGAAACTTCATTCTATAAAGATAATAGGAGAAGACTCTTCTTTTTGGAAGTTGAGAAGAAAGGAAAGTGTAAATGATAGAGCAAATACTTTTGTAACTAATGATTTTGTGTTGGTCTCAAATATAGAAAAGATAAAAGGTTTCTTGTAGACGACAAAAATGGCAAGGATTTGTCAGATTTTTTTAAAAAAGGGGCTAGGTCAGGAACGGGTGCATCATGAGTGGTGACGTTTTGTGTTCTCGAGATCTATAAGGTTCGAGTTTGACAACTATTTATCTAGAAAATCACACTGAAGATTAGCATGTATCATAATTTAATTATAGGAAAGCAACTTAAACAGTTTATACAAAGAAGCAAATATATTTTTTTAAATGAATAAATAAAATAAGTAATTAACATGCAATGACTTGTTTGAAATAATTAACATAGATGAAAGCATATCTCATCCAATAGCGATAATTAGACACATAAAACTTATTGGAGAAGATCGTAATTTATATAGATAATTTGGCAAAAAGAAAAAAAAATGAATTAAACAAATTCCTGAAATAGTATATCAAAATGTCTATGATAATGACCTTGATTGCAATGGATGCGACGGTGCAGCTTCTCGAGGTTGATGACGTATAGTGTTAGACTTTTAAGGACTCATAGGTATATAGCAAGACATCATTCAATTGTAAGTAACTGTTCACTTCAAAAGAATTTTTCAGGTTCGAAGACGAAATAAGTATTAAATTTATTGTCATTTTATCAAAAAAAAGGAGAAATAGCTATATGGTACATAGAGTTGTGATGTTGTGAAATAAAGGTTTTTATGGGAGCTTATATTTTCTGATTTATCCAAGCACATTTTGAGCAAATAAGTAAAAATGAATATTCGGAAACTGTTAGTCGTTTCAATGGTGATTGTGATTTGATCTAATAATATTAAAAATATGCAAATTAAGTCAAACAAATAATTGGATAATAAATTAACATTAATATCAGTTTATTTGTATTAGTTATATAAATATTATGTATATAGTATTATTTAGTTGTATTATGTTATATAAGTAAAGTATAAATTCTTAACTGTTTAATATTATTTTTATTCTATATGTTACTTTGAATATAGTGCAGCAAATATTTTAGGGAAAAATAAAAACCTTTGCTGCAGTAAATATTTTAGAAAAGCAAGAGATGGATTATTGAAGAAACATATGTATACTTGAACGATTAAAGACAATGTTTTAAGCTATAAAGTAGAGGAGAGTAAAAAAGTACAAATCATGGATAATAATCATCTTCGGATTCGTGATGCTCATATTCGTCATCCACATTTATTGCATTCTGATCCTTTTTAAATCTATAAAAACAGAAAATGATAGAAAAACAATTACACATCCAACTTGGGTGATTAATAAATAATTGTTAATAACTGATGACAAAAGGAATATATTATTTGTCCTGAAATAGTACCTCTCCTCGGCAAGATGGGCTTCGTAACATGTCGAATTTAAAAAAAAAACAAAGAAGCACAACCTCGGGAGTGGATTGTATATTTTCCTATGTAATTATAATAACGCAATTGTCTGATTCGATAAAATATGGTAATGTAAAATTAACACTATTATTTTCATAAGAAGAATTCAATAAGTATATTGAAAAAAGCTCACCAAAAAACTTATCTATTCTCCAATTCCTTAGAGCACACAATGTCATATCTTTACGACGAAAATTTATCCAGGCCACTTCAAATTTTGTAGCCAATGAACCCCAAGCAGTGCAGCTAAGTTCGTGGCCACTATATATAACATAATTTTAAAATAAAAGATCAGAATATTGTAGTAGGAAAACCAAGCGAAACTTTATAAGAGATCTTACTTGACATCTCTGAGAGTGAAATCCATGTGTTTTCTTGGAGGTCTATTTAGGTATGGGCTATGAAAAATGTCTGGTTTAGAAACCTTCACTACCACAACTAATAGGTCAACTGGGTTGAAGAAACAATTTAGAGAGTAAGCAATAGTGTAAGAATTATTGTTATCCAAGTAAACCGATAATTATTAAAATGAATAGTACCTGCTTGACAAGAGCTTGATTTCAATCCGTCAAGCACTTTACCAAAATCAGTAAATGAATAAATTTTTAACGGAGGCATGGAATAGTCTAACATGCATGTGGTTTCAGGAGTAAAACAAATATCTATAGGAAGACTTGTGATTTTGTCAAACAGACATGCTGTAGTAACCGCAAAGTTACTTATACTATAATAACCACCCTCCTTCAAATAATTCTCGTAGTTTTTGGCAATATCCTTGGATATATATGCCTCCATTGTTTCCCCCTACCAAAGCATAAATTGTTAAACAGAGAAAATAACATGTGAAAAATTGATTATATGAAATACTTACATCTTCGTCAGAGAAAATAAAATGACGGGAGTAAGGAGAATGGTAGTCTCTCTCTTCATAATCTCTTTTAACAAACACACATATAGTATTCGTACAGAGCCGAGAGATTTTAAGATCACTGAATCTTATAGGAGAAGCCATTTTAGGTTTCGAGAAGAGAGAATCTGAAAGTAATGTTCTGTTGAAATAGAAGTGAACAGAACTTCGTGTATAGGATGCAGCATATATAAATATAGGGTGTAATAATGTCAGATGTACATCATTTATGGGCCACGATCTGTGTATGCGATAGTATTTATTTAGGAACAGACGTTTCACTTTAGTTAATGAAAATGATGTAGTATTTATGAGCGTTGCTCCCTTTGACAAATAGAATTGGACATGCTATATATATCTACTTAAAACATTGCTTGAATTTAAGCAATAAAGATAAACAAAATAATAAGATTTTTGAACTAATAATTTTTTTTTTAATCAATGCATTCTGTATGGAAGAAAATAATATATTGAATATGATTGTTAGTTAGTCCAGAAGTGGTATTATTGGATATAGTCATACCATGGCAGTTTTCTTGTTATGCAAACGACTTTTACTAACACGTTTCATTATAATAAAAAAAATAAATAATTATTCCTTTTTGAAAAAGGAATATAGTAATTATCTGACATAAGTAATTATGACTTTTGTCATGGAAACTGTGAGTCGGAAAAGGACTTTTTGCGTGAAATCTTCAATTTAGATATTCTTTAGTATAGTTCGCTTCATTGGTTCTATCAATCCACTAAAAAATTCTCTTCATTTTTTCTTCTCTGTCAACCGCTTTGAAAGTTTATAGAAATACACCAGCCATTTATCAATAGAAGGAATTTTACTAAGAGATGGAAGAGAGCACAGGATTCCAAGAGACGATGTAAGGGAACTGAGACCTGTGAGTATGACTTGGGCAATAGGTGTGAAAATACTTAGATTATGGTCTGAGTTGATAGAAAACGGCGAATCATGCATGAGAGTGGTGGTTTGTGATAAAGAGGTAAACACAATTACTGTGAATTAGCAAAATCAGCACTTGTTTTTAATAATATCAATTAGTATAAAACCCTTAGAGGTTGTTCGTGCGATAACAACTTTTAATAGTGATAAAAACGTTTAATTCTAAACTATACAGTTGTTTCTTAACATCAAAGTAAATTTTTGTTGGGAGATCAATACTGATTTTTGAATCAAATTCTTATTGAACAATAGATGTAATATTAAACTACTATGATGCTGTGTACAGGGTAACAGAATCGGTGGTACGATACCTCCAGAACTTGTGGAACATTTTCGAGATACTTTGGTTGATGGTGAGTGGAGGTTTATCATGACTCTAGAGATCGTACCTTCCAACAGGGTCCCTAAACTATCTAATCATAGATTCGAGTTCAGATACCAAAGAACAACCCAAGTAAGGTTCATTAGTCCAATCTCGACTAACTATTTCCTCAACCATCCGAAATTCGAGGACATGTTAAAGGGCAGAGTGCAATATTCAGTACTGACTGGTGAGTCCTACAATAAATAGAAACAAATGCAGATATAATATTAAGGTAGCTAAGGAAAAAATATTCCTGCTATGATTAAAGTTCATTGTCTTAATAACACCATATTTCTATATTTTTCTTCTATAACAGATGTACTTGGATTTATATCGGCTGTTGGACATCTAAGGATTGAACATCCGGCTATGCGGAACAAAGAGCCATATACATTGTCCTTCATGCTTACAGATGAGAGGTAAGTGAAATACAAAGCGCAAGACAATGCATTGATAATCATTAATCTCGTTTCTTAAAAATAAAAAGACACGTATAAATTTGGTACATATAAATTACAGGGATGAAGTGATAGAATACACAGCATACGGATCTACTGCTAGAATGTTCCACGATCAATTGAAGATGGAGACAGTGCGTAGAATGGTATGTGTTCTAAGGTTTTGGACATTGGAGAAAGAAATAGGTACAAACCAACATCTGCTATAATCTAACTTAATTCCTTGTTTTATGTTTTTTAAAAATGAATATAATACTAAACGAATATAATATGCTCTAATTATTGTTTAAAGTTTTAGGAACCGAGTACACAAAGACAGTTTGTGTATCGGCATCAAGTTGCTCACTGTTCATGCTTAATCCATGGATCGGAGAAGCGATAGAATTCAGGGGAAGGTACATATGTTTTCTACTTATATGATATCACACAAACAGATAGTATGTCTTTCTAATGTGGACAAATATTTGCTTGCAGATTCATGAGAATGACAGACAGAGGCAGTGTTATAGATCCTTAGGTAGAAATAATAATCAAGTCGATATATGTTATCTGGATTCAGTGATCTCTATCTCACCGTCAATTGTAATTCATATGAGCTAAAGGTTCTTAAGATTAATTTTCAAAACCTGTATGGATTGTTAATTTTAAATCCATGTTGATTTTGTTTGTGACTAATACTTAAGTTTGTTAATCTCTTCATTATCCGTGTTGGTCTTATATTAGCAAACTTTAGGTATGTTTCCTAATTTTTCATTTATCAAGTGAAACTGAAAGTTAAATTGGGCCACAAAGTGATTTAAATTAAATGAATTAGTATTGGCCCAATTAAAGTATTTGGTAGGAAAAAACGGGAAAAATCAAAGTGTTCTAAATTATTCTTTCAAAGATTAGAACACATTGATTGGACGGTTCCCTTCTAAATAAGGAACAAATTTGCATAACTATTTTATTAGAAACAAATGAGAAAAATTTCAATAACATTGGTTGTACAATAGAATAAAACAAAGTAATCTTAATGCTGTCAAACCAACCATATTTTGTTATCATAAAATCGTACAACAATGAAAAAATTAACAAAGATTCCTACATGCCAAGACCAAAAACAGCTCTGGCACAGCTCTACATCTTCATAATCGTAATAGTGCAACATACTGAATGGTTGATAAGGTGTACACTTGCACTTGTACATGAGGGGAAGGACGTTGACCATTTCTTGTCTCATCGGTGCGAGTACATTCAGTAACTCCAATCGTCCCTTTTGATGAACAACAAAATAAGAGGCGATCCGTCTAACATCATCCCTCGTGATTAGAGACAAAGAGTTATCATCATTGTGGATGATTTTCCGAATCATTACATATGTATATGTAGCAATAAAATATCCACGATCGGCGGCAAATTTTATTGAATAAAGACCTTCGACATGCAGATCATGAAGAAAATAATCTTGTGTTCCTTTGATGTAAATGACACTTAGGTTTCCATATGCAAAACATTTAGACATAAACAGTTTACCTGCAATGGGATGGTTACACCTTAGATTTAACAAATCAAAAGATGCATAATTGGATGGCACATCACAAAGCTGCTTCAGCGATTTGCATGTTGATTTCAGATTGAGATAATCTTCCAAGGAATTTTTGCAAACACGCTTCACAACTTCTTCTAGGATCTCAAACGGCAAACAAAAGATCGTAGGCACTTCCATTTTTCTAACTAAAAATGATGAGCTACTATGTTGTACAAATTGAATGGGTGGGAGGATAGTAAGATTTTGTACTGGTACGTTGATAACATGGTCATTATATAGGGACGGAAAAAAATTAGAGTTTAGCATAAAACGCAATGATTGCGGTAAAAGCATAGTGAACTGTTAAGGAATATAATCATTAAATTTGTATTTGATTTAAAAAATATTTGATTCTGCATATTCTTTCAAATCTGTTAGAGAGCTGTTAAGGAATTATATCATTTAATTCGATATTTGTTGCAAAAAAAAAATGGTTCAAAATAGAGAAGAATATGCCTTAGTATATTTATTATCCTTATTTGGTTTAATTATAGTGGAATTATCTTTAAATGGTTTGATCAGTTTAAAATAAACAGGCGTCTTAAATTCTAATGGCTCAGATGTCTCGATATTGTGGCGGTCCAGATTTTTAAAAAAGGGGGGATCCGCGTGTTTGACCGAATAAATTCGGGTTAGACCCGGAGCGTTTGGTTTGAAACTTTGGTTTTTTATTTTTAATACGATTGTACCATTTTATTTGGTCATCAAAAATCGTAATGGCAGTGGTATTTTGTGTAATTATAGCTATAACTTTTGGGCATCTTCATATTTGTACTTCATTTTTAATAGTATTAAGATAATATTGATATTAATATAAAATTAAGTATATACATGGAAATCAAAATTAAAAAATTAAAGTTATTGATTCAAGAAAGTATTTCTATAAAATAATTATTGATTTATCAATTAATTAATAATTCTAAAAGATAATAAATTGTCAAAGTCCTAGCATTATTTATTATATAGGTTTTACTGTTATAGTGTATAACCAAAAATCTAAAGCACGAATGTCGAACCCCAAGGAATCGGATCTCCAGTTATATTAGAAATGAACAAGTCGTAGTTGGGCCGGTCCCATCCCCGTGGGTTTAAGCTCGTTTCAACGTCACAACGAGAAACGACAAATATATAGAAAGAAATAACAAAAGATAATAATAATATTCAAAGGAGAAAACAAAATTTCCTTCTCTGTTAAGCTCAGAGATCAACCATGGAAGCTACCGCCCTAAGCTCTGCAGCAACCATCGTCTCCTCCTCATCTCCATCGCTCTCCATCTTCTCACCCAAGAAGAGAACACACTCATCTTCGCCGAGAATCGTCCGGCTTTCGAAGAGTAAAACAAATTTGTTATTTCATTGCTTCCTATCATTTCTCGATCGTTTTCTTGATTTTGCGTCTGTCTGTTTTGATTCAGAGGACGACCAAGATTATGATCCGAAATTCGAATCGGATTCATTAAGGCTCGTGCCTCTATTCCAAAATCGAACTCTCTCGAATGTAAAATCGAATCTCAATTATGATTTACTGATTTTTGGATATTCGAATTGTTGATCTCTTTGAAATTTTTGATTTTGTAGGATGAGGCGATGGGATTGGTCTTCAGCGCAGCTTCGGTCAGAGGCTGGACCACCGGTTCCGGTATGGAAGGGCCGTCTCTTCCGGTTAAGGCCGATACGGAGACGGTTTCAACGTTTCCTTGGTCGCTATTCACGAAATCGCCTCGTAGGCGTATGCGTGTTGCCTTCACTTGCAACGTTTGTGGCCAGAGAACCACACGAGCCATAAATGTACATGCTTATACTGATGGCACCGTCTTCGTGCAGGTAAATATTCGCTTTGTGACAATATTACAATTATAATTAGTCTGTTTCTGTGTTGTATCTCTACAACTTAACGAAGAAGATGACATCTCCATGGAGACCAAATCAGTTTTCCAAAATTTTTTACTTATTTCTTGTGGGATTATGATTCCTTAATTAGGGAGGTGTTTGCTTGTCCAAATTTCAGGTAATAGTTAGTTTATTTCTTTTAGTTCTGTATTTTTAGCGTCAGTTAGAGTTGAAGGAAAAAGAAAAAGAAAATTATAGTAACTTCTTGTAAAGTTTTGAGAACCAAAGTGTTCTTGTCTTGATGAACATTGATTGTTCTAAAACTGGGATCTATCAGTGGTATCAGAACACATTTAGTTCTCAAAACTTTAGAACAAGTTACTGCAACTTTCTCTTCTTTCCATCATTTAACTCTAACTGATGTTTCAGTACAGAACTAAAAAAAAATAAACTAACTATTAACTGAAACGTGGGCACGCGAACACCTCGCCTAATTAAGGAAACATAATCAGTTAAGAGTTAAATAAGGAAAGAAGAGAAAATTGGAGTAACTTGTTATAATGTTTTGAGAACCAACGTGTTCTTGTGTTCTTGTCTTGATCAATATTGATTGTTCTAAAACTGGGACCTATCAGACCACAAGTTGATTTGGTCTTCATGGAGATGGCCACGTCTTCTTCTTCCTCAAGTTGTATCTCACCATTCTGGTCTGAGAAAATACTGTTGTTTGGTAAATGCAGTGTTGCGGATGCAATGTGTTCCATAAGCTGGTGGATAATCTAAACTTGTTTCATGAGGTGAAGTATTATGTGACCTCGAGCTGTAACTACAAAGATGCAAACTGGGAAGTTGGGAGATTCAATCTCTTCGAGATGGATGACGATATTGATGATGGCAGTGACGGTGAGGGCAGCAATGGCCTCTTCCCTTTGTAAAGTGGTTTGGATTAGTGTTTAATACTTTGTACAAAAAAACAAGTCTCGTATATCTCTGTATATAGTTAGTTTTATCGTATCATCTTAACATGAATAACACTTTGATCTCTTATCAAGGATCTCAGTTCCCATTGATACTAAATTGGTCATATATATAGTGAATCATAATTGAGATTCTTCCTTATATCGATTTTCTGGGGATGTACATTTGGATAGGATACTGCTTCCTTGTATCGATTGATATTTTAAAGTAGATCTGAGCTCTAGTTTCTTATGAGTTTTGGCTTATGATAGTAAAACTTTAACATTTTAAATTTTGGTTTGGTTCACTTATGGTTTAAATAAACTATAGTGAATCATTTTTGTGTGCGCTAAAACTTTTTGTTCCTAAGATGATGGCTCTTGGGGATCTTAGTGCACAAAACTTCTCTTACAACAGAGATTTTGGCTATGGTTTGCGTTCTCTTTCTGGAGTTTATGTTGGAGATTTGTCTATGTAGCTGAAATCTCTGTCCAGTTCTACAAGAACAGTGGGCACAGATTACAAGTTATAACCCTTAGTGTCATTAGGTTTTTAGTTCGCAAGTGTAATAATTAGTTACTAAACATTCAACGAATCTCCATCTCTTCTACAACATCTAACCAACTTTCTTGAAATATATGGAACGCAAAGCTTCGGATGAAAGTGTTCAGTGTTGTCGGAATTGTCGTTTTTTTTTTGGGTCTTCGGTTGTAAGTAATTTCTCAAAAGTTAATCTAATATATTTTGACAATTTTTATAATACAAATCTGAGACCATATTTTGTTGCTTTAAACCACCTATATAATAATACCTTTGAAATATATAGCGTTTCCCCTAGGGGCTAATGACGAGCCTAAACATGATATTACAAAAAATAAATAAAGCATTGACTTATGTACCTAGAACCTGAGCATTTTGGTTCGCTATGAAACCCATGGTTTTGAGCTAACTGGAACTATGGAGATCCCATATTTGACACTGGGGTTGTTGCTCTGATCATGAGGCTTTGGATAAAGGCTATTGTCTACCAAGAAAAGAAATAATAAAACAGATAACTCACGTTAGGAATTAAACAAACAAATGTAATATGATATTAAGAGATCAATTTAACAAGTTTCTTGTTTAAGATAGGATGTCATTACTTTGAAAACTAAACAAACAAATGTAAATAAAAATAAGTTTTACAAACCAGCATCATTACTTTGAAAAAAAAAAATCTTATAATATAAAAATAAGTTTTTCTACCAATTTTTAAACTTTTTTAATAAAAAAAATAAACAAGCCAAACACTGAACCTAAAATTTTAATATGAAAAATAAAGTAAAAAAAAAACTAATAATATTTATAATTATGTTTAAAACACCTGTGTGAAAGGTATAAAATAGATACTAAATTTAGTTTAATATTATTTTACGTGTAGTTTACTGAAAACTATATACTTTTGTGGAATCACATTTAATGAGATTTTAAATAAGAAATATATGATTCTAGAAACCTAAAATGACACTCTTTATGAAGTATTGAAACAATATAACTCACAGAACAAGAAAAAAATCCATTGGCTGGTTGAATCAGGTATGTATTTATGTCATATCATGGTAACTAACTTTAGTAGATTCAAATTTAAAATGCAGAAAGGCAAAAGTGTATATATATATTACCATAGTAAACCCCGCGCACATAATACTGAACCCTGGGAAATTAAATGGGGCTCTTTCAGACAGAAACCAGTCTGGGAGAGGCAAAGAAAAAAAAAAAACACTTGTATTAGTATTAACTATTAAGTCTTGTCTATTTCAAAAGGGAGAAAAAAAAATGTAATTTAACTCATAAGTTTCGGTAAATAGTGAACCTGTTAGAGGTGAAAATACCAGCGGAGAAATAACTTGTGCAAGGGAACATATGCTTGAAATAATCCCTTGGGTTTTACCCTGAATAAGTTACAGAGAAACAGTTTGAATTAACCGTTTATGTAAAATTGACTTCAAACTAAGGTCACAAAATAACATAAGGTCCGATTTCATTTAAACACCAATTCCATTTTTGTCCTAGAATTAGAAATAATCTTCCGTTCCATCTTACAGAAGATTTTTTGTATGGATTGTTGCAAAATAAATTACAAGTATTTACACTTGTTGTGTTTTTTTTTTTTTTTTTTGCAGATTTCAAAAACTATTTATTTAACTGACATGAGTGTTTTTTCCTCTTGTATTTTGTTTTTAATGTGGACATTTAATCTGTTACATATATGTTAGAGTTTAAGAATTCAGGTTTAGAATTATTTCTGTTAAAGATTCCATTTCATCAATTGGGTGTCAACATAAAAAAAGTGTTTGGAAAAATCATTTGTTCTATAACAAAAAGAAATTTAGAGGGTATTATTTGTTTATATATTTTAGTTGATTTGAAAATTCGTATAAAATATATAATTTTGTGAAGTTTACTGATTTGGTTTAAATAGGATGTATTTGTTATTAAATTTTAGTGGAATGAGAAATCCAAGAAAAATCGTATGCTATTAGATTAGTGCTTTTAAAATCTTTGTCAGAATCACATGTTATTTGATTTCACAGTTTTTTATATAAAGACATAAATATAAATATAAAAATTCAAGAAAAAAACCGAAAGTTTTAAAATTTAATCAAAATTGACTTATTAAATTTAGAAATCGGTAAGATTTAGAAGCAATTATATATCGGTAACCTTTGAAGGATTTATAAATAGTATATAGATTTTCAAGTCAATAAATATACATAAAATAATAAAATTCCCTTAATCTAACAATTAGATTTAGTATTTGTAAATCTATAGTTTTTTCATAGAATTATATATTTTTATTTTAGTATAGAATCTTTTAAAATTTACTAAAATCTAATAGTAAATTAGTTTGAATAAATAACATTGGATTTTAACCATCATTAAATTAATAGCATATAATTTTGATAAGAATCTTAAAATACTTTAATGACACATTATTTTGCTTATATTTGTTAAATTCATTAAAATCTAATAATTAATCACTCTGTACTTACGTTACTTCAGAAGTCCTATTTACCTAATTAGCCATCCGTCGATTACCATTTATTCAATTTGTCTTCATTCTTTTTGTCGTTTATTAAATAAACTCAAAAACTAATTAATGAAAGCGTCTAATAAGCGAGGAGTTAGTTACCTGTTCATATGATGCTACTTGTTTGGAGACAATGGTCCGCATCTGCAAGTTGAATTACTAGCAATAAGGATTCTTGATATAGTTGGAATATATGTTAAACAAAAAAAGAAAAAAATGTTCAAAAAAAAAGTTGAATTATAAACACAAAGAAAATAATATGTAAAATGGAAACTTACACAAGACTGAGGAAATACAGAGACAAGTGAAAAAATGGCCGCCATATATGGAACCTGTTAATTTCAAATTATTTACTAAATCGATCTGACAAAGGCGAGGAACCATCGAAAAAGAAAAAAGTGAAAAACATTTTCTTGAAAGGTTAGACTTAATACCCACGAGGACCATGCCACACTGAGGAGGAACATCTGCGCAATTGAAGATTGAAACATATTAGATATCAAATGGAAAAAGAATGTTAGAACGGTATAGCTATGAGAAGCTGCTTACATGGGCACAACCGAAGAAGAGACCAATTGAGAGCAGTTTCTCCTCTTTTAAAACAGGAATTAGAATGGGCATGAAGAGCAACTGCGAAATTGAATTTTTATTCTTTTTATAATGTTAATTAATGGTGAAAAAGCTAAGCTTCCATAAACCCCCTACAGAAAGCGTACTAGTTGTCCTCTACCTGTGAAACAGACCCGGCAACGCCAAATATGATCATCAAGTCTGCGAACTGGTCTTTGTTAAAGCTAAACTTGGCCTTCAAATAGTACTGCGTGAAGCAATGACAAAATGCAAATGCGTTTAGTTTTATAAAACAAATTTTGAGAATTAGATCATGCATATATCGTACGTCATACTATAGTATCTTCAAATAATATAACCACCTTACCAGTATTTTAAAATACAAATTAAAACCATGTTTGTTTACTGAGTTATATGACGAATTAGACGTCCACATAAACGTGTGATGTCCTTTTTTCTTATAGAAAAATTAACCCATTAGAAAAAAAAATTAACGCTTGAATGAATAATACAATTGGAGGAATGAAATCTAGATTTAATTATTTTTAATAAAGATTTACTTAATTTTTTTTCTGCCTAATAGATATTGCACCTAAATTCTCTCCCAAATATTATCATATAACTTATTGGCTCTATTTATTATCTGCATCTAATAGTTAAAGGCTTAAAGCGTACCATAGATGAAGCATGTAGACTTGCCTCAGCAAGACTACTGAAGAACGACACCGTCGCAACTTGAATAAGTGGAGTGCTGGAATATTAAAACCAAGCCTTTGAATGTTGTCTTAAACTACTATGAAAAAATTAATCGACCTTAGTGTAAGGAAAGAGTAATCGCACCTGCTCCTTATTAGAGAGACCATTTCACGTACAGAAGAAATTGCTCTAGATATTCGATTTCGATGTCCAGGATAATCTTCAAGTAACGCATAATTCAATTGCCCGCTTGAAACAATGGGAGTCACCAAGCTATTGTCATGGATCGAATCTGGTAAGAAAAGCCTCATGTACATTGTTGCTAAAATCGCTATTGTAGTCGCAACCTGAAGACCAGAGAAATAAAATATCAGAACTCGAATGAAAAAATGTTCACTACTAACTATAAATGTACATGAACATATGAGTGGAAAAGGAAACCTGAAATGTAGCGGTAGTAGATAAAAATCGAGCACAAAGATTGGCACATACAAATGCGCAAGATCCAATCCCAGTTAGTATTCCGAATGCGGAGGCTCGTTGGTCTTCTGGTACATTATCAGCCTGAAAGTTTGCAGAAACTTTGAGAAAGACTGATCGAACTTATTCAAAAGTTTTTCATTTTCAAAATAAATATTTAAAACCTTGTTAGGCAAACTTATCTAGAAACAAAACAATAAAAAGTGGTTCTCATTTTTGTTATATTTACAGTCTTAAATAGTTTTATTTTGAAAAAGTTAAACATTTCTATTAGATTTCAAAAGAAAAATTAGGGGAAAATATATTTTCTAGTTAAAGGTGCTCTGACCAGTCAAATGGAGGTAGGAACCTTGAGTGATCTTGGTGACGATGGAAGTGCTGGTTTGTAATGGATGATGGCGAACAATATTGCTTTTTCCTACGAGAATAGTTCTTGTTCAAATCCCCTCTTGTCACTCAAATCTGGTTGTTATCTACTTTTAGCCTAACAGCTTTCTGTTTTTGTGTTTCACCAGTAGCTTTTTTGTTTTTGTGCTGGTAGAGTTCGTATTCTATCTCTGTTATAAAGGCTAATTTTCTATTGTTAATATAGGGGAAGGGTGTGCTTTGTCGCTGTGTCCGGATTTGTGTTGTCTTCGATTGTTTCTTCTAATTGGTCGTTGAATCTTCAAATTAACCTTCTGCCTCCAAATTTTAGTAGAATGTAGTAAATTTAGTTAATTATTTATATTAAAAAACTAGTTAACTATCCTTTAGAGTATTTGGGATGTTGGAAAAAACTTCAACTATTGGAGAATTGAAAAGGTTGTTGAATCTTATGTAAATTGATTTGTGTTGAATTTTTGAAAATAAAGAAAAAGAGAGTACTATATAACATGTTATCATTAGATATGAAAGTTTTTGATATTTTTCTTTCATCTTAATTATTTGAAGTCAATTATATCATAGTAGATTACTTTTTATTTATTTTTATATACCAAAACTATCAATTTTCATATTCTATAAATAGAAACTTAGATTGATTCATTTGATTGGACATAAAAACATTAAAATTTAAAGAATATATAAAGGGAAAAATGCCATTTAATACCCAAACTATTTCATTCTGGCCATTAAACACCTGAACTTACGACCTCGCCAAAAAATACCTCAACTTGTCATTGACTTCCGAAAAATACCTGAACTATTCGTTGACTCGGCCAAAATAACACACCGTTAAATCTTCTAACAGAATCAGTAGATGGCGTTTATGAACCGTTACTGTAGCCGTTTAATCGAAACGACGTCGTTTTGATTAGAGTGTGTTTTAAATTTTTTTAAAAAAAAACGCTTCAGGCGTGGCTCGAACTCGGGTTGGAGAATATGGAAAGCGTTCTGTTACCACCAAGACAGTGGAACATATTGGTATATGATCAACAATTATAACATATATCGAGTTATGTTTCTTGTTTCATTAATTAAAAATAAAACCCATTCGACTTGGCTCGAACTCGGGTTTGGTGGATATTGAAAGCGTGTTTTTACCACTGTGACAGTGGCATAAGATTGTTATATGCTGAATAATTATTGAATATAACTTGTTTGTTTTTTCTTGTATCGATTTATTCTTTTTTCAATCGACTTTCTTGAATAATTATCGAATATAACTGAATAATTAAAAAAGAAGAAAATCATGAATCGAGGTTTCTTCCCAAATCGATTTATTTTTTTTTTTTTGAACAAATCGATTTATTCTTTTTTTTTTGAACAAATCGATTTATTCTTTTTTTATCTATTTTCTTGAATAATTATCGAATATAACTGAATAATTAAAAAGGAATAAATCGATTTGTTCAAAAAAAAAGAATAAATCGATTTGGGAAGAAACCTCGATTCATGATTTTCTTCCTTTTTAATTATTCAGTTATATTCGATAATTATTCAAGAAAGTCGATTGAAAAAAGAATAAATCGATACAAGAAAAAAAAACAAGTTATATTCAATAATTATTCAGCATATAACAATCATATGCCACTGTCACAGTGGTAAAAACACGCTTTCAATATCCACCAAACCCGAGTTCGAGCCAAGTCGAATGGGTTTTATTTTTAATTAATGAAACAAGAAACATAACTCGATATATGTTATAATTGTTGATCATATACCAATATGTTCCACTGTCTTGGTGGTAACAGAACGCTTTCCATATTCTCCAAACCCGAGTTCGAGCCACGCCTGAAGCGTTTTTTTAAAAAAATTTAAAACACACTCTAATCAAAACGACGTCGTTTCGATTAAACGGCTACAGTAACGGTTCATAAACGCCATCTACTGATTCTGTTAGAAGATTTAACGGTGTGTTATTTTGGCCGAGTCAACGAATAGTTCAGGTATTTTTCGGAAGTCAATAACAAGTTGAGGTATTTTTTGGCGAGGTCGTAAGTTCAGGTGTTTAATGGCCAGAATGAAATAGTTTGGGTATTAAATGGCATTTTTCCCAATATATAAATAAAAATGATGGAGAAAGAATGTTGTTATTTGAAGTCAATTATATCATAGTAAATTAATTTTTATTTATTTTTATTTACCAAAATTATCATTTTTCATATTCTATAAATAGTAACTTAGCTTATTTCATTTGATTTAGACATAATAACATTAAAAGTTAAAAATATATAAAAAGATACGATGGAGATAGAATGTTGAATTTTATTCAACAAAACTATTATAGAGTAAAAATAACTAAATGAACGTTGAATTATTAGGTGAAAAAAGAGAAAATGATGTAAAATACTAAAACGTAAAAAATAAGATGTCGAAAGTTAAAATCAATGTTCATAATCTTATATAATTATATGTCTGTGACTATATTAAATATAGTTAGCTATATTAAATATACAATAATCAATAAAAAGCATTAGTCCCATCAGTAAATAATAATCTATTTATAACATAAGTAATTAAATATTTATATTTACTACACCTTACAATTAAAATATATATAATTAACTATCATTATTTTGTAAAGAGATCATTTTTATGGTAAAAGATTATATTTATTGTTGTAGATGGAATCAATTATGGTCTAAAAAAATTGTTCTTGTAAAGATAAAAAAACGTCTGTTGTTTCTTTATTAGATATCCCATTTTACATATATGCTTTTTTTTTTGAATAATTTTACATATTTGTTACTTTCCACAATATTATTTCTTAGTTCAACCAATTCACCTTACTTTCAACCAATTCCCCTTACTTTCAAAACATTGTTTTATTTTAGCAGTTCCAGTAACTTTTCAGTTTTCAGTACTATTTTAGTAAGGGAAAAGGAATTATCATTATTTTTTTGTTAATTTTTACTTAGATATTTTCAAGGTTCGAGATTTCGCTACGCGCTATACGTACGGTCTATAGGGGCCTAGCGAGTTACTAATTACTCGGGAATTACTCGAGGAGTAATTTTAAAATATTTTATTATAATTTTGTTTATAAATTTGTTTTGGTAAATAATATTGATAGAATAACATGATTTAATGATTATAAAACTATTAAAAATCATGAGATAAGTGTTCGAGTGATTTTTTTTTTCATTTTTCTACCAATCTAACTACTTCATCTTCATCTTTTACATATTTTTAGTCAATTTTCTTTTCTATTTTGTTATTTAGAATAAAATATAACAAATTCTCAAATTATTATCGATTTAAGTGATTTAGATTGACATTGTCATATTTATACGTCGTTTTTTCTCAGTTATATGGTTTAGACGGAGAAAACACGAGTCACTGTATAATATAGCCGTATAACTCAACTTGTCACGTTCGACCACTGCCTAGCGTATTATCGGACGTATACTCAGCTAGATGAACTAGTTTTCGAACATGGGATATTTCTATACAGCTTAATAAAAAATGTTGTCGACAAAAAGGAAAAAAGGAAAAATTAAAAAGGGTAGGACATACCACGTAAGCAAGGGCAAGACAGAGAACACTTCCTTCACAAAAAATGGACGTGAAAGTCTTGAGAACATAATAGATGTAGAAGATGGACGTCTCTCTACTATACGCTAATATTGCTGTAATTTCACCAAAATAATAATCAGACCACCATTCGTTGATGTTTCGAAATAGAGTAAATAACAATGGGGGCACGGACAATATTCTTTTGAATATTTTCTGATGAATTTGGATGATTTTACTGGATGAATGTACATCGAAATTAAAAATTTATGATTTCAGGTTTACAGTTTAGTTCATCTGGAATTCTATGTCACAAATTAAACGTAGATATAAATAAAATAACATTTTTCAAATAAAACTGTTCGTCCCTTAATATCTAAATGAAGGTTAGAATCGTGTATAGCAGGGGTATTTTACTTGGTGTCATTGCTCTTTACATTAATAGAAGTCTAGTATCATTCAAGTGAAACATTAACGTTGCTTTTGCTTTGAAGCAAGGCATAATGACTTTACTAGTGGTGATTAAAAAAGCTTCTGCAAGGTCCAAACCAAAGTGGGGACCATGAGGAAACGTACCAAGAGGCAGAATGTTGAGTGACATTGGAACTGTGAGTAAACTTTTTCTTCCATGCTTATCCGACAAGCTTCCTACCAATGGCATCATCATCAAGGACCCCACACCCGTAATCTAATAACCGCATATATTAAATATGAATTTATGGAAGATATGACTCCATTATGTTTTAAATTAGATATTAAGGTGTAAACAAATAAATTTACAAATTACAGAAATTAAATTAGGAGGTGAAAAACCAATAACTATTGTAAATTTTCTTTGCATTGTAATTTTTATTTTCTGTGTATTCTTAGAAGGTTGTGTGTTTGGGTTTCCACCAACTTTATATCCAAATATATTAGCTTTTAGATTAATCTTTTATTTTTAAGTTTTAGTATTATAAATTTCAGATGATAAATAATGTTATATTAACAAAATAATTTTTTTCTTAAGGGTAAACATAAAATATTTTTCTTGTGATTCCATGTATTGTCTTTACTTATTTAGAGTAATTGATTTTCTACAACTTCACATATTTATAGTTGCAGCATATATATATATTAATATATGATATAATATATTAAGATTTTTATAAAAAAATAAGTTTAAAGCTGTTAATGTATTCTATTTGAATCTTGGCGATTTTCTGTATTTATTTTGTTTTATTTATGTTATATAATATTATATTTTTCTATTTTATAATTTTTTTTTTATCAACTCTTCTTTCATTCTCTGTCACAATCTAATATTCAATAACCAATTATTTATTAAATATATTTTTGTTCTAATATAATTAACTCGAAAGCACAATAACTTATAAATTAAAAATTAAATTTTATTTTTTTAAAATTTTTTAAAAATATTTGATCATTAAAATTTTCTAAAATATATAAAAGAAGAATACAAACATTTACGGAAGAAAAAATGATGGCCGTTTTATATATTGAAAAAATTGTATAAATCAAATAACATTAATATTTTAACTTTAAAGTCATAAATTTTTATTACCAATATTTTGCAAATTAGTTACAGTATTTATTATAAAAGAAAATTAATATGATATCTTAGAAAAATTTCAATGAATAAAGCAATATTCTTATCTTTTACAAGCTGATTTATTTATTTTAAAATTTAATATTAATAAGTAAATATAGGTACTTTTGATAATTAAAATTAAATTCTTTTGAGTGAAGAAAAAAACTCATCATATATAGTATTTGTTTCTAAAGACAAACTCATGTGTCTTCCAAACTTTTATCATTACAAATATTTTAAAGTAATTTTTAAAAAATACCAAAGCTAAGAGTGTAAGATATTATTATATTCTTAATAAAATATTTCTATTAGTGGTAAAATTATATATGTGATTTTACAGAAAAATAAATAAAAACAGCTACAACTGTGATACATTAAAATGAAAATAAAACATTACAAAACTATATATTTATGAAAATATGTTGCATATTTATTTTTTGAGATTATTCCTAGTATGTATATATATATCAAACTTTCCATTTTTTACATATTTAAAATTTATATTTAACTCACAATGATATAACACTATTGAGTTATTTATTGGTGTTATAGTTTGTCTACATTGAAAATTACACGCTCGTAAGAGGATATAAATAACCACAATCCTAAGAATTTAAGTAGACATGTTAGCTTTTGACTTTTGTTATAAAAAAAAGTAGACATGTTAGCTTTGTTTAGTGTATGAAAGTGAAGAATGTTTATTTTTGTCTTCGTTACAATAATTGATGTCTTTGGACATGTTATACGGAAAAAATTAAAATTAATGTTTTGAAAAAAGGCATTGGAGACACTGCAAGAAATCCAATACAATCCACCCAATAGTGTTTGTTTTTATGTAAAAATTGATTGACTGATAAATAAACAAAATTATTATAATTTTCATAAAATTTTAAAATTTCTACAACTGGTACGGAAAAAAAACAGACAGTTTAATCGAACTTAAACAGTTAATCGAAATGCTTTACTGAATTTCAGGGTTTAATAATTAATGACAGAAATTTTATTTTTCTTTTCAAAATCGTGGGAATTCTTTTTATTTTTTTTAAAAAGACTATATACAATAACACTCTATACCAAATGCTTTGAACCTAAAATAAAACGCAATTAATAGAACTAAACTACCACTAAACCATAAACTCTTTGGTTATAATAAAAAGTTTATGAAATAGTGAAATTTTATATCACAAAGATAAATAAAAAGCGTAATTGAGTAGATTCTTAAAATTAAATACGTACAGCTTGTTGAAAGCCCGAGAAGTAAATGGCGACGGAACACTCGGTTTTCCCGGGACATAACGCCGCCATGCTGACGTCTGTAATCACCGGGGTCACAATGAACGCCGAGAAGCCATACAAGAAGACCGTCATGAAGAGGTGTTTCAGCCCCTGAAACGTTGTGGTTTCCTCCATTGTTATGAGAGATGCTGTGAGCAAGTGAAGACAATGTGTGAGAACACAAAGAAAACATGAGAGGTATGGAGTATAAGAACTAGTTAAGAGAGGTTGCTTCCTTAGACTTCCCATCGCTTTCAATTTTTACTTTTTTTATGCTCTTACTTCTTGTTGGAGCAACGGCAAAGGCAAACGTATTACATCTTACTTATGACATCTATAGAAAAACAAAAAAAAATTCCTGGAATGAAGATTTAATTCAATTGACAACTTTGCCTCCTCTCAATATACTTAATTGCATAATTGGAGAACCAAATTCCAAATATATCTAATATATATCAAAATGTTGTGAATTGTTGTATTATTAATGAGACAAAGGGTCTTTATATATAGGTTTACATAAGGATCAATATGAAAATATTCCATAAACCTATTCCTTGTACAAAAGGGAATGTCTAATACTTAATATATACTAAACATAAGGACCAGTTATGTAATAACCTCTACGTGGGTCGGTCTGTATTGAGTCCATTAAACCAAACGGTTCATAACACTCCCCTTTCGACGAAATGACCGAACCCGATGCAACCAAGGATCTTTGTAATACGCTTGGGGATGCTGCCTCATTAAAACATTTCTAAGGAAAACCCAGTGGGACAAAACCTTAGCGAGGAAAAAGAGTACAGCATGTATTACTCCCCCTGTTTTAGACGTCACTAAAGTCCCTTAGTCGGCGCATGCCGATCTGGTACATCAACTTCTTGAGCGTGGAGGTTGGGAGCGACTTTGTGAACAAGTCGGCTGAGTTGTCACTTGAACGGACTTGAAGCACTTGTATTTCTCCAGCCTTTTGGAGATCGTGAGTGAAAAAGAATTTCAGCAGAATGTGCTTCATCCGATCTCCCTTGATGTATCCATCCTTCAGTTGAGCTATGCACGCAGCATTGTCCTCATAAAGTACGGTCGGTTTGTCCTTTCCATCGGCCATCCCACAATCTCGCCTTATGTGCTGAGTCATCGATCTCAACCAAACACATTCACGACTGGCTTCATGAATTGCCAAAATCTCTGCGTGATTAGACGATGTGGCCGTGAGCGTCTGCTTCATGGATCGCCATGAAATTGCGGTTCCTCCGTGAGTGAACACATATCCTGTCTAAGATCGTCCATTGTGTGGATCCGATAGATAACCTGCATCAGCAAAACCAACTAAACCTTTGTCATTATGGTTAGTGTAAAATAGACCCATGTCCTTCGTTCCTTGTAGGTAACGCAGTATATGTTTAATCTCGTTCCAGTGCCTCTGGGTCGGACAAGAACTAAATCTTGATAGGAGGTTCACGGCAAAACAAATGTCTGGTCTAGTATGACTAGCCAAATATAATAACGCTCGGCACTGAGATATGGCACTTCGAGACCAAGGACTTCTTCATCCTTTTTCTTCGGACCGAATGGATCACTATCCAATGCGAGGCTTCTCACCACAATTGGGCTGCTCAATGGGTGGGCCTGGTCCATATTAAATCTCTTGAGTACTTTTTCTGTATATGCCATTTGATGCACAAGGATTCCATCTTTGACGTACTCAAGCTGTATTCCCAAACATAACTTAGTCTTTCCTAAGTCTTTCATTTCAAATTCGGCCTTTAAATATTCAAATGTTTGGGCGATCTCTCCAGAGGTTCCGAGGATGTTCAAATCATCCACGTATACTGCTATAGTTACAAATACTTTGTTTGCAAACTTCTTTATAAAGATACACGGATGGGATCATTTCTGTAGCCTTCTTTGACTAGGTACTCACTTAATCTATTGTACCACATGCGCCCACTTTGTTTCAGTCCGTATAAGGATTTGTTCATCCTAATGCAGTGTTCTTCGCGAGAACTTCTTTTATCTTTGAGCTCAATACCCTCTGGTAATCGCATATAAATCTCATTATCCAGTGGACCATATAAATAGGCGGTTACTACATCCATTAACCGTAAATCCAATTTTTCTCTTATGGCCAGACTTATCAGGAATCGGAATGTCGTTGCATCAACCACAGGGGAGTATGTCTCCTCATAATCGATTCCTGGTCTCTGTGAGAATCCTTGTGCCACAAGCCGTGCTTTGTGTCGAACAATCTCTCCTTGTTCGTTTCTCTTCCTCACAAAGACCCATTTATGTCCAACTGAGATTATATCACGAGGTGTCCGAATTATGGGACCAAAAACCTCTCTCTTCTTTAAAGAGTTTAACTCCACGTTTATGGCTTCTTTCCATTTAGCCCAATCAGATCGTTGAGTGCACTCATTTATTGACGTGGGTTCTAGATCCTCATTCATAATCTCAAGTGCTACATTGCATGCAAATATATCGGGGACTAACCTCAAATGCCCGTCCGTACAGGAGAGATACTCTAATTGTCCCCCTCAAATCTAATTGTCCCTCCATGAGATGATTTGTCTCTTTTAACCTTCATTTAAATAAAACAATAAAAAAGAAAATTGGAAAAGAAGAGGATGACTCTCCCCTCTCGTCGTGGGCCCCTCTCGTCGTCTACTTCCTCTGGCTTCCACCATTGACGAAATCAGATACTGAAATTGAAGGTTAGTTGTTGCTCTTTTTCGTGCTATTTTCGATTTCATGATTGAATTATCATGTTTATGTGATATGTAAAGCAATTAGTACATAGTTTCATCTCAATTAAGGATTTTAAGTTTTTGATTTCTTTTTGCTTATTTGAGTCATTGAACTTGTTGGGTAAGGCTATTAGAAACTGATATTGTTAATTAAATGAGATGTCTTGATTAACTGAGCAATGAATCGTATAAATCGTGATGATTCGTATTAAAAATTAAACTTTCTGGGTACGACTGGGTACAACTAGCATAACTGGTATAAATTATAACGATTGTTTTCTTCTTTTCAGGGGGAAATGAGTAAATATGCACAGTTATATGTTGTGATTATGGGGGATTCTATTCAAAAGATGGTGATCAAATTATATAAAATTCTGGAGAAGATGAGATTCACTCTTTAGTGATGAGGAAATCGTTGGAAGATGTTACTTATGTTGTATTAGTGGAGAGAATTTGCAGAAAGGTTCTGATAATGCAGCTACATCTCAACTAAAAATTAGTTACTATCCATTGTAGTTATTATCCATGCAACTACAATGTAGTCGTACTCATGTCCAACTGGGAAAACTAGTACGACTATGTTTTCTACAAATATGTAAATAACACATTTACTAACATATTTCCATATAAAATAGGTCATACAACATGTGTAAACCTATTTGAACATTGCATAGTTAAATAAATTTGATCATAAAAAAGGTTTGATCCATGAAAATGTGATGTCTACACAATCTACCTTATACTTTTAAGGTTACTTTGAAAAGCTTAACCACACAAACGTGAAAACCGTAAAAATTTGTATTTTTATACAAGTTATAGCATTAAAATATGTTAAATATAATTTATTTACTCAATTTCATAAGTACGACTACAAAAGCTTTCTTTAGGGTATGGTATGACTGATTACATAATTTTATCATCAAAATCCAACTTCTTGGACAATGGGTACGACTAGAAAACTAGTACGACTCTGTTACTTTAAAAATGGTCTTCTGACGGCGCAAGTGGACATTTTTTATTCATTTTCTCTTCTGATGGCACAAGTGGGCATTTTTTATTCATTTTTTATTTTTGTCTATTTTTAACTTCCACGTTTTTTGGAACCGTGTTTTTTTGTAAGCACACGTATTTTTTTTGCTTCGACCCGTTTTCTAACTTAGTTGTAGTTGGTCTAATTGTGCTAATTGTACATTTTAATTTAACATAAAAAATTGCATAAAAAATTTGTGTTGCAAGCATTTCTTTTCATATCTCTCGAATTGAAGACATATTCGAGAGGTCGCATTGGTTTCACAACTTCCTCATCAACCTGCAAAAAAAGGAAACATATTGAATATACTGCTCGTGCAATAAATACAACTAATATGATTACTATGGTCAACTAGTACGATTAGTATGACTATTGTTCTACTCAAACTAGTTGTACTAGTTGACCTACTCATATATTCGTATAACATAATTTAGGGTTTACCGGTGGTGGTTGCGACGAGGAAAAACCGGCTGCCGGATTTGGAATCGGAGGCAGGCCGGTTGCACCGTCAGAGCCACAAGGGAAGGGAGAGAGATGCTCTCATGGCTAATACTTTCTTCTTTTCGTTCATTCACTAGAGGCGGACTTTCTTCTTCTCGTTCATTTAGCTGGCACCAGAGGCGTAGTTGGAGCACTGCAAGTTCCAGCCTTTGATTTCCTGCGCGAGTGCTTCTCTCTCGCGGTGCTGCCGTACGCTTCACCGCCTTTGTATTTTTTTCACCGGCGGATTTGAATTCGACGGTGGTTGCGACGGAGTAAGCTCCGGTGAAGGCGTTCTCAACCAATCTGCTTTTCCTTTTCCTATTTTCGTACGAGACGATATGGTATCGGAAATTCAGAATTTTCGCCGGCGGATTTGAATTCGACGGTGGTGGCGACGGAGTAAGCTCCGGTGAAGGCGTTCTCAACCAATCTGCTTTTCCTTTTCATAGTTTCGTACGAGACGGTATGGTATCGAAAATTCAGAATCGACGTTTTTCGAAGATCCGATGTCGACGACGTTTGGGGGAGAGGCGGCGAGCGGTGGAAAAAGGGGATTATGTCAGGTTTTGTTCGTTCGTGGTGGAGAGGTGAAAAGTTAATGATTTGATCGAAAATTATGAATTATATTTCGATGTAAGTTGTTATGGGTTTGATTTTTGGGCTTAGTTTTAATTTTGGTGTGGGCCAAAACCCAATTAGTTATTGCTTGGTATTCTTTGTAATATATCTGATTCATTAACCCTTTGATTGTCTTTTCACTCGTTTTCCTTTTAAACGAAAATGAAAAAGAAAATGATTTTTATAAAGGGGACAAATGCGGTTAATCTTGTGTACGGAGGGGCAAATAAGGTTAGAGCCCAAATATATCATCGACGTCGACGTCTTTTCTGTTCCATTGGATTCCGGATATAACAAAATTTATTGAGATCTCATTGTTATCGGGAACTTCAGGACCATGAGGCTCGGTGTCCCGAGCTTCATTTTACGGCTCCTTAGGTTCATTTATGTCCGGACCATCCACTATCTCCTTGGTCAGAATTTCAGCACCTTTCTTTAATTTCCGAGGAGCCTTATCTTTGGAACCAATAGGTCTACCACGTTTCGCCCATGGCTTAGACTCTGTAGTAACTTGCGGTCCATCATGGACATCAATTCGTATTGGTGCATTCACGGCTGGTATATACGATTTAATCACTCTCTGCGGGTTAGCAAAGGAATCTGGCAATTGTATAGCTAGCTTTTGCATATGAATAATCTTTTGGACTTCCAAGTCACTTTCTTGGGTCCGAGGATCTTGCCAATTTAAGGATGTATGATTTCATGAAATTTCTTTATCCAGCCGGTTCTCACTACCTACTGTTGGAAAAACGGATTCATCGAAATGACAATCTGCGTACCTGGCCTTAAACAAATCACCGGTAGTTGGCTCTAGGTACTTTATGATCGTGGGTGAATCATATCCAACATATATTCTCATCCTCCTCTGAGGTCCCATCTTAGTCCTCTGTGGTGGAGCAATCGGTACATAAACTGAACAACCGAATATTTTAAGATGGGATATGTCTGGCTCTTGATCCGTAATTAATTGGGAGGGGGAATATTCATGGTCACTTGATGGCCTAATGCGGATTAATTCAGCGGCATGTAAGACTGTTTGTCCCCAGGCTGATACTGGAAGCTTTGACCTCATGAGTAATGGTCTAGCGATCAGTTGTATGCGTTTGATGAGAGATTCGGCCAAGCCGTTCTATGTATGTACATGTGCCACAGAGTGTTCCACACTTACCCCCATGGACATACAGTAATCATCAAAGGCTCTGGAGGTAAACTCACCCGCATTATCCATACGGATGGTTTTTAAAGGAAAGTCTGGAAAGTGTGCCCGTAGGCGAATTATCTGCGCAAGGAGTCTTGCAAATGCCAAGTTCCGTGTTGACAATAAGCATACATGTGACCATCATGTAGATGCGTCAATGAGGACCATGAAATATCGGAACGTCCCACAAGGTGGGTGTATTGGTCCGCATATGTCTCCTTGAATTCTTTCCAGGAAATTTATCGTTTCCTTAGTCACTTTTACTGGTGACGGTCTTACAATCAATTTTCCTTGTGAACACGAAGCACAAGTTTGAATTTTTGGGATCACTCTCCTTTCTTTCAAGGCGTGTCCTCTCGTGTTTGATATCAATTTCCGCATCATTTCTGACCCGGGATGTCCCAGCCGGTCATGCCATAAAGTGAACATATCCGTAAAAGCTTTGTTTATGGTGGCATTAACTTCTATCATAATAATTTTTATACAGTATATGCCAGTAGCTATAGCAGGTATAGTCTCAAGGACTTTCTTTTGGCCTTGGGCGATTTTAACTATCTGGAGAAATTCTCTGTTTCCTCCGCCCATTGTTTCCACATGAAAACCATTCAGACGAATGTCTTTAAAACTCAATAAGTTTCGATTTGAGCTTGGTGAAAACAATGTATCAGGGATTTCTAGATGCATGCCTTTAGGAATTAAAATGTTGGCCTGGCCGAAACCTTCTGTAAGGCCGGCCGGTCCTGATATAGTACTTACGTTTGCTTTTTTGAGTGTCAGATTTATGAAGTATCTTTTATCTTTTAAAATCTTGTGGCTTGACCCACTATCCACCACGAATTCGTCCATACTTCATAAAATAAGAATTTATGTCTTAAAGCCTTAGATATTTTATTCATTCAAATCAAAGAAACAAATCTAAAGACATAAAATCAAAGCACAAATAAAAGCAACAAGAAATGGAAAAACTTAAAGCTCGGATATCATTAGTCAACTTTTGAACTGCCCTCACAGTCCGAGGTTTCTTCCTCGTTATTTGTTTCAGGATTATCCATCTCATTGCATCTTTTAAGCACTTCATCACATCTTTTGATGAGTTCTTTGGTCCTCTACCCTCTTCTGAGGTAATGATATAGATCATTATAGTTGGTGAAACTTTTGGCATTGAGTGATAAAATCACATCACGTGGATCGAGTGTAGAGATGGTCTTTTCCAAAAGATCATCATCTGTCACCACTTCGCCACATAGCCTGAGGCCATAGACGATTTTCATTAGGGCAGAGTGGTATGCATCCGCGGATTCACAATCCCGGAAACCGAGAGTCTCCCATCCTTCCATGGAGTTTAGCCACAATACCATTGAGAACCTTTTACCCGCTTAATCCAAAGATCAAATGGGTCCATAACCTTTTGGTACTGGTCTCTCAGTTTTTCAGTGAGATGGAAGCACATAATTGTTATGACTCTTTCCCTTTGGCTTTCTATTTCATAATTGCCATTTTTGATGCATCTTCCGAGTCCCCTAGATTGCAGAGCACTTATAGTGCTCATTACCCATTCTAGGAAATAATCTCCGGAGAGATTTAGGACCGAGTAATCTGAGTTGCTGACTTTTGACATCTAAAAATATGCATCAACTTTCTCTTAGGGTTTTTAATAGAATCCGGACCTTAGGAATATGGCCGGTTTTGGATTATCCGATTTTAAGCTTTACAATCAATCAAGCAATTTTATGCAATCAAATAATTAATTATATGGGACGATTTTATTAATGGTTTATGCACTTGGTATTTTCTATTTTTAATTTAATCCTTAATTAAAAGTTAATCCTTGACTTTTAAGAAAAGGAAAAACAGTTAAAAGGATAGATCTTTAAAGGAAAAGGATATTATCTAAAACTTTCCTTTTTACCAAAAAGAAAGGAATTAGATTTTCCTATATGATTAGGATTATTATCCTTAATTAAAAGTTAATCCTTGACTTTTAAGAAAAAGAAGAACAATTAAAAGGATAATTACTTAAAGGGAAAAAGACATTTCTAAAACTTTCTTTTTTTCTAAAAGGAAGGGATTAGAAATTTCCTATTTGGATTAGGATTAGGGTTTTATGGATTAGGCACAAACTATTTTTCTTTTCTTCTTCTCTTTCCCTATGGTTTACGATTTCAACTTTGGCCAAACAAGATCATGAACAATTGATCTAACTCATGGAAACACAAGCAACCGATTTTAATGAATGTTCAAATTCGATTATTAACATGAGAATATGCAGTCCGATTTTTAACAAGTGATTAACAAGCATGACCGATTTAACAAATTAATGAAACAAGTTAAATGGATCGATTTTTAAACATGATCATGCAAACAAGTTCACATAAGTGATTTCAAGACAAGTTTCTCACGCAACCGATTTTTAGGTTTCAACATATACTTAGGTCAAATTCGATTTTGGTGATTTTCGAAAGGACCAAACAAGTTTAAACACATAAATCGATTTTAGGTTTTGATCTTTAGCTTAGGTTCAAGTTCAAGTGTTGGTTTAAACAAGAACAAACAAGTTTTAGAGAGAATAGATTTTAGGGTTTCTTATTTCTTTAGGTCAAATTCGATTTTGCTCTTGTTCTTAGCTTATGAATTACCTTAACACCTTTGGATTAAAATTTGTCTGAACCGGGAGCTAAAGACCACGGAAAAACACAGGAACCTCACACAAGCAATCGGCGGCCGGTGGTGATCGGAACACATGGACGGCGGCGGCTGCTTAGGGCTTGGTCTCGTCGGCGGCTAGGTTTAGGTCTAGGAGCTTTCGTGCTGATAGCGTGTTGTGAATTGTTGTATTATTAATGAGACCAAATGGTCTTTATATATAGGTTTACATAAGGATCAATATGGAAATATTCCATAAACCTATTCCTTGTACAAAAGGGAATGTCTAATACTTAATATATACTAAACATAAGGACCGGTTATGTAATAACATCTACGTGGGTCGGTCTGTATTGAATCCATTAAACCAAACGGTTCATAACACAAAATTAATAGATTCATACATTTTTGAATTCGATTTGAAAAATTAACAGAAAAGCCATGTCTAAATAATTAAAGGGTTTTAATTGGCTGACAACTTACGTGACAACCTAATTTCGTTTGTTTACTTTGATTCACACACCAAATAAAGATCTAAGTTCAAAGTACAAACCCTCTAAAAAAGGATGAAATGTTAGAGCCGAAACTCACACTGTCAAAACTTATATTTAGTGGGGGCTCGAAAATTCTATTTATAAAGAACTAAAGGACCGAAAATGCAAAAGAGAGATTTTTATTGATATTTTCCGAAAGTACAAGGGAAATTAGCAAAAGCTGAATAGTCTTAAATTGCTAAAACTCCTAATACTCGGATTTGGGATGGGATTAATCATTACATGAGCGTACATATATATACTGACAATCCTAGGAGGCTAAGACTTCAGATTTCCGATGTGGGACCTTGTCTTTCCTTCCCAGCCGCCGACCTAAGCTTTTTGGGCCCGATATCCGGCCCGAGAGTCTTCCGTGATCCTTCCGCGCATTCTGACCCAAATCCGGCCCGCCGATGAATAGTGAACCGTGAATAGTAAACCGATGAATAGTAATCCGATGAATAGTAATCCAAATCTCGGTTTAGGCTCAATTCGATTTTTCGGTTAACTTTGTCTCGGGATGAATAGTGTTTTTCAACGGTTTTTCCCGCGTGAACAGTGTTCCGAGCGTTTTACGACTTCTGAGATTTGAACCGCCCGTTTTTTGTTTGAACTTCCAGCCGCCGGTTTCGGTATTGATGGCCAGCCGCCGGTTCCTTTGGGCCGTGTGCTCGGCGACTGGTCCATGGACGGCTGAACGTTCGTCACGGTCTTTCGGGGAATGTTATGGACGTTTTTGGAATCAAGACATGCAAACGGATAGTCTTCGAGTCGGTTCGGGCTTAGAGTTATGTTCGACGGTCGGTCGACTGGACGATGTTCGGACAATGAGACTTGACTGAGAAATGATCGTGAGTATAAGATGAAGACCCGGCGTTGGCCTTATCCCAGCCGCCGGTTGGTGTATCATGAAGACCCGGCGGCTGGCCTTATCCCAGCCGCCGGTTGATGGATCAAGAGGACCCCGTGGCTGGCCTTATCACAGCCGCCGGTTGACGGATCAAGAGGACTCGGCGGCTGGCCTTATCCCAGCCGCCGGTTAACGGATCAAGAAGACCCGGCGGCTGGCCTCATCCCAGCTGCCGGCCGTGGGTGAAGGAAGACCAGGCGACTGGCCTAAAGAAGACCCGGCGGCTGGCCTCATTCCAGCCGCCGGCCGCGGAACCAAGAAGACCCGACGGCTGGCCTTATCCCAGCCGCCGGCCGTGGATGAATGAAGATCCGGCGGCTGGCCTTATCCCAGCCGCCGGTTCATGTCTTGGACGGATCGTGGGCAGTTTGCCTTAGCTAGTCCGTTCCATGTTCGGGAAAGTTCCATTTGATCACGATCTTGACTTCTCGTTCCGTCAATCTTCGAGGAGGGGATTTCGACCCCAACAGTTAGCCCCCCATCTCCTTGCTTTCGTGGTTTGGAGCAAGGAGCTTCGAGCTGAGAGTTATATCGGGATTGACTGAAACGGAACGACAATGAGTTCTTCCGTTCGTCCGTTCGTCCGCTTCTCTTTAGTGTCTTGTCAAAGGATACTCCATCATGGAAATTCGTGCCATGTTTTCTATATCAAAGGAGTGGCTTCATTCATTTTTTCACACTCCCTTCTTTTTTCAAGCTTTCTTCTTCAAGTTTCTCCTTTGAAATTTTTTCTTTAGCGATGGCTGGTGAAGGAGGTTCTCCTTTCAAACTCAACTTCGATGCAATAATGAACGATCCGTTTGAGTTTGATTTTATGTCCGCGGAGCAGGATGCGGTACTTGTGGAAGATCTGTTGGCGGCTGGGGAAAATGCCATTCCACAAGCGGCGTCCGGTCCCGAAGGTGTTCCTCAGTGGGCGGCTGGTCCTAGCAATGCTCAAGGAGAGCTTGGTTTTGCTAATGTTCCTCAATGGGCGCCCGAAACGGCGGCTGGGAATGAGGACATACCAGAGACGGCGGCTGGGAATTGAAGCATTCCCGAGACGGCGGCTGGGAATGAGATCAGACCCGAGCCGGCGGCCGGGAGTTCGACGTGCAGAGCATCTGGTTCGAAGAGGGCGGCTGGCTCTAAGGACGCCCCCAAGAGGGCGGCTGGCATAGCAGCGGTATCAAGATGGGCGCTTGGCTCTGGAGGTGTCTTAGAGAGGGCGTCCGGTTCTTCTCGAGTTGAACATGATGGCGTCTCGCCGAGGACGAGTATAGCACGTGGCGCTTGGACTCCTCCTCAACATGCTGAGGACAACGGCGGATGGCGTGAATGGCCGTCCCGATCTCTGGTTCGCTTCCGAGCATCATCGTGTTTGGCCAGAAACAGGTGACCACTCGGCCATGTCTGGGGAGGAAGTTAGATCGGATCACCCGGAGGTGCCTATCTTCGTGCATCCGGACGTGAAGTCCGAGTGTCGTTCTCCCGGAGAAGCTAAAGCCTATTGGGGTGAAGATATTTTTGCTTGGCGGTTTAAGAAGCCTGGACCGTCTTCGAGTTGCAGATCGATATCCGAGGGATTCAAGCATGGACCCACTATGAGCGATCGGGACTCACTGGCCGAGCTTAGATACGACTTCCGGATTTCGGACAAGATTAAGTTCCGTCTCCCAAAAGATGGGGATAGGATGAACAAGGCGCCAGAGGGATATTTCGCCATGTACGAGTTGATCTTTTACGAAGCTTTCCTCTGGTTCCCGATCCCAGGAGCTATCTTTGAATTTCTCGAGTTATATGGGGTTGCAATCTCTCAACTTGCCCCATCCGCTATGAGGATTTTGATGGGACTCGTGGTCCGTTGTGCCGAATGTGGGATCAAGTTGGAGGGTGATCTTGTACGGAATTTCTTTTCGTTGAGGAAAATTTCTAAATCGGATTTCTTCTGCTCGGTCAACGTTCGGAAGCATGTGAGGCGTTTCTATACCGGCCTTCGGAGCAACTGTAAAGCTTCGCGGGATCAGTTTTTCTACGTGAAGCGCAGCCCGCTCACGGTTGGTTCCGACTTCGGCGGCTCGGTTAGGACCGAGTGGAGTTTGCCACGTAAGCGTTTCGTCTTTTTGTGAATTTTCTCTATAAATAGTCTTCATTCCTTTGTTTCATTCTTCATAACTTCATTTCTCACAACTTTTCATCTTTTCTTCTCTTCTTTTAGTTCGTGATCCCTTTGCTCCTAGAGTTTCCGGATTTGAGGATATCGTTGTAGAAGTTGACAAGAAGACGATCGATTGGGAGTGTCCTGATCTCTGGCGCCGTTTTCTGGACGCGAAAGATATTTTAGAAGGGCGCGCTCCTCCGAAGGGTCCTGACTTTGTTGATCCAATGGCGACATACCCCGGCATGGAGGGTGTTTGGAAGTATCGCCAGCAAAAGTGTGGTGAAGCCGGACCGTCTGGAGAGGCGGCTGAGTTCGACCTGGTGGTCGGTTTTGTTCTACCGTCCGGGTCCGATTTCCAGGGTGACGGCTTGCCTGAGGGACAGATAGTCGCTCCCCAGGGCTCTGGTTGCGCTGCTGTGGCGGATAAAGGGAAGGGAGCTTCCAACAGCCTGGATCGTCCGAGGAAGGGAAAAGTGGCTCGGACGGTTGAGGCGTCTGACCCTGGTCTCCTTTTTGACGATCGCAAGGCGGCGGGAGGAGATCCAGCTGAGTCCGTGAAGGTCGTGGACTACTTCGGAGCGTTGGCTCCGGCCTCCGCTGTTCCGTTCGATCGTTCGGTGGCTTATGGAGACTTATCCTCTGGCCTTATGATGGTAACTCTTTCTTCCTTTAGATTTGCTTTGACGCAGTTTGGTCTTTGCTGATATTTTATTTTCTTTGATTCAGGTCGCCACTCGAGCTCATGCGACCCAGGTTGCCTTAGAGGCCTCAGAGAAAGAGTCCTGAAAGAAGGACAAAAAGATCAAGGCCCTGGAAGTCAAGCTTCGGAATGCGGAGAAGAGATCGCAAAAGGAGCTCAAGAAGGCGCTCGCGGAGGCTGAGCGGAAGATGGATCTGGCAATTAAGCAAAGCCGCTGGAAGTTGGTGGAGAAGTACCGTCTCCGAATTGAGGGTGCTAAAGCTGCTCTCGCGCCGATGCGTCAGGCGAAATATGGCGAGACTGCCTTGACTGAGGTCAGCTCGAACCTTGATCTAGTCCGGGACATTAAGTCCGGGAAGTCCAAGGTCGAGGAGGAAGAAGGAGAGCTGGAGGCATCATTAGAGCGGATCAAAGGAGGAGGTTGGCTGGCTCCTACGATCGGGCTGCTGCCGTTCTCGACAGCTACTTGGTATGCTCTCCCGTTTCTCCATGCCAGTCCCCGGATGCAGAAGCTTTGGACTACGGAGCTCCTACTCCCCTTGTCGAGTATGATTAGGCTTTGGCCTTGTATTTTCGGTTTCTGTTATGTTCGGGTCTTTCGACCCTTATTGTATTTGCTTTGTCAAACGAACTTGGTTTCTTATATCTCCTATCATGGAGATTTATTATCCATCTGCTTTTGCCTTTGGTTGTTATGAACTTCTTTGCTTGCCTCGCTTTTATAGTTTGAAAGATGGCTTGTCTTCGGGTTATAACTTTTGATAAAGGGAAATTGGGCGGCCGGTATGTCTTTCTTCCAAGAGGGCAGCTGTCCCATTTTGCGGAACGAAAGGCGGCTGGTCCGTCTCTCTACGGAGGACGGGCGGCTGGCCCGTTTTGTAGAGCGAAGGGCGGCTGGCCCGTTGTCCGGGCGGCTGGCCCGTTGTCCGGGCGGCTGGCCCGTTTCGGAGTTGATTGGTATCTTTGCAGAACGAAGGGCGGCTGGCCCGTCTCTCTACGGAGAACGGGCAGCTGACCCGTTTTGTAGAGTGAAGGGCATTGCGTTGGAACGAAGGGCAGCTGGTCCGTCTCTCTACGGAGGACGGGCGGCTGGCCCGTTTCGGAATTGATTGGCGTTGCGTTGGAGTGTTATCCCGGACACTCGAACTTTAGACCAGGTCATCTCTCCGAATATTCCTGGGTATAATGCAGTCTTTTGTTGTCGCAGGGGATCAAGCTGTTTCAGATCCCTCTTTCGACTGAACGCTTTTAAGATCTCGCATCAGAGCCGGTGTGATACTGCGTTCACGAGATGTCTTTGACCAGTGTTCTATGTCAGGCGCTTACTGGGTTTAGAGAGTTTACTTTGTGTCCTATGCTTCGCACTATCTGCCTATGCGAAGCGCTAGTGAAAGTAAAGTAATCAGAACATCGTCTCGAGCGCTTCCTGCAAGATCGCGGGATGCAGGTTACGCCTTTCGGATGTTAATCCGTAAATTTGTATAGCGCGCTAGTCTTATCCTCTGCGGGATGTTGGGAGAACCATGGTTTTAAAAAGATAGTCTTGTTGTGGCCAGCAACAGACGGATTTGTTGGAGAGGACTTAAGTATTTGGGAGAAATATCTCGATTGGCTGGTGGTCATGGATAAGTTACGAGATGCTAAGTCTCGATGTTTATCTGATTTTAAGTTCGAGTTAAAGATGTGCTATGAGATACTAAGTCTCAATGTTCATTTTCCTCGGGTTTTTCTGGATCCATTCGGTTTCCGGATCAAGTTTCAAGATGCTAAGTCTCGATGTTTGTCGGAATGGGGTTTTCGGGAACTTTTTCAAACTTTGGATGTGTTATGAGATGCTAAGTCCCAATGTCCATCTCCTTGATTTGTTCGCGAAAATTTGGGAGTATGTATATACGGACCCACTCCCCCCCCTTTTTTTTTTAAGGAGAGGGGCAACTGAACTCGTTTTTAACGAGCTGCCTACGTACCCTTCGTGAAAAGGGATCAAGTCACCCGTAGTTCCGTTTTTTTTTTCTTTTTTTTTTGTTGAGGAGACGATTAAGTCTTGCTCATGGAGTCGTCTGTTGCAGCACCGGCGGTTTCTGAGGTCTTTTCGGCGGTTTTTGTCTTCTCTTGGTTGGTCTCGGTTTCCGTGGGCATAACCTCCGTTTTTTCGAACCGTTCGGTTCTACTCACTTTCTTTCCCAGCTCGGAGACATCGTCTTTATTCTTCCTCTTCGGGTTCTCTCTCTGTGGGATGGTCGGATTCCGGAGCTTGTGCTCTGCCAGAAAACAGATCCGAGCCTCCTTCTGATTTCCCCAAACGGTCTTGATTCCGTTTGGTGTCGGGAACTTCAGGCAGAGATGGTGAGTTGACGGGACTGCTCGCATTGAATTGATCCAGGGAGTTCCCATTATCACGTTATAAATCGCGGGGTGGTTGGCCACCGCGAAGTTAACGATTTTCGTAATCCATCCGGCAAGCTGGATCGTTCCGTCAGTCATTGTGACTTCGCCAGAGAATCGGGTAAGCGACCTCGGATTGGGCTTTATCAACGACGGATCTACCTTCATCCTCTGAAGTGTCTCCCGAAAAATGACATCCACCGAACTTCCGGTGTCGATCAAGATCCGGGAGACGTCGTGGTCGTTGATGTCCAGCTCTACCACCAATGGGTCGTCATGAGATTGGTCGAGGCCTTCGGCGTCTTTTTCGTGGAAGACGATCCGGTCGTCGTTTTCGGTGATCGGCTCCCGCGGGTTTGACTCCTTGTCTCCTCTTCTCAGGAACGCCTTTATCGAGGCCACTGTGTCTCGGCAGTACTGAGACCCTCCGATGATCATGTGGATCCTTCTGCGGTTGGCGGCAGAATCGTCTCCGTTCGGTCTCCTTCCCCGTTTGGGGGTATCCTCGTCGGGCCTATCGGGACGTTCCTGATTAGGTCGTCCGCCCGGGGCGCCAATGTCTTCTTCGATTGCTCCGAGACTCTCGAGAGTCACTCCGTTTCTGAGTTCCCCGGCAAAAAGCTTTGCCGCGAGCCTTCTTCCGACAGTCCTACAGTTTTCCGTCGAGTGGCCTTTCGTCTTGTGGAAGGTACATAAGGCGTTCTCGTCGAATCCCGGTCGAGTCCATGTATTCCACGGCCCTCTGTTGCGCTCATCGGATGATCTCTCCATGTTTATTTGGTAGTTATGCGCTTTGCCTGGGTTGGGTTCTTCGTCTCGGCTGATTCGCCTACTTCTTCTCTCGTTTGGAATGTTAGAAGGTTGCACCGTGCCTTAGGCGACCAATTTTGAGGATTGGTGCTTCCCGGCCGGACCCCTCATTTCTTTCTCGTATATTACGAAGTTGGAAGCGCGGTGAAGAGCGTCTTGGATGGTTACTGGTGGATTCACGGTAATTTCCTTTCGGAAGCTTGAAGTTTTTAGCAAAGACTTCTTCAGGGCTTTTATTGCGGCGCTGTTGCTTAGGCCGTCAATCTTTGAGACAATCACCTTAAATCTTTCGACGAAATCTCGAAGGCTTTCTTCTGGTCCCTGCGACAGCGAGTAAAGGTCCGCGTCGGATGTTGTCTGTCTTATGAACAGTGAGTAATGTTTCAGGAAGGCCGCCGACAATCGGTCGAAACCGTCGATTGAGTCTCTTTCTAGCCGCGAGAACCACGACAGGGCTGATCCTTTCAGATATTCCACAAAGAGGAGGCAGAATCCGGCATCTCTTTCTTCGGGTTTGAATCTAGCCCGTCCCATAGCGATGTGGAAGGCTGTCATGTGGGCCTTCGGATCGGTCGTCCCGTTGTAGAAGGGGATTCGGATTTTTCGCGGGTCAGAAAGTCTAACGCTCGTGATCCTTGAAGTGAACGGGATCTTTTGCGTTTCCTCTAAGACGCGGTCAATTTCCGGGGCCGCACTTGTCGCTTTGTGGACTTGCGACCTTACCTCCTTCATCTGACTTGGTGAGTTCCAAGCGGGCACGGAGCTCGTCCAACTAGTCCCTTCGGCTAGCGGATCGATTAGCTCGGGTCTCTCGTTCGACCTTTTCCTGCTCTTCGATCCAGCGGAGTTCTTCTTCGTCCGCATTTAGATTTCCAGCTTCGTCGTCGGTTTCGCTTTCCTCCCTGTCGTCTCCGTTTGCGGTGTCTCTCGGGTTTTCACCGTTGGTCACCGTGGAAGTTGGCCGTTCAGCGGTTCGCCTAGTGGCGCTTTTCCAGTGCAGCGGAGGTGGTGCCGATGGTTCTCTCCTTGTTCCGACTGGGGTCTGCTCATCGGGATTCTGACGGCCCAGGGGATCCGCTTGTGGGGTAAAAACCAGGCGTCTTGCTTCGAAAGTCCGGGGGCCACGCGATAGTTCCTGGGAAGCTGCTCTTTCTTGCGCGGCCGTTCTCTCTTGCCTGTTTTGCCGCGATTTCTGGGGCGGCGTTGGCCGTTTCCGTGATGATCGGGTTTTCGGTGGGCATTCCGAATCTGGTGAGCGCACTGGCGGAGGTCCCGGTTATCCCGATCGCTCCGTCGGTGGAAGTCCCGGCAGCAGTCGCTCCGGTTCCAGCCGCCGATGTGCTGATGGCAGGGATTCCCGTTCCGGCCGTTCCCGTAGCGGCTGCTCCGGCCGGTTGGTCGGTGATATCGTCGGTTCTTCTGATCATTGTCTTCTTTCCGTATCCTCTCGTTCTAAGAGTTAAGAATATTTCTCGTCCCCACAAACGGCGCCAAACTGTGAGAGCCGAAACTCACAGTGTCAAAACTTATATTTTATGGGGGCTCGAAAATTCTATTTTAAAGAACTAAAGGACCGGAAATGCAAAAAGAGAGATTTTATTGATGATTTCCGAAAGTACAAGAACAATTAGCAAAAGCTGAAAGGTCTTATATTGCTAAAACTCCTAATACTCGGATTTGGGATGGATTTAACCCTTGCATGAGCGTACATATATATACTGAACTTCCTAGTGTGCTAAGACTTCAGATTTTCGATGTGGGACTTTGTCCTTTCTTCCCAGCCGCCGACCTAACCTTTTGGGCCCGATATCCGGCCCGAGAGTCTTCCGTGATCCGTCTGCGCGTTCTGACCCAAATCTGGCCCGCCGATGAATAGTAATCCGAATCTCGGCTTAGATGAATAGTGTTTCTTAACGGTTTTTCCCGCATGAACAATATTCCGAACGTTTTACGACTCTTGAGATTTGAGCCGCCCGTTCTTTATTCGAACTTCCAACCGCCGGTTTCAGTATTGATGGCCAGCCGCCAGTTCCTTTGGCTTGTGTGCTTGGCGACTGGTCCATGGACGGCTGAACGTTAGTCACGGTCTTTCGGGGAATGTTTATGGACGTTTTGGAGTCGGAACATGCAAATGCCTAGTCTTCGGGTTGGTCCGGGCTTAGAGTTATGTTTGATGGTCGGTCGACTGGACGATGTTCGGATAATGAGTCTTGACTGAGAAATGATCGTGGCGGCTGGCCTTATACCAGCCGCCGGTCCGTGCTTGATGAAGACCCGGCGGCTGGCCTTATCCCAGCCGCCGGTTGATGTATGGAGAAGACTCGGCGGCTGGCCTTATCCCAGCCGCCGGTTGATGTATGGAGAAGACCATGCGGCTGGCCTTATCCCAGCCGCCGGTCGATGTGTGATGAAGACCAGGCGGCTGGCCTTATCCCAGCCGCCGGCCGGTGTATGATGAAGACACGGCGGCTGGCCTTATCCCAGCCGCCGGTTGATGTATGGAGAAGACCCGGCGGCTGGCCTTATCCCAGCCGTCGGTCGGTGTGTGATGAAGACCAGGCGGCTGGCCTTATCCCAGCCGCCGGTCGGTGTATGATGAAGACACGGCGGCTGGCCTTATCCCAGCCGCCGGTTGATGTATGGAGAAGACCCGGCGGCTGGCCTTATCCCAGCCGCCGGTTGATGTATGGAGAAGACCCGGCGGCTGGCCTTATCCCAGCCGCCGGTCGGTGTGTGATGAAGACCCGGCGGGTGGCCTTATCCCAGCCGCCGGTTGGTGTATGATGAAGACCAGGCGGCTGGCCTTTTCCCAGCCGCCGGACATGATCTTGGAGGGATCACGGGCGGCTGGTCTTATCCCAGCCGTCGGTCATGTCCCGGATCGTGGGCAGTCAGCCTTAGCTTGTCCGGTTCATGCCCGGGATTCATGCCATTTGATCTCGATCTTCACTTCTCGTTCCGTCAATCTTTGAGGAGGGGATTTTGACCCCAACAATTTCAGCTTGGCATTGCCTAGCTGAGTTCAGGTCGGCACGTAGAAGAGGGAGTCCAGGTCGGCACCTTCGGGAAGACTCCAGGTCGGCACCTTCGGGAAGACTCCAGGTCGGCACCTTTTTCAGCTTAGCTAGTTTCTGCAATGATCAGCTTGGCCAGTTAAGTGCGTGAGAAAGTACGAGGAAAAATCTCGCGATCTCAAGCGCCATCTCGATGCAGCAGACGCTACGAAGCGGAAGCTGCGGAGGAGGATTGACGATTCCAAAGTCGAGACCTTGATCACCGTTCAAGCTCTTAAGAAAGAGGCTGTCGAGTACAAGGAGCAGGCGGAGAGGGCTTTTTATGAGCGGTTATTTTTATTGCTTTGGCTTTGCTTTAGATTTGCCTTTGTCGTGATCTAGCACTTGTGCCTGGGGTGTTTCTTGTTTAGAGCGTTGATGTTTGCTTAAGGTTCGCGATTTTTAATTTTGATTCTTGTCTAAGCTTTGGTGAAACATTTTTACAATCCCATGTTAGCTTGATGGGGGTTGCATCATGCTGTCCAAGATGTTGAGTACCAGCATGCTGCGAGGCGTTTGACGGGTTTCAGAGTTTACTTCGAGTTTTAAGACTTGCGGTTTACGCCTTACGAGTCACTCTCTCATATAAATCAATATGAATATCATCTGGGATATACCGTTCAGATATTAGGCCGAGGATATACCTGACCTTTTTTTATATAGCGCGCTTTTAGTTATCTTTTGTCGGATGTAATATAACCTTTTATTTACTCTGTACATGAGCAAAGGTGATATCCGCTAGGGATGTCAAGAAGAGTTGCCCGCTGGGGCCATCAGCGGACAGAGTATGTGTTGAGGAGGTTTGGTGATTTGCGCAAATCATATAGTTGTAGAGGAGTGTTGCTTTTGATTATACCTTAGTTGGAAATATTTTCCATTGTTTCGCTCTTTGGCCGAAACGAGTTCCTTCGTTTTCGACGAAGTCTTTGACTGGTCTTCGGCCGAAACGAGTAGTCTCAGTTTCGACGATAATTCATTTTCGGCCGAAACGAGTAATCTCAGTTTCGGCGCAATCTTGGATTGATCTTCGGTCGAAACGAGTAGTCTCATTTTCGGCGAAGCCTTGAGTTCATTTTCGGCCGAAACGAGTAATCTCAGTTTCCGCGAAGCATTGAATTGATTTTCGGCTGAAACGAGTGATCTCAGTTTCGGCGAAGCCTTAAGTTGATTTTCGTCCGAAACGAGTAGTCTTAGTCTCGGCTGAATTGATTTTCTTCTGAAACAAGTAGTCTCAATTTCGGCGAGGCCTTGAATTGATTTTCGTCTAAAACGAGTAGTCTCAGTTTCGGCGGAGTCTTGAATTGATTTTCGTTGGAAACGAGTAGTGTCAGTCTCGGCGAAGCCTTGAGTTGATTTTTGTCCGAAAGGAGTACTCTCAGTCTCAGCCAAGTCTTGAATTAATTTTCGTCCGAAACGAGTAGTCTCAGTCTCGACGAAGTCTTTGTTTTTGAAGTATGGATATGCACATGACATGTGAATGTGCATACACCCACTCCCCATCTTTTTTAGAAAAGAAGGAAAAAGTAGCTGGACTTGTCATGAGACGAGTTGCCTACGTACCCAATGCATGGGGATCAAGCTAGTCGTAGCTCGAATTGTTTTGAAACTAGAATTAGTATCGTTTGAGATGCATTGTGTTCCAGCTTCTGGGGATCGGGACGTCCGCCATTGTCGCCAATTTGTATTCTCTTGGTCGAACAACTTTCGTGATCTTGTATGGACCCTCCCAGTTGGCACCTAGTTTTTCGGCGTTTCTTTTGGCCGTGTTTTGGAAACTTTTTCGAAGGACGAGGTCGCCTTCTTTGAATCTTCGATTCCGGACCTTCGAGTTGTAATATTTGGCTGACGCCTGTTCGTAGTTTTGGATGCGCACGAGTGCTTGGTTGCGTCGTTCGTTGATCAAATCCAATTCGTCAAGGAGCATTAGGTGGTTTAGGCCTTCTTGTTCTGGAAGGAGTTTACGACGTACTCTCGGATCCACCTTCCGGCCAGGAAAGAGAACGAAAAAGGCCGCTGATGGTGTTCGTGGAAGGGAATTACGCATCCTGCTCCGTAAACAAGAGCGAATGGCATCTCGCCGGTGGCTTTCCGCGGCGTCGTGCGGTGAGACCACAAGACTCCCTCTAATTCGTCGGCCCAACTCCCTTTCTTATCGTCTAGCTCTTTAGTCCGTCCAGGATTGTTTGGTAGGCCGCTTCGGCTTGACCATTTCCTTGTGGATATCTTGGTGTTGATTTGCTTAATCGAATTTTCCACTTTTTGCAGAATCCTTCGAAACGGGTCGATATGAATTGGGACCAGTTGTCAGTCACTATCTCGTATGGAATGCCGTGACGGCATATAATGTTTTTCCATACGAAATGTTCAACTTGCGCATCTTTGATGCTTGCGTAGAATTCTGCTTCAATCCATTTCAAAAAGTAATCTATTAAGACGAGCAAAAATCTTTTTTGCTTACATCGGTGCATGGGACCAATGTTATTCATTGACCATCGCATGAACGGATACGGCACGGAGATTGACGAGAGAAATTGCGCGGGTTGGTGTATCGTCGGTGCGTGTCTTTGGCATTTTTCGCATTTTCTGGACAATTTCTCGCAATCTTTCACCATTGGCGACCAGAAATTGCCATGCATTTTATTTTGATCGCTAGGGCTCTTCCTCCAGAATGGTTTCCGCATAGGCCGATATGCACTTCATGTATGATTTTTTGGGCCCTTGGCCTTATACGCATGTCATTAGAGGTCCGGAGAATCTCCATTTGAAGATTTTCCCTCGAGGAGGAAAAACCGTGCCGCATGGATTTTTAGTCCCCGGGCGGCCCATTTGTCGGAGGGAATTTCCCCGTCTGCGATGTAGGCACGGATGACTCCCATCCATTCTCGGTCGAATCCGTACTCGTCTTCTCCTAATTGTGGATCGATTTGCATATCGGTTGGCGGCAGAATCGTCTCCGTTCGGTCTCCTTCCCCGTTTGGGGGTATCCTCGTCGGGCCTATCGGGACGTTCCTGATTAGGTCGTCCGCCCGGGGCGCCAATGTCTTCTTCGATTGCTCCGAGACTCTCGAGAGTCACTCCGTTTCTGAGTTCCCCGGCAAAAAGCTTTGCCGCGAGCCTTCTTCCGACAGTCCTACAGTTTTCCGTCGAGTGGCCTTTCGTCTTGTGGAAGGTACAGAAGGCGTTCTCGTCGAATCCCGGTCGTGTCCATGTATTCCACGGCCCTCTGTTGCGCTCATCGGATGATCTCTCCATGTTTATTTGGTAGTTATGCGCTCCGCCTGGGTTGGGTTCTTCGTCTCGGCTGATTCGCCTACTTCTTCTCTCGTTTGGAATGTTAGAAGGTTGCACCGTGCCTTAGGCGACCAATTTTGAGGATTGGTGCTTCCCGGCCGGGCCCCTCATTTCTTTCTCGTAGATTACGAAGTTGGAAGCGCGGTGAAGAGCGTCTTGGATGGTTACTGGTGGATTCACGGTAATTTCCTTTCGGAAGCTTGAAGTTTTTAGCAAAGACTTCTTCAGGGCTTTTATTGCGGCGTTGTTGCTTAGGCCGTCAATCTTTGAGACAATCACCTTAAATCTTTCGACGAAATCTCGAAGGCTTTCTTCTGGTCCCTGCGACAGCGAGTAAAGGTCCGCGTCGGATGTTGTCTGTCTTATGAACAGTGAGTAATGTTTCAGGAAGGCCGCCGACAATCGGTCGAAACCGTCGATTGAGTCTCTTTCTAGCCGCGAGAACCACGACAGGGCTGATCCTTTCAGATGTTCCACAAAGAGGAGGCAGAATCCGGCATCTCTTTCTTCGGGTTTGAATCTAGCCCGTCCCATAGCGATGTGGAAGGCTGTCATGTGGGCCTTCGGATCGGTCGTCCCGTTGTAGAAGGGGATTCGGATTTTTCGCGGGTCAGAAAGTCTAACGCTCGTGATCCTTGAAGTGAACGGGATCTTTTGCGTTTCCTCTAAGACGCGGTCAATTTCCGGGGCCGCACTTGTCGCTTTGTGGACTTGCGACCTTACCTCCTTCATCTGACTTGGTGAGTTCCAAGCGGGCACGGAGCTCGTCCAACTAGTCCCTTCGGCTAGCGGATCGATTAGCTCGGGTCTCTCGTTCGACCTTTTCCTGCTCTTCGATCCAGCGGAGTTCTTCTTCGTCCGCATTTAGATTTCCAGCTTCGTCGTCGGTTTCGCTTTCCTCCCTGTCGTCTCCGTTTGCGGTGTCTCTCGGGTTTTCACCGTTGGTCACCGTGGAAGTTGGCCGTTCAGCGGTTCGCCTAGTGGCGCTTTTCCAGTGCAGCGGAGGTGGTGCCGATGGTTCTCTCCTTGTTCCGACTGGGGTCTGCTCATCGGGATTCTGACGGCCCAGGGGATCCGCTTGTGGGGTAAAAACCAGGCGTCTTGCTTCGAAAGTCCGGGGGCCACGCGATAGTTCCTGGGAAGCTGCTCTTTCTTGCGCGGCCGTTCTCTCTTGCCTGTTTTGCCGCGATTTCTGGGGCGGCGTTGGCCGTTTCCGTGATGATCGGGTTTTCGGTGGGCATTCCGAATCTGGTGAGCGCACTGGCGGAGGCCCCGGTTATCCCGATCGCTCCGTCGGTGGAAGTCCCGGCAGCAGTCGCTCCGGTTCCGGCCGCCGATGTGCTGATGGCAGGGATTCCCGTTCCGGCCGTTCCCGTAGCGGCTGCTCCGGCCGGTTGGTCGGTGATATCGTCGGTTCTTCTGGTCATTGTCTTCTTTCCGTATCCTCTCGTTCTAAGAGTTAAGAATATTTCTCGTCCCCACAAACGGCGCCAAACTGTGGGAGCCGAAACTCACAGTGTCAAAACTTATATTTTATGGGGGCTCGAAAATTCTATTTTAAAGAACTAAAGGACCGGAAATGCAAAAAGAGAGATTTTATTGATGATTTCCGAAAGTACAAGAACAATTAGCAAAAGCTGAAAGGTCTTATATTGCTAAAACTCCTAATACTCGGATTTGGGATGGATTTAACCCTTGCATGAGCGTACATATATATACTGAACTTCCTAGTGTGCTAAGACTTCAGATTTTCGATGTGGGACTTTGTCCTTTCTTCCCAGCCGCCGACCTAACCTTTTGGGCCCGATATCCGGCCCGAGAGTCTTCCGTGATCCGTCTGCGCGTTCTGACCCAAATCTGGCCCGCCGATGAATAGTAATCCGAATCTCGGCTTAGATGAATAGTGTTTCTTAACGGTTTTTCCCGCATGAACAATATTCCGAACGTTTTACGACTCTTGAGATTTGAGCCGCCCGTTCTTTATTCGAACTTCCAACCGCCGGTTTCAGTTTTGATGGCCAGCCGCCAGTTCCTTTGGCTTGTGTGCTTGGCGACTGGTCCATGGACGGCTGAACGTTAGTCACGGTCTTTCGGGGAATGTTTATGGACGTTTTGGAGTCGGAACATGCAAATGCCTAGTCTTCGGGTTGGTCCGGGCTTAGAGTTATGTTTGATGGTCGGTCGACTGGACGATGTTCGGATAATGAGTCTTGACTGAGAAATGATCGTGGCGGCTGGCCTTATACCAGCCGCCGGTCCGTGCTTGATGAAGACCCGGCGGCTGGCCTTATCCCAGCCGCCGGTTGATGTATGGAGAAGACTCGGCGGCTGGCCTTATCCCAGCCGCCGGTTGATGTATGGAGAAGACCATGCGGCTGGCCTTATCCCAGCCGCCGGTCGATGTGTGATGAAGACCAGGCGGCTGGCCTTATCCCAGCCGCCGGCCGGTGTATGATGAAGACACGGCGGCTGGCCTTATCCCAGCCGCCGGTTGATGTATAGAGAAGACCCGGCGGCTGGCCTTATCCCAGCCGCCGGTTGATGTATGGAGAAGACCTGGCGGCTGGCCTTATCCCAGCCGCCGGTTGATGTATGGAGAAGACCCGACGGCTGGCCTTATCCCAGCCGCCGGTTGATGTATGGAGAAGACCAGGGGGCTGGCCTTATCCCAGCCGTCGGTCGGTGTGTGATGAAGACCAGGCGGCTGGCCTTATCCCAGCCGCCGGTCGGTGTATGATGAAGACACGGCGGCTGGCCTTATCCCAGCCGCCGGTTGATGTATGGAGAAGACCCGGCGGCTGGCCTTATCCCAGCCGCCGGTTGATGTATGGAGAAGACCCGGCGGCTGGCCTTATCCCAGCCGCCGGTCGGTGTGTGATGAAGACCCGGCGGGTGGCCTTATCCCAGCCACCGGTTGGTGTATGATGAAGACCAGGCGGCTGGCCTTTTCCCAGCTGCCGGACATGATCTTGGAGGGATCACGGGCGGCTGGTCTTATCCCAGCCGTCGGTCATGTCCCGGATCGTGGGCAGTCAGCCTTAGCTTGTCCGGTTCATGCCCGGGATTCATGCCATTTGATCTCGATCTTCACTTCTCGTTCCGTCAATCTTTGAGGAGGGGATTTTGACCCCAACAATTTCAGCTTGGCATTGCCTAGCTGAGTTCAGGTCGGCACGTAGAAGAGGGAGTCCAGGTCGGCACCTTCGGGAAGACTCCAGGTCGGCACCTTCGGGAAGACTCCAGGTCGGCACCTTTTTCAGCTTAGCTAGTTTCTGCAATGATCAGCTTGGCCAGTTAAGTGCGTGAGAAAGTACGAGGAAAAATCTCGCGATCTCAAGCGCCATCTCGATGCAGCAGACGCTACGAAGCGGAAGCTGCGGAGGAGGATTGACGATTCCAAAGTCGAGACCTTGATCACCGTTCAAGCTCTTAAGAAAGAGGCTGTCGAGTACAAGGAGCAGGCGGACGCCTGTTCGTAGTTTTAATATTTGGCTGACGCCTGTTCGTAGTTTTGGATGCGCACGAGTGCTTGGTTGCGTCGTTCGTTGATCAAATCCAATTCTTCAAGGAGCATTAGGTGGTTTAGGCCTTCTTGTTCTGGAAGGAGTTTACGACGTACTCTCGGATCCACCTTCCGGCCAGGAAAGAGAACGAAAAAGGCCGCTGATGGTGTTCGTGGAAGGGAATTACGCATCCTGCTCCGTAAACAAGAGCGAATGGCATCTCGCCGGTGGCTTTCCGCGGCGTCGTGCGGTGAGACCACAAGACTCCCTCTAATTCGTCGGCCCAACTCCCTTTCTTATCGTCTAGCTCTTTAGTCCGTCCAGGATTGTTTAGTAGGCCGCTTCGGCTTGACCATTTCCTTGTGGATATCTTGGTGTTGATTTGCTTAATCGAATTTTCCACTTTTTGCAGAATCCTTCGAAACGGGTCGATATGAATTGGGACCAGTTGTCAGTCACTATCTCGTATGGAACGCCGTGACGGCATATAATGTTTTTCCATACGAAATGTTCAACTTGCGCATCTTTGATGCTTGCGTAGAATTCTGCTTCAATCCATTTCAAAAAGTAATCTATTAAGACGAGCAAAAATCTTTTTTTGCTTACATCGGTGCATGGGACCAATGTTATTCATTGACCATCGCATGAACGGATACGGCACGGAGATTGACGAGAGAAATTGCGCGGGTTGGTGTATCGTCGGTGATCTTTGGCATTTTTCGCATTTTCTGGACAATTTCTCGCAATCTTTCACCATTGGCGACCAGAAATTGCCATGCATTTTATTTTGATCGCTAGGGCTCTTCCTCCAGAATGGTTTCCGCATAGGCCGATATGCACTTCATGTATGATTTTTTGGGCCCTTGGCCTTATACGCATGTCATTAGAGGTCCGGAGAATCTCCATTTGAAGATTTTCCCTCGAGGAGGAAAAACCGTGCCGCATGGATTTTTAGTCCCCGGGCGGCCCATTTGTCGGAGGGAATTTCCCCGTCTGCGATGTAGGCACGGATGACTCCCATCCATTCTCGGTCGAATCCGTACTCGTCTTCTCCTAATTGTGGATCGATTTGCATATCGGTTGGTCCTTCTTCATCTTCTTTGTCTTCTTGATCCCCTCCGGGTGGATTGATTAGGCTTATTACACTCAACGGTCCGATGCTCGGATGTTCAATGAATTCCACCGGTATAATCCTGGTTTCTCCCAGACCGGATGTGGATGTGAGGGCTGCTAGGGCATCTGTAGGTGCATTCTTGCCCCGAGGTATGCGAGTCAGTTCCAACTCTTTGAATTGCTTGTTTCGGATACCTTGTTTCGGTGTCCGTTAAGTCTGGCTCACATAGAACACTTTTTTCTGTTCTCTGCGCTCTTCTCGTATGAGTACTCCACTTACTGTAGTTGCTGAGACCGCCATATACAAGTATAAGGTCTCTCCTTAAACGGGGGACTCACCAAGTAAGTCTTCGGTTGTTGGAAAGCTTCTTCGCACTTCTCCGTCCACTCGAACTTTTTATTCGCAAGATGTCATAGAAGGAGAGACCCTTGTCGGTTGATCGGGAAATAAAACGGTTCAGTGCTGCTACTCGTCCCGCCAGGCGTTCGACTTCTCGCCTGGTCTTTGGTGACACCATTTCGATTAGAGCGTCAGTTTTCTTGGGATCGGCTTTGATTCCTCTATGCGTTACCAAGTAACCTATGAATTCATCCGAGGCAACGGCAAATCTGCATTTTGTTGGATTCAGTTTCATGTTGTGTTTGTTCAGAGAATCAAAACAATCCTGCAGATGCTTGATGTGATATTATTCGTCTATGTAGACTTTCATGGTCTTTCCCAACTGCTGCACGAATATTTTGTTCACGAGTCATTGTTAAGTCGCTCCGGCGTTCTTCGGACCAAATGACATCACTTTGTAGCAATACGTTCTGCAATCTATGATGAACACCGTCTATTCGCGAGCGTCTGGGTTCATCAAAATCTGATTATTTCCGGGCCGCGAATCAAGCCCAGAAGAGCCAAAATCGGCGGTTGGAAGCAAGGGATTTGTCCCACATTGCTAAGAGGAAGTCTTTGGGTCCTACGATCGCTAGTATATATACGCATGTTTGTTTTTTTTTGGGCCAAACAATATATATATATATATATATACACATGCTTGTATTAGACTTAAGATCATCCTCAATTCGAGTATAAGAGTCTCTTGCAATATAAGACATTAAGCTTTTGCAATTAATTCTTGTAATTCCGAAAAATATCAATAAAAATATATTTTTGCATTTTCGGTCCTTGAGTTCTTATAAAATAGAGTTTTTAAGCCCCCATAAAATATAAGTTTTGATAGTGTGAATTTCCGCTCTCACAGTTTGGCGCCATCTGTGGGGACGAGAAATGTTCTAGACCTTAAGAGCGAGAGGATACGAAAAAGAAGACGATGACAACCATAATAATCGACAACATCATCAACCAGCCGGTCGGAGTGGCCGCACGGGAGTCACCAGAGCCGGAGCGATCGCTGCTGGGACGACCGCCGTCGGGACCTCCGCGACCGGAGCATGAACGACCGCAGCAGGAGCGGCCAGCCTAACCCAAGAGATAATGGCGATCAGCGACTTGTGGACCATGCTAGCCGGACTCGTGGAGCGACAAGACAGGCAGGAAAGATCAACAGCCCAGAGATAGCGGCCATCCGAGAGCTGGCGCGCGGCCCCAGACGTTCGAAGCAAGACGCGTCCGCTTCTCACCGACGGCGAACACCACAGGAGGACAAAATCAAAGCAAACAAACCCCTGTCGGCACGAGGAAGGAACCGTCAGTACCACCCCCTTTGCAGCGGAAGAGTGCCACTAGAACGACCAACGAACGACCAACCTCCACGGTGACCAACGGCGAGAACGGAGAAAATGCCGTAAATGGAGCCGACCAGGAAGGGAGCGAGACAGACGACGAGGTTAGAGAGTTATCCGCAGACGAGGAAGAGCTTTGCTGGGTGAGAGAACAAGAAGGGCGGAGCGGACAAAGCGGTTAAACCAATCCGCTAGCCAGAGAAGCGAGATGGACGAACTTCAGGACCGACTAGAGCTCACAACAAGCCAGATGAAAAATGTACGGTCGCAAGTCCATAAAGCGACCAGCGCGGCTCCCGAGATCGATCGAGTTCTGGAGGAGACGCAGAAGATCCATTTCACCTCAAGGATCACTGGCGCCAGAGTTTCCGACCCCGGCAAGATCCAAATCCTTTTCTACGATGGGACAACAGACCCCGTCTAGGCTATGACGAAAACGCCTTCTGCACGTTCCATAAGGCCAAAGGCAACTCGACCGAACACTGTAAGACAATCAGAAGAAGGTTTGAGGCGAAATTACTAGCTGGAGAACTAGGAAACGAGATAACCTTGGAAAGCCTAGGAGCGGCCGAAGGAGACGATCCCCAAGTGGACAACTTAACCAGGAGCGTCCCGAGAAACCTCTGAGGAAGTTCCCAAGCGAGGAAGGAGACCAAACGGAGACTATCCCGCCACGAACCGGAGGAGGATTCACACGATCATCGGAGGGTCCCAATACCGCCAGGACATGGTGGCCTCGATAAAGGGGTTCCTATGAAGAGGCGATAAGGAGTCGAACCCGCAGGTTCTGATCACCAAAAATGATGACCGAATTGCCTTCAACGAAAAAGACGCCGAAGGCCTTGACCAACCACACTACGATCCCTTAGTAGTGGAACTCCACATTAATGACTACGATGTGTCCCGAGTTTCGATCGACACAGGAAGTTCGGTGGACGTCATTTTTCGGGAGACGCTTCAACGAATGAAGGTGTATCTATCGGAAGTAAAGCCGAACCCCAGGTCGCTTACTGGATTTTCCGGCAAGGTTACGATGACAGACATGACGATTCAACTTCAGGTCCACGTCGGCGGAGTTACAAAGCTCGTAAACTTCGCGGTGGCTAACCACCCCGCTATTTATAATGTTATCATGGGGACCCCGTGGATCAACTCGATGCGGGCCGTCCCATCGACGTACCATCTCTGTCTGAAGTTCCCAACCCCAAACAAAATCAAGACTATCTGGGGAAACCAGAAAGAGCCCTGGATCTGCTTTCTTGTAGAGCAAAAGCTCCGGAATCCGATGGTCCCGCAAAGAGAGAACCCAAAATGCAAGAAGGAAGGTGAAAGCACCGAGTCAGCAAAAAAAACAAGCAAAACCGACCAGTTCGAGAGAACATAAGTTCTTCCCACAGAAGATAAAAAAAATCACGAAAAAACAACTACTACCAAAGACACCATGCACGTCCAAGAACTACCGAAGATAAAAACGCCGTCCAAGAAGATAAAAACAATCACGAAAAAACAACTACTACCGAAGAAACAACGTCCAAGAACGCTGAAGCCGCAACGGACAATTCTGTGGCCGAGGTCTAACCATCTCTTCGGTCTCAAAAAAAAAAAAGGAACTACGACTGAATTGATCCCTTTTCACGAAGGGTACGTAGGAAGCTCGCTTAAAAAACGAGTTCAGTTGCCCCCTCCAAAAAAAGGGGGGGGGGTCCGTATATATATATATATATATATATACTCCCGAAGAAAACTCAAGCGACACCAAATTTTTGAGAGAAAGTTCGAGAGGATGAACATTGGGACTAAGCATCTCAAAACCCATCACTCGAACAATTTCCCGAGAATATCAATCCGGGTGGAGATCGGGACTTAGCATCTTGCAACCCACCTGGATAGATGAGCAAAGAGAAGTTCCAGAAAAAAGTTCGAGAGGATGAAAATTAGGACTTAGCATCTCAAAACCCATCACTCGAACAATTTCCCGAGAATATCAATCCGGGTGGAGATCGGCACTTAGCATCTCGCAACCCAATTGGATAGATGAGTAAAGAGAAGTTCCACAAAAAGTTCGAGAGGATGAACATTGGGACTTTGCATCTCAAAACGCATCACTCGAACGATTTCCCGAGAATACCAATCCGGGTGAACATGGGGACTTAACATCTCGCAACCCATCCGGAATCTTCCAAAAATCAAGATACTAAAACCGTTTTTCAAGTTTTCTGACTAGAGTTTTCTCAAACAAAATCTGTCTGTTCCTAGCCACAACAAGACGCTCTCTTTTGAACCATGCACATCCCGCGTGGATAGACGTAGCGCGCTATATAAATTTCCGGACTAATATCTGAAGGGCGTAACCTGATCGGGAATGCGGGAAGCACCAAGACGATATTCTATTTAGTTTATCTTTAGGAGCGCTTCACATAGGCAAATAGTGCGAAGTGTAAACCGCGAAATAAACTCGCCAAACCTAGTAAAACGCCGGACATGGAAAGCTGGTCTAAGACATCTCGCGAACGCAAAATCAAACCGGCTCTGATATGAGATCTTAAACGCGTTCCGTCGAAAGAGGGAGTCAAGGGAACTCAGTTCCCCGCGACGCCAGAACAAGCATCAAACCCAGGAAACATCCGCAACGGCACCCTGGTTAGAAAGCTTGGAGTGCCCGGAAAAGCATCTCCAACGCAACATACGAAGTACAAGTCAAAATCAAAGCAAGTGAAAAGTCCAAAGTAATCAAGAAACCAAGGACAGATCATAAGACGGATCAAAAATCCAGCAATGTCAAGAAAGAATTCAGTGATCCCAAAAACGATCAAAGCTGGTTTCTAAAGATCGTAGCGCCTGGGAAAGCATCTCCGTCGCAGCGATCAAAGCTCAAATCAACCAAAACAGTCAAAGTTTCAAGACGAAAGATAGTCTATAAAAACAAATCAAATACCGAAAGAGTTTAATAAACAAAGAGAAGCAAATACAACAAGGGCCTAAACGACCCGAAACATCATCAAGCTAAAAACAAATAGATAGGCCAGATCCTAATCGGCATACTCACCCTGGATGTCGAGCGTACTGGCAGTGTCCATCCCCCCTGCTCCGCCATCATCTCCTGTGCCAAGACCACCCTCGGACTGATATGGAGAAAGCGAGTAGACCAAGGTTCCATCAAAGCCGCTCATAACCAAATCAAAGGAGCCCTTGCCACACTTGAGCGCCTCAAACTGGATCTTCAGATGCGCCTCTTCGGCCTCAAGGGTGATACAATTTTTGCAAGGAATTGCACCTGAAGGTCGGTTAAGGTTGGATATGAACTGAGAAGGTTACTAACACTTCACAGAACTGGATGGATTGATTGGTCTCACAAGGGTTGCGGAATTTCCCTTGATATGCCTAACTCCAACTATCCTAGGATATGACTCACCTAGACAATAGAAGAAGGGTGTTGATCGGATATGACTCACCAAACAACAAGATTTGTTCAAGAAGAACATATGAGAATACCTCTCAAAGGGAGTTTTCTTAAAGGAAAAGATAATAGAAAATAACTTGATGTTTCTCAAATGAGTTTTCGAAATACATATAGCAAAGATGATGTTTGAGTTTCTTGAAAATAAAGAAAATACTTAAATGAAAAAAAAGATAGTTGAGTAATCGGTTGAGATTAGACTCTTGAGTTTCGAAACTGCTTGTGTTTTGTGAAGTTGATCGTCCTTAGGAAGGGCTTCCTATAGTCCTTGTTCTGACTTCCTGAAAAGTCGATTTGGGAAGGCCTTCCTGAGTTGGAGCATTCTCCTCCTGAATTCGGCATTTGGGAAGGCACTCCTGAGTCTTCTTGAATCCTTACTAAAGTCACGAGTTGCACTTCTTCCTTCTCACGGTTTGTTTGGTCTTGGGTTGTTCTGAGCAACTGGTTCAGTGCTTGAGCAAGCTGTTTGGTCCGGGCCCTGGTCATAGCTCCAGCTGGTACATGCAATGCATCCATGGCTACAAGCTCCTCTTTCTCCTCCATTTCCGGTTCAAGCCCTTCCTCACCTACAAGCTCAGCTTCATGTTCTTTCCTTGGTTGTTCCAGCTCAGTCATGCTTCCCATGATTGTATCATCCCCTCCCTCTTGAAAAGGATTTGCCCTCAAATCCAATTCATCTGCAAGAAAAGGAATTAAATCAGCTATGTTAAAACTTGAACTCACATTGTACTTACCTTGAAGATCCACTTGGTAAGCATTGTCATTGATCTTCCCCATGATTGCGAATGGTCCATCCACTCTGGGCATCAGCTTAGACTTCCTCTCATTAGGGAACCGAGCTTTCCTTAAATAAATCCAAACCAAGTATCCCACCTCAAAGACAACCTTGCGTCGTTTCTTGTTTGCATTCTTAGTATACTGCTTTGTCCTTTCCTCTATGTTCTGCTTGGCCTTTTCATGAATCTGCTTAACAATTTTAGCTTTCTTTTCCCCATCCAAACTTATCCTTTCACTCAAAGGTAAAGAGATTAGATCCATAGGAGACAAAGGACTAAAACCATAAACGATTTGAAAGGGAGAATACTTAGTTGCTGAATGAACCGAATGGTTATAAGCAAACTCAACATGGGGTAAACTCTCTTCCCAAGTCCTAAGATTCTTTTTAACAATGGCCCTCAACATAGCAGACAAAGTTCTATTCACGATTTCAGTTTGACCATCAGTTTAGGGGTGACAAGTAGTTGAAAACAACAGCTTTGTTCCTAACTTAGGCCACAAAGTTTTCCAAAAGTGACTCAAAACCTTGGTATCCCTATCAGAAACAATAGTCTTAGGCATGCCATGCAATTAAATTACATCCCTAAAGAATAAATCAGCTATGTGAACTGCATCATCAGTTTTATGGCAAGGAACAAAGTGTGCCATCTTAGAGAACCTATCTACAATCACAAAGATTGAATCCTTTCCTGATCTAGTTCTAGGTAATCCAAGCACAAAGTCCATAGAGATATCAGTCCAAGGTTGAGTAGGAATATGCAAAGGCGTGTACATACTTGAAGCTTGTGCTTTGGCTTTGGATCGTTTGCAAGTCTCACACCGAGCACACACCTTCTCAACATCTTTTTTAAGTTCGGCCAGTAGAAGTGATCCTGCATGATCTTAAGTGTTTTGTCAACTCCAAAATGCCCCATAAGACCACTTCCATGAGCTTCCCTAACAAGCAAATTTCTCAAAGAACAATTAGGAACACATATGCGGTTTGCATAGAAGAGGAATCCTTCATGTCTAAAATACTTGCCAAATGCAAACTTAGAACTAGCTAGGTACGGTTCTTTGAAGTCTGGGTCAGACTCATACAGCTCTTTGATTTATTTAAAACCAAGCACCTTAGCATCTAGGGTTATGATTAAGGCATACCTTCTTGATAGAGCATCAGCAACAATGTTTTCTTTACATTTCTTGTACTTAATGACATAAGGAAAAGTTTCAAGGAATTCTACCCATCTGGCGTGTCTCTTGTTGAGCTTTTGCTGTCCTTTCAAGTGCTTGAGAGTCTCATGATCAGTGTGAACCACAAATTCCTTTGGCCATAAGTAGTGTTGCCACGTTTGCAAAGCTCTCACCAAGGCATACAGCTCCTTGTCATAGGTTGGATAGTTTAATGTGGCTCCACCAAGCTTTTCACTAAAGCAATAGGCTTTCCATCCTGCATCAACACAGCACCAATCCCAACGCCTGAGGCATCACATTCAACCTCAAAAGTTTTAAGGAAATCAGGTAAGATAAGTAAAGGTGCATTAGTGAGCTTCCCTTTCAGCGTTTGGAATGAGTCTTCTTGTGCTTGTTCCCACTTGAATCCCACGATTTTCTTGATAACTTCAGTGAGGGGAGCAGCTATAGTATTGAAGTCTTTCACAAATCTTCTAAAAAATCCGGCAAGTCCATGAAAACTTCTGACTTCACTCACGGTTGTGGGACTAGGCCAATCTCGGATTGCCTTAACCTTTTCTTCGTCCACACGGATGCCTTCTGCACCTACAACAAAACCCAAGAACACTAGATTATCTGTTCCAAAAGTGCATTTCTTAAAGTTTGCATAAAACTGTTCCTTTCTAAGCACATTCAAAACCGATCTCAAATGATGTAAGTGTTCATTAAAACTCTTGCTATAGATCAGAATATCATCAAAGTACACAACCACAAACTCGCCTATGAAAGCTCTCAAAACATGGTTCATTAACCTCATGAAAGTACTAGGTGCATTTGTTAGCCCAAATGGCATAACTAACCACTCATACAATCCTAGTTTAGTTTTGAATGCAGTTTTCCATTCATCCCCTTCTTTCATTCTAATCTGATGATAGCCACTTTTCAAATCAATCTTAGAGAAGATAGTTGAACCATGTAACTCGTCTAGCATATCATCAAGTCTAGGGATAGGATGTCTGTACTTAACTGTTATGTTGTTGATGGCTATGCAGTCAACACACATTCTCCAACTTCCATCCTTCTTAGGCACTAAGAGAACAGGAACCGCACATGGACTTAAGCTTTCACGGATGAACCCTTTCTTCATGAGCTCATTGATTTGTTTTTGGAGCTCCTTAGTCTCCACAGGGTTTGTCCTGTAAGCTGGCCTGTTTGGTAGAGACGATCCTGGCACAAAATCAATTTGATGTTCTATACCTCGGAGAGGAGGCAATCCATCCGGATTTTCATCAGGAAAAACGTCACTAAACTCCTGCAAAAGTTGGTTCAAATCACTTGGAATCTCCAGTGCAATGTCAGAAGAGGTTAGTAAGTTTCCTTAAAGATAAGCAACACCATGGATTGTTTAGAAAACAAAACTCTCTTAACCCCACTCGGTTTAATGAAAAAGTTAGGTAGACTTACCTGAGATTTAGGAAGGGTCTCCTTACGGCTGGATTCCGGATGGCTTGACTGAGTTTTAGGAAGGGTTTCCTGAATGTTGCTTTCTTTGGACGGTTTGATCTCTTCTTTTCCCTTAGCTTTTTCTCTGCTCTGTTTCACCTGCACTTGATCTTCTTGCACTTCACGTGGTGACAAAGGAACCAGGGTGATCTTCTTGCCTTTGTGCTCAAAGGAATAATGATTTAAGAACCCATCATGCATCACCTTGTTGTCGAATTGCCATGGTCTACCCAGAAGGATGTGACCTGCTTCCATGGGTAGAATATCACACACAATCACATCTTCATATTGCCCAATGGTCAGTGCTACCTTGACCTGCTGGCTCAGTTGCATCTCGCCTTCTTCACTAAGCCATTCTAGCTGGTATGGTTTCGGATGTGGGTAGGCTTTAAGTCCAAGCTTCTCGACAAGTGTTTCACTAGCCACATTTGTACAGCTTCCACCATCAATGATCAAGCTGTAGACCTTGTCTTGGATGATACATCTTGTGTGAAAGAGATTTTCTCTTTGAGTTTTCTCATCCAACTTAGTTTGAACACTAAGAGATCGCCTAGTCACTAGCAACTTCCCTTGTGCTGGATAATCCACAGACTCTTCATCCTCTGATTCATCATAAATCGGTTCAGTCTCTTCCTCAGATTCGATCTCTCCACTTTCTCTTAAGATCATCACTCGGTTGTTTGGACATTTGTTGGCATAATGGCCCAATCCTTGGCATTTGAAGCACTTGACATTCTTGCACGTCCCAGAGTTGTATCCTGTTTGGTCTTTTCAACAGAAGAAGACGGATTAGTCTTCTCAGTATCTGTTTGGTTAGAACTCTTACCTTTCTCAGCAAAGTTAGACTTAGAGGCGGATGGATAGGAAGTTCTGCTATAGCTTTTCCTCTTGATCTGTTGTTCCACAAGGATGGCCTTATGTAATAGAATCTCCAGGTTCTCATAAGTTTGCAGCTCCATACGATCTTGTACCTCTCTGTTCAGTCCAGTTAAAAATCGAGCCATAGTTGCTTCAAGGTCTTCATCAACATCAGCTTTCAGCATGAGAGTCTCCATCTCTTGGTAATAATCCTCAACACTCTTGCTTCCTTGTGCTAGACGCCTCAGTTTGTGATGAAGATCCCTAAGATAATGGCTAGGTACAAATCGCTTCCTCATCAAGGTTGCCATCTCTTCCCAAGTGTCAATGGGATCTTCTCCGGCTCTTCTCCTATTTATCACAAGCTGATCCCACCAATTAATAGCATAACCATTGAATTGAGTTGCAGCCAAACTTACCTTCTTGCGCTCTGAATAGTTGTGGTAATCAAAGATGAGCTCAACCTTTCTCTCCCATTCTAGGAATGCATCGGGATTGTTCTTTCCATGGAACTGAGGGATCTTGAGTTTCAGACTTCCCAGATTGTCATCAGTTCTTCTAGCTTCATCACAAAAGGATTATCAGTTCTCCTCCCACGGATTGGTGGCCTCCTTGGTGGCTTCCTCACGCTGCTACGCCCAGAAGAAGAATCTTCTTCATCCTCATATATCGTTTTAGTGTTGGTTCTGTTTTTCTTCTTAGACTTGGGTGCTTGTCCTGATTGCTGATCCACTTGAATTCAATCAAGCCTGGCGTGAATGTCCTCCATTCCTGCAGATAGGAATTTTAAATCACCAGTTAGGGCTCTCATCTGAAATTTGGACAATCCTTCTCCTGCCCTCTCTTGTTCTCCCTCGCTTTGACTCATTGATCCTGCAAATCACTTAACAAACCGATTATATAAAACAAAACTCTCTCTCACAAAATCGGTTTCTCTCTTTGTGTTTCTTCCTCTCAATGATCTCTGATTTCTTCTACGGTTCTAGATCAACAAATCTCGATCAAATCCAGCAAATCAATCCGATCAACACAGAAAGAAGAAAGAAGATAGATAGATTGCAAGATTTTTGGGAAAGGCTAGCTGATTAACCTAGTTCTGGTCCGATTTCTCATAGACCATTACTTGAACTCGATTTCTCCTAAGTCCAAGATTGAATCCGATTTCTCCTAGATTCAATAACCCTTTTCTGTTTTTGAGTTTTTTTTTTTTAAATACGAACTGGCTCAGCTAGCAAAGATAGAAAGAAAAGAAATTGATTGAAGAAGAAAAGAAAATTTTGATGGAAGATGAGAAAGATGGAGTTAGAAAACGATACCAAAACCTTCAAGTGTGCTCTGATACCACATGATACAATTTTCCCAAGGAATTGCATCTGAAGGTCGGTTAAGGTTGGATATGAACTGAGAAGGTAACTAACACTTCACAGAACTGGATGGATTGATTGGTCTCACAAGGGTTGCGGAATTTCCCTTGATATGCCTAACTCCAACTATCCTAGGATATGACTCACCTAGACAATAGAAGAAGGGTGTTGATCGGATATGACTCACCAAACAACAAGATTTTTCCAAGAAGAACAGATGAGAATCTCTCTCAAAGGGAGTTTTAGTAAACGAAAAGATAATAGAAAATAACTTGATGTTTCTCAAATGAGTTTTCGAAATACATATAGCAAAGATGATGTTTGAGTTTCTTGAAAATAAAGAAAATACTTAAATGAAAAAAAAGATAGTTGAGTAATCGGTTGAGATTAGACTCTTGAGTTTCGAAACTGCTTGTGTTTTGTGAAGTTGATCCGTCCTTAGGAAGGGCTTCCTATAGTCCTTGTTCTGACTTCCTGAAAAGTCGACTTGGGAAGGCCTTCCTGAGTTCGAGCATTCTCCTCCTGAATTCGGCATTTGGGAAGGCACTCATGAGTCTTCTTGAATCCTTACTAAAGTCACGAGTTGCACTTCTTCCTTCTCACGGTTGGTTTGGTCTTGGGTTGTTCTGAGCAACTGGTTCAGTGCTTGAGCAAGCTGTTTGGTCCGGGCCCTGGTCATAGCTCCAGCTGGTACATGCAATGCATCCACGGCTACAAGCTCCTCTTTCTCCTCCATTTCCGGTTCAAGCCCTTCCTCAGCTACAAGCTCAGCTTCATGTTCTTTCCTTGGTTGTTCCAGCTCAGTCATGCTTTCAATGATTGTAACAAAGGGTAGCACTCCCCGGCCTGAACTGGCGGACCATCGTCAGGTTCGAGCCAACCTCCGTCAAGGCGGCCTCAGCAAATCTGACCCTGCGCAGCGGCTTAAGAGAAGCCCTCACCTTCTTCAAGTGGAGGCGGTATTTCTCCGCTAACTCCCACCGGGAAGTCTTCACGGCCTTGAGCATTTTCCGCTCGAACTCAGCCTCCTTCTCCTCGAGACTCTGCTAAAGAGTCTGCACCTTCGAGTCAGCAACCGCCTTTTCATTCTTCTGAACCCTCTGGTCCGCTCTCTTGAGCTTGGCCTCCAAGACCTTGATCTTCTTGTCCTTATCTCGGTTTCCTTTCGCCTCAGCCTCGAGAGCCAGTCGGTCGCATGCGCCTCGGAGCAGATATGAAGCAAAAAAGAACAAACAATCAATGAAAAAAATCAAAGGAAGAACAAATCGATATTAAATCAAAAGAAAGGCAGAAATACTGCAATGACACCCGAAGACAAGCCTCCGTACGACTTCATGGGATCGTACGGCTGAGAGATGGTAGAAGATGATCCACCAATGTAGTCCACAAACTTCATGGACTTGATCGCGTCTCCACCAGCTGCCTTGCAGGCATCGAACATGAGGCCAGGCTCCGGAGTCTTGACCTTGTGTGAAGACTTAGTCCTCTTCGGATGTTCCGAATCTTCAGCGATTCCTTTGCCCTTGTCGGCGGCAGCATCATCAAAGCTCGGAAGATCAGCAACCGGGACCTCGGGAATGTCCCTGGCTCGGGAACTAGTTCTAGACACCGCCGTAGCCGCAGCAGGTGCTTCCTCTCACTCGAACACTCCATCACCCCCATCTTGCTAGGAACGGTACATCCACACGCCTTCTAATCCTGGGATCAGCAAAGTCTAGCCCCTTAGGAGGTAGACGCCCTTCAAAAATGTCTTTAGCGTCTAGGAAGCGACTCCAAAGCTCATGACTTTTCCAATCGATCTTCTTTCTGGGAACGGCTTTAAAAAGATCTGAGAGAGTAGAGGACCAGTCTGGAGGAGGAACGGGGTCTGAAACACTCAAAAGAAAATATGACAAGATTAAGAAGAGAGTGTAGCGTATTTAAAGCCAAAAATGAAAGAAGGAACATTTACCACGTGCTCTCCAAACATTCCGAGCTTGACCAATGAAACAAGGACTGATTGAGAAAGAGTTGTGCTTCACATAGAAGAATTGATCTCTTGAAGCTTTGCAATGATCTCAAAGACCTTTATAGAATCCTAGAGCTTGCTTTTTGATAGCAATTTTAAATTGGAGATCTTGGCTGGTCTTCTGTAAATAAAATAAATTTCTGACGTGCTCCGCCTCCAGTTTTATACCGCACTCTGCAGAACGGACCACCAAGCTCATCAAAATCCGAAAAGCAGAAGGGATGAGCTGCGAGATTGCAATCCCAAACTGATCCAAGAAATCGAAGATCACTCTCGGAATGGGATGCCAGAGGAAGGACTCATAGAACATCGACTCCTTAAGGGCAAAGTATCCCGGGGGACACCTGTCAATCCTCTTGGAATCATCCGGAAGAAGAAACTTGACGTCCTTCGGGATACGGAAGTTTTCCTGAAGCTCCTTTAACGACCTCAACGTACTTAGAGTAGTCCCAAGCAGCGTTTCAATAGCCACTTTTGTGTACTTTCGTTTCTGCTTCGGCTCCAAAACCCGAAGGGAAGAAACATTGGAACCCCAATAAGCGTTACGTTCCCCATCAGAAAATTCCCCTAACTTAACGTCCACATCTTCCTAGGGAATTGATAGAACGGGAAGCCAAGATCAACGAACTAACGGTTCACGTCCCAGCACAAGGGCCAGCCACCCATGCCTTATGCATGGAGCCAGCCGCCCATCATCCTATCCAGAGAGCATGGCGCCTGGCTCTATCCCGACAAGGTCAGCCGCCCATCATCCTATCTAGAGAGCATGGCGCTTGGCTCTATCCTGACAAGGCCAGCCGCCCATCATCTTGTCCAAGAGAACATGGCGCCTAACTAAGACCGAGAAGACCAATCGCGATGTTCCAAGCCCAAACACCCACATGTCCACGTTCTGATCCGCAAGTCCGACCGCCTATGCAAGCCAGCCGCTCGTCCTCCTAGTGCGAGACATGGGCGTCTGGCCTTGTCCCAAAACCAGCCGCCCGTCCTCCTTGTGCTAGACATGGGCGGCTGGCCTTGTCCCTGAAGGGAATGTCCTGAAATCATACTTGTATTTACTCTAGTAGAGTAGTGATGTCAAGATAAGACAATCATATGATATTGGATGGTTATAATGTTTTGCTAGAAGCCGCTTATAACTTATGAGTTATGAACTCATTACCATTGTCATATGATCCTATAGGGTCACACACCTAAGCAAACTGGATAATATAAATTGGGTTTGATCATTAGAGTAATGATCATGATCAATGTATCCTTAATATACTAAAGCACAAGTCACTTGGCGAATCAAATTATGCCACGTGGCTTGTGCTTTATTTTTTTTAAAAAAAAATTTTGTCCGAAAAAGTGTTATGTCGAGTAAAAAAAACTGATTTTGCTTTAAGAGTTGTGGCCGACACCACTCTTCTTCTTCTTCTTCTTCCTCCCTAATTTTCTGAAAAAAACACCACCACGTTTAAGGACCACCATGTTCATAACCACCACCATGTACATCCAATCCCTAAACTCCTTCTCCTATATAGTCTGTCATAAATTGTAGAAATCGATTTTTCTGGGATTTCTATTTCTCCTTCTTCTTCTAATTCTCCTAATCTTTTTCTCTTTTCTTTGTACCAATTATCGTCTCTCTCTCTCCTTCTTAACCAAGAAACATCTGAATAATCCCAGAAAAAAGGAGCTTTATGTGTTTGTTGGTGATAGTGTTGGTTTAGCTTTTCGATTTTGAGTTGGTTTAGTTCGGTGGGTACTGAAGGAAGATCATTTTAGTGGGTCATCAATGTTCACTTAAAGTTTTGATTTTTATGTTTCAAATCTTTCGCAATTTTGTTTTTGATTTTTCAGGTGGTGATGATGAGATCTGTTGGATTATTTCGCACAAGTAGATAGATGTAATATGTCCTGCAAAGCTTTTTCAGTTTTTGTGTCGGATTTAATGTTTTGGAATTTGATTGTTTGTTGTACTTTCTTGTGCAGATCACGATGGCTATTGCGATTGAAGATGTGAGGAGAGAAGTGAAGATATTGAGAGCTTTGTCTGGTCATAACAACCTTCCTCATTTCTATGATGCGTACGGAGATCATGATAAAGTCTATATAGTGATGGAGAAAGCGATGTTTTAGCTCAGTGTGAGAGCCGAAACTCACACTGTCAAAACTTATATTTTATGGGGGCTCGAAAATTCTATTTTAAAGAACTAAAGGACCGAAAATGCAAAAGAGAGATTTTTATTGATATTTTCCGAAAGTACAAGGGAAATTAGCAAAAGCTGAATAGTCTTAAGTTGCTAAAACTCCTAATACTCGGATCTGGGATGGATTTAACCTTACATGAGCGTACATATATATACTGACAATCCTAGGAGGCTAAGACTTCAGATTTCCGATGTGGGACCTTGTCTTTCGCTCCCAGCCGCCGACCTAAGCTTCCGGCCCGAGAGTCTTCCGTGATCCGTCTGCGCATCCTGACCCAAATCTGGTCCGCCGATGAATAGTGACCCGTGAATAGTAAACCGGTGAATAGTAATCCGATGAATAGTAATCCGAATTTTCGGTTTAGACTCAACTCGATTTTTCAGTTAACTTTGTCTCGGGATGAATAGTGTTTTTCAACGGTCTTTCCCGCGTGAACAGTGTTCCGAGCGTTTTACGACTTCTGAGATTTGAACCGCCCATTTTTTGTTTGAACTTCCAGCCGCCGGTTTCGGTATTGATGGCCAGCCGCCAGTTCCTCTTGCTCGTGTGCTCGGCGACTGGTCCATGGACGGCTGAACGTTCGTCACGATCTTTCGGGGAATGTTTATGGACGTCTTTTGAGTCAGGACATGCAAATGGATGATCTTCGGGTCGGTCCGGACATAGAGTTATGTTCGACGGTCAGTCGACTGGACGATGTTCGGATAATGACTCTTGATTTGAGAAATGATCGTGGGCATATGATGAAGACCTTATCCCAGCCGCCGGCCGTGGATCAAAGAAGACCCGGCGGCTGGCCTTATCCCAGCCGCCGACCTTGGACGAGTGAAGACCCGGCAGCTGGCACTTATCCCAGCCGCCGGCCACGGTGGTGTGAAGACCCAGCGGCTGGCCTTATCCCAGCCGCCGGTTGATGGACCAAGACGACCCGGCGGCTGGCCTTATCCCAGCCGCCGGCCGTGGCATGATGAAGACCCGGCGGCTGGCACTCATCCCAGCCGCCGGCCTTGGACGAAGAAGACCCGGCGACTGGCACTCATCCCAGCCACTGGTTTGTGTCTTGGACGGGTCGTGGGCAGTTTGCCTTAGCTCGTCCGTTCCATGTTCGGGATTTCATCTCGACCTTGACTTCTCGTTCCGTCAATCTTCGAGGAGGGGATTTCGACCCCAACAGTTAGCCCCCCAGCTCTTTGCTTCCGTGGTTTGGAACAAGGAGCTCCGAGCTGAGAGTTTTATCGGGATTGACTTAAACGGGAGGGCAATGAGTTTTTCCGTTCGTCCGTTCGTCCGCTTCTCTTTAATGTCTTGTCAGAGCATAGTTCACCATGGAAGTTCGTGCCATGTTTGCTATATCAAAGGAGTGGCTTCATTCATTTTTTTCACACTCCCTTCTTTTTTCAAGCTTTCTTCTTCAAGTTTCTCCTTTGAAAACTTTTCTTTAGCGATGGCTGGTGAAGGAGGTTCCCCTTTCGAACTCAACTTCGATGCAATCATGAACGATCCGTTTGAGTTTGATTTTATGTCCGCAGAGCAGGATGCGGTACTTGTGGAAGATCTGTTGGCAGCTGGGGAAAATGCCATTCCACAAGCAGCGTACGGTCCCGAAGGTGTTCCTCAGTGGGCGGCTGGTCCGAGCAATGCTCAAGGAACGCTCGGTTTTGCTAATGTTCCTCGATGGGAGCCCGGAACGGCGGCTGGGAATGAGGACATGCCCGAGACGGCGGCTGGGAATGAGAGCATTCCCGAGACGGCGACTGGGAATGAGACCAGACCCGAGCCGGCGGCCGGGAGTTCGACGAGTATGGCGTCTGGTTCGAAGAGGGCGGCTGGCTCTAAGAACGCTTCCAAGAGGGCGGCTGCCATAGTAGCCGTATCAAGATGGGCGCTCGGCTCTGGAGGTGTCTTAGAGAGGGCGTCCGGTTCCTCTCGAGTCGAAATTGAAGGAGTTGCACCGAGGATGAGTATAGTACGTGGCGTTTGGACTCCTCCTCAACATGTTGAGGACAACGGCGGATGGCGTGCATGGCCGTCCCGAGCTCTGGTCCCCTCCGAATATCGTCGTACTTGGCCAGAGACGGGTGATAGTCCGGCCATACCCGGGGAAGAAGTCAGGTCGGATCACCTGGAAGTGCCTAGCTTTGTGCATCCGGACGTGAAGTCCGAATGTCGCTCTCCCGGAGAAGCTAAAGCCTATTGGGGTGAGGATATTTTTGCTTGGCGGTTTAAGAAGCCTGGACCGTCTACGAGATACAGATCGATATCCGAGGGATTCAAGCATGGTCCTACTTTGAGCGATCGGAATTCACTAGCCGAGCTCAGATACGACTTCCGGATTTCGGACAAGATTAAGTTCCGTCTCCCGAAAGATGGGGATAGGATGAACAAGGCGCCAGAGGGCTATTTCGCCATGTACGAGTTGATGTTTTACGAAGCTTTCCTCTGGTTCCCGATCCCAGGAGCCATCTTCGAATTTCTCGAGCTATATAGGGTTGCGATCTCTCAACTTACCCCATCCGCTATAAGGATTTTGATGGGACTTGTGGTCCGTTGCGCCGAATGCGGGATCAAGTTGGAGAGTGATCTTATACGAAATTTCTTTTCGTTGAGGAAGGTTTCCAAGTCGGATTTCTTCTGCTCGGTCAATGTTCGGAAGAACGTGAAGCGTTTCTACACCGGGCTTCGACAGCATTGCAAAGCTTCGCGGCACGAATTTTTCTACGTGAAGCGCAGCCCGCTCACGGTTGGTCCTGACTTCGGCGGCTCGGTTAGGACCGAGTGGAGTCTGCCACGTAAGCGTTTCGTCTTTTTGTGAATTTTTTTTTCTATAAGTACTCCTTACTCCTTTGCTTCATTCTTCATAACTTCATTTCTCACAACTTTTCATCTTTTTCTTCTTTCTCTAGTTCGAGATCCCTTTGCTCCTAGAGTTTCCGAGTTCGAGGATATCGTTGTAGAAGTTAACAAGAAGAAGATCGATTGGGAGTGTCCTGATCTCTGGCTCCGCTTTCTGGACGCGAAAGATATTTTAGAAGGGCGCGCTCCTCCGAAAGGCCCCGACTTTATCGATCCGATGGCGACGTACCCCGGTATGGAGGGTGTTTGGAAGTACCGCCAGCAGAAGTATGGCGAGGCTGGACAGTCCGGAGAGGCGGCTGAGTTTGATCTGGCGTCCGGGTTTGTTCTCCCGCCCGGGCCTGATTTTCATGGCGTGCCCGAGGAACAGATTGCTGCTCCTCAGGGTTCTGCTTGTGCTGTCGTTGTGGATAAAGGGAAGGGAGCTTCCAACAGCCCGGACCGTCCGAGGAAGGGCAAAGTGGCTCGGACCCGAGGCGTCAGATCATGGTCTTCTCTTCGATGCTCGCAAGGCGGCGGGAGGCGATCCAGCTGAGTCCGTGAAGGTTGTGGATTACTTTGGAGCATTGGCTCCGGCTTCAGCTGTGCCGTTTGATCGTTCAGCGGCTTACGGAGATCTGTCCTCCGGCCTTATGATGGTAATTTTTTTCTTCCTTTGGATTTGTTTTGACGTAGTTTGGTCTTTGCTGATATTTGCTTTTCTTTGATTCAGGTCGCCACCCGAGCTCATGCAACCCAAGTTGCCTTGGAAGCTTCAGAGAAAGAGTCCCGAAAGAAGGACAAGAAGATCAAGGGCCTGGAAGTCAAGCTTCGGAATGTGGAGAGAGATCTCAGAAAGAGCTCAAGAAGGCGCTTGCGGAGGCTGAGCGGAAGATGGATTTGGCGCTCAAGCAAAGCCGCTGGGAGTTAGTGGAGAAGTACCATCTCCGCATCGAGGGTGCTAAAGCTGCCCTTGCACCGATGCGTCAGGCGAAGTATGGCGAGACTGCCTTGACTGAGGTCAGCTCGAACCTTGATCTAGTTCGGGACATTAAGTCCGGGAAGTCCAAGGTCGAGGAGGAGGAAGGAAAGCTGGAGGCTTCGTTGCAGCGGCTCAAAGGAGGAGGCTGGGTTGGCTCCTACGATCGAGCTGCTGCCGTCCTTGACAGCTACTTGGTTTGCTCTCCGGTTTCTCCGTGCCAGTCTCCGGAAGCCGAGGCTTTGGATTACGCTGCTCCTACTCCTCTTGTTGAGTATGATTAGGCTTTGGCCTTTGTATCTTGCATTTTCTGCTTTGGTTGTGTTTGGGTCTTTTGACCCTTTTTATTGTATTTGCTTTGTTAACTGAACTTGGTCACTTATATCTCCTTTCATGGAGATTTATTACTATCTGCTTTTGCCTTCAGTTGTTATGGACTTCCTTGCTTGCTTTGCTTTTATAGTCTTGATAAAGGAGAAGATGGGCGGCCGGTATGTTTCTCTTCCGAGAGGGCGGCTGGCCCATTTTGTAGAGTGAAGGGCGGCTGGCCCGTTGTCCGGGCGGCTGGCCCATTTTGCGGAATGAAGGGCGGCTGGCCCGTCTCTCTACGGAGGACGGGCGGCTGGCCCATTTTGTAGAGTGAAGGGCGGCTGGCCCGTTGTCCGGGCGGCTGGCCCGTTGTCCGGGCGGCTGGCCCGTTTTGCAGCTGATTGATATTGCGCTGGAACGAAGGGCGGCTGGTCCGTCTCTCTACGGAGGACGGGCGGCTGGCCCGTTTTGGAATTGATTGGCGTTGCGTCGGAGTGTTATCCCGGACACTCGAACTTTGGACCAGGTCATCTCTGCGAATATTTCCTTGGTTTAATGCAGTTTTTTGTTGTCGCAGGGGATCAAGCTTGTTCAGATCCCTCTTGCGACTGAACGCTTTTAAGATCTCGCATCAGAGCCAGTTTGATACTGCGTTCTCGAGATGTCTTTGACAAGTGTTCCATGTCAGGCGCTTTACTGGGTTCAAAGAGTTTACTTTGTGTCTTGTGCTTCGCACTATTTGCCTATGCAAAGTGCTAGTGAAAGTAAACTAATCAGAACATCGTCTCGAGCGCTTCCTGCAGGATCGCGGGATACAGGTTACGCCCTTCGGATGTTAATCCGGAAATTTGTATAGCGCGCTAGTTTTATCCTCTGCGGGATGTTGAGAGAACCATGGTTTAAAAAGATAGTCTTGTTGTGGCCAGCAACAGACGGATTCGTTGGAGAGGACTTAAGTATTTGGGAGAAGTATCTTGATTGGTTGGTGGTCATGGATAAGTTACGAGATGCTAAGTCTCGATGTTTGTATGATTTTGAGTTCGAGTTGAAGATGTGCTATGAGATACTAAGTCTCAATGTTCATTTTCCTCGGGTTTTTCTGGATCCATTCGGTTTCCGGATCAAGTTTCGAGATACTGAGTCTCGACGTTTGTCGGAATGGTGTTTTCGGGAAACTTTTTCAAGCTTTTGATGTGTTATGAGATGCTAAGTCCCAATGTCCATCTTCTTGATTTGTTTGCGAAAATTTTGGAGTATGTATATACTGACCTACTCCCCCCCCCTTTTTAAGGAGAGGGGCAACTGAACTCGTTTTTTAAGCGAGCTGCCTACGTACCCTTCGTGAAAAGGGATCAAGTCACCCGTAGTTCCGTTTTTTTTTTATTTTTTTTGTGTGGTAGGAAGACGGTTAAGTCTTAGTCGTGGAACCGTCGGATGTAGCTTCGACGGTTTCTGAGGCAGTTTTCGTCTCTTCTTGGTTCATTTCTGTGGGCGGAACCTACGTTTTCTCGAACTGTTCGGTTCTGCTTAGTTTCTTTCCCAGTTCAGGGACTTCGTCTTCTATCTTCCTCTTCGGGTTCTTTCTCTGTGGGATGGTCGGATTCCGGAGCTTGTGTTCCGCCAGAAAACAGATCCGGGCCTCCTTCTGATTTCCCCAAACGGTCTTGATCCCGTTTGGTGTCGGGAACTTCAGGCAGAGATGGTAAGTTGATGGGATAGCTCGCATTGAGTTGATCCAAGGAGTTCATATTATCACGTTATAAATCGCGGGATGGTTTGCCACCGCGAAGTTAACGATTTTGGTGATTCCACCGGCACGAACCGGGAGCTGGATTGTTCCATCCGTCATTGTGACTTCGCCAGAGAATCCGGTGAGTGACCTCGGATTGGGCTTTATCATTGACGGATCCACCTTCATCCTTTGAAGTGTCTCCCGAAAAATCACATCCACCGAACTTTCGGTGTCGATCAAGACCCGGGAGACGTCATGGTCGTTAATGTCCAGCTCTACCACCAATGGGTCGTCGTGAGGTTGGTCGAGGCCTTCGGCGTCTTTCTCGTGGAAGGCGATCCGGTCGTCGTTTTCGGTGATCGGCTCCCGCGGGTTTGACTCCTTGTCTCCTCTTCTCAGGAACCGTGCCTTTGGCGACCAATTTCGATGATTGGTGCTTTCCGGCCGGGACCCTCATTTCTTCCTCGTAGATGACGAAGTTGGAAGCACGGTGGAGAGCATCTTGAATGGTTACCGGTGGGTTCACGGTAATCTCCTTTCGGAAGTTTGAAGTCTTTAGAAAGGACTTCTTCAGGGCGTTGATCACGGCACTGTTGCTTAGGCCGTCGATCTTCGAGACAATCATCTTAAACCTTTCGTTGAAATCTCGAAGGCTTTCTTCGGGCTCCTGCGACAGCGAGTAGAGGCCCGCGTCGGATGTTGACTGTCTTATGAACAGTAAGTAATGCTTCAGAAAAGCTGCCCACAATCGGTCGAAACCGTCGATCGAGTCTCTTTCTAGCCTTGAGAACCACGACAGGGCTGATCCTTTCAGATGCTCCACGAAGAGGAGGCAGAATCCGGCGTCTCTTTCTTCGGGTTTGAACCTAGCCCGTCCCATAGCGATGTGGAAGGCCATCATGTGGGCCTTTGGATCGGTCGTCCCGTCGTAAAAAGGGATTCGGATTTTTCCCGGGTCAGAAAGTCTAACACTTGTGATCCTTGAAGTGAAAGGGATCTTTTGCGTTTCCTCTAAGACGCGGTCGATTTCCGGGGCCGCACTTGTTGCTTTATGGACTTGCGACCTTACCTCCTTCATCTGACTTGCGGTGAGTTCCAAACGGGCACGGAGCTCGTCCAACTCGTCCCTTCGGCTAGCGGATCGGTTAGCTCGGGCCTCTCGTTCCGCCTTTTCCTGCTCTTCGATCCATCGGAGCTCTTCCTCATCCGCGTTTAGATCTCCAGCTTCATCGTCGGTTTCGCTTTCGGCTACGTTCGCGGTGTCTCTCGGGTTTCCGCCGTTAGTCACCGTGGACGTCGGCCGTTCAGTGGTTCGTCCAGTGGCGCTTTTCCGGTTCAGCGGGGGTGGTGCTGACGGTTCTCTCCTTGTTCCGATTGGGGCCTGCTCATCGGGATTCTGACGGCCCGGGGGATCCGCTCGCGGGGTGAAGATAAGGTGTCTCGCTTCGAAAGCCCGGGGGCCACGCGTCAGCTCCTGGGAAGCTGCTCTTTCCTGCGTGGCCGTTCTTTCTTGTCTGTTTTGCCGTTCTGCGATTTCGGCTACCATGTTCCTCAGCTCGGTGATCGCCGCGTTCTCTGGGGCGGCGTTGGCTGTTTCCGTGATGATCGGGTCCTCGATCGGCATTCCGAATCGGGTGAGCGCACTGGCGGAGGTCCCGGTTATCCCGACCGCTCCGTCGGCGGATGTCCCGGCGGCAGTTGCTCCGGTCCCGGCGGCAGTTGCTCCGGTCCCGGCCGCCGATGTACCGCTGGCTGGAATTCCCGGAATTCCCGTTCCGGTCGTTCCCGTGGCGGCTGCGGCCGGTTGGTTGGTGATATCGTCGCTTCTTCTGGTCATCGTTTTCGTTTCGTATCCTTTTCGTTCTTAGGGTTAAGAATATTTCTCGTCCCCACAGACGGCGCCAAACAGTGAGAGCCGAAACTCACACTGTCAAAACTTATATTTTATGGGGGCTCGAAAATTCTATTTTAAAGAACTAAAGGACCGAAAATGCAAAAGAGAGATTTTTATTGATATTTTCCGAAAGTACAAGGGAAATTAGCAAAAGCTGAATAGTCTTAAGTTGCTAAAACTCCTAATACTCGGATCTGGGATGGATTTAACCCTTACATGAGCGTACATATATATACTGACAATCCTAGGAGGCTAAGACTTCAGATTTGTGATGTGGGACCTTGTCTTTCGCTCCCAGCCGCCGACCTAAGATTTTTGGGCCCGATTTCCGTCCCGAGAGTCTTCCGTGATCCGTCGGCGCATCCTGACCCAAATCTGGCCCGCCGATGAATAGTGACCCGTGAATAGTAAACCGAATTTTCGGTTTAGACTCAATTCGATTTTTCGGTTAACTTTGTCTCGGGATGAATAGTGTTTTTCAACGGTCTTTCCCGCGTGAACAGTGTTCCCAGCGTTTTACGACTTCTGAGATTTGAACCGCCCTTTTTTTGTTTGAACTTCCAGCCGCCGGTTTCGGTATTGATGGCCAGCCGCCGGTTCCTCTGGTTCGTGTGCTCGGCGACTGGTCTATGGACGGCTGGACGTTCGTCACGATCTTACGGGAATGTTTATGGACGTCTTTTGAGTCAGGACATGCAAATGGATGATCTTCGGGTCGGTCCGGACATAGAGTTATGTTCGACGGTCGGTCGACTGGACGATGTTCGGATAATGAGTCTTGACTTGAGAAATGATCGTGGGCATATGATGAAGACCCGGCGGCTGGCCTTATCCCAGCCGCCAGCCGTGGATCAAAGAAGACCCGGCGGCTGGCCTTATCCCAGCCGCCGGCCTTGGACGAGTGAAGACCCGGCGGCTGGCACTTATCCCAGCCGCCGGCCATGGTGGTGTGAAGACCCGGCGGCTGACCTTATCCCTGCCGCCGGTTGATGGACAAAGATGACCCGGCGACTGGCGTTATCCCAGCCGCCGGCCGTGGCATGATGAAGACCCAGCGGCTGGCCTTATCGGCCTTATCCCAGCCGCCGGCCGTGGCATGATGAAGACCCGGCGGCTGGCACTTATCCCAGCCGCCGGCCATGGTGGTGTGAAGACCCGGCGGCTGACCTTATCACAGCCGCCGTTGATGGACCAAGACGACCCGGTGACTGGCCTTATCCCAGCCGCCGGCCGTGGCATGATGAAGACCCGGCGGCTGGCCTTATCGGCCTTATCCCAGCCGCCGCCGTGGCATGATGAAGACCGGCGGCTGGCCTTATCCCAGCCGCCAGCCGTGGATCAAAGAAGACCCGGCGGCTGGCCTTATCCCAGCCGCCGGCCTTGGACGAGTGAAGACCCGGCGGCTGGCACTTATCCCAGCCGCCGGCCATGGTGGTGTGAAGACCCGGCGGCTGACCTTATCCCTGCCGCCGGTTGATGGACAAAGATGACCCGGCGACTGGCGTTATCCCAGCCGCCGGCCGTGGCATGATGAAGACCCAGCGGCTGGCCTTATCGGCCTTATCCCAGCCGCCGGCCGTGGCATGATGAAGACCCGGCGGCTGGCACTTATCCCAGCCGCCGGCCATGGTGGTGTGAAGACCCGGCGGCTGACCTTATCACAGCCGCCGGTTGATGGACCAAGACGACCCGGTGACTGGCCTTATCCCAGCCGCCGGCCGTGGCATGATGAAGACCCGGCGGCTGGCCTTATCGGCCTTATCCCAGCCGCCGGCCGTGGCATGATGAAGACCCGGCGGCTGGCCTTATCGGCCTTATCCCAGCCGCTGGTTGATGGACCAAGACGACCCGGCGGCTGGCCTTATCCCAGCCGCCAGCCGTGGCATGATGAAGACCCGGCGGCTGGCCTTATCCCAGCCGCCGATTGATGGACCAAGACGACCCGGCGGCTGGCCTTATCTCAGCCGCCGGCCGTGGCATGATGAAGACCCGGCGGCTGGCACTCATCCCAGCCGCCGGCCTTGGACGAAGAAGACCCGGTGGCTGGCACTCATCCCAGCCGCCGGTTTGTGTCTTGGACGGGTCGTGGGCAGTTTGCCTTAGCTCGTCCGTTCCATGTTCGGGATTTCATCTCGACCTTGTCTTCTCGTTCCGTAAATCTTCGAGGAGGGGATTTCGACCCCAACACTCAGACTTTATTCAGAAAATCAGCAGTGGAGAGTCTTAACAAGTGGTTTTTGATTTGGTCTTTGTTTGTTTTAGGCTGTGTGAAGGAGGAGAGCTTTTGGATAGAATACTCTCAAGGTAATGTGATTATACACTTCAGGAGTAGGATTGTTTGTTTGTTTCTTTAGTAGTTTGAGGTTTTAATTGAACTTGGTGGTGTTTTTCTATGTGCAGAGGTGGGAAGTACACGGAGGAGGATGCAAAGACTGTTATGATATAAATGTTGAATGTGGTTGCCTTTTGTCATCTCCAAGGTGTTGTACACCGAGATCTCAAACCCGAGGTGATAAAAAGCTCTTTGTTTATACTTATACGTTTGATGTTCTTCACGCTCTTAATAAAGTTTACTTAAACTGTTTTGGATCAGAATTTCCTTTTCACCTCAAAAGAAGACACCTCTCAACTGAAGGCAATAGATTTCGCTTTGTCGGATTATGTGAGACGAGGTAAAATCTGAAAACGATTAAAAATAATTTAGAGTTCGTGTACGGATTTCAACGACCACCTTCGTTAAATCGTGGTTTTGAGCCACCAAGCACAGGTTTGTTTTTTTTTCAGCTTCTGTAGTATTCTTTTTCAAATTATTAATTTATGGGTTATTGCTACATGCTACAGGTCGAAGATGCCTTTGGAGTATACTCCAATTTTTCAATTGAATCCTTCAAAAACTAGATGAAAAATCAGAGTTCTTTTATCCTGCATTTGGGATTACTATCCAAAAGATAAACTTGAAATTACTCTGGGGGATGGAAAAGGTACATAAAATTTTGCTTTAAGGTCTGAGTTACAAATTTTTGTTTTTGTCGATTTACTTGACAAATGTGTTATATGACAGAGAAATAGAATTCAAGTTCTGTTTCACAGAAGCTGGTAAAGAAATGCAAAAAAAGAAATAAAAGGAGTGCTCATGATATTCTATCCCAAAAACGATGTCAAGAGGGAGTTTTTCTCTGAAGAGCATGACCGAAATGTATGACTGATTCTATAACTGAGCTTCAATCTGAAATAGTTTACTATTTGAGTGTTTGAATGGTTTTGAGATTTGGCAACACTTTAGGTGATCATGTTAAAGCTTGATTATTATGGCTTATTGAACTGAGTTTATTTTTTTCTTATGTAGACGAGAGCTGGACTTGATTATGGATCTTCTTTTGGAAAGATTCGTCCTAATGATACCATTCATATGCTTCAAAGAACATACTGAGGAACATGAGAGGAACCGAGCACACATTTGTAGTTTTTACATTAGGGGAGAGTGTACAAGAGGTGCTGGGTGTCCTTACCAGCATGAGATGCCTGAAACAGGAGAGTTATCCCAGCAGAACATAAAGACCGTTACTATGGGTAAGCAAACTACCGACTTTCACTTTGAGTTTGGGCCTAAGTTAGTTAAATTGCATCTCATATTGTTGCTTTGGGAACTGTTTTCTCATCTAATTCTTCACGTTTTGCAGTGTTAACGACCATTAGCGTTGAAATTACTTGGAAAGGCTGGTGAGATGGGCACTTTGGAATCTCCAGAGGACCAAAGCATCAAAACGCTTTACTTTGGTGGCAAAGATACCCGGGTCGAGCACAAAATCCATTGTGCCGAGTGCATATATATAACAAACTAAATGGGTCCATTTGGAGAATATCATGAGCACCAGATTGGCCTGTATTCTCCGACAGTATCATATCATACTTTGATTGGCGCCACATTATTGACATGGGAGCCAACGAGAGAACCATGACTTCATGAGGATGGATGATCGGTTTCGTGTATTATTTCTTACACCTTTGTTTTTTTTCTTTCTCACCAGTTTTTATCAAAAAATAAAGCTGCAATTTGTTTATCTTTCCAGTTTCTAATTTGAAATCATTTTGCAGAGTTTTATAAGTAGACAAAGTCAATCTTTTACGTTTACGAGTTGTTATGAAATTTATATTCAAAAATAATTTTCTGTTAAATATTAAACCAACAAGGGAGCCAGCTAAACGTTGAGAAGATCGTCAAGGAAGGCTTAATTATTAAGAAGCTTGAATAGCATTTAAACGCTCGGTTCATGAAAGCTTATGGTGTTTTTGCCAATTCGGTGAGTCGGTAAGAAATCGATGATCACATTCACGTCCAGCTCATGTTCTCCAAGTTAGTTCGTGAAATCATTTTGTGGCAAACATTAAAGCAGCGCCTGAATTCCCAATTAATTTTCATATGGTGTTTGGTAATCTCTTTCTTTTAACAATTGTTTACAGTTACTGATTACGAAAAACCTATCTTAAGAAAAATACAGGAAAAGCAAAAAGAAAAAGCAATATAGGAAGCTTCAAACTAATATTTGTACTGAACGAAATAATTTATATCAATATAAAATTTTATCATCAAATTAACTTAATTTTTATATGTTTGTAGTTAACCAATGATAAGTGTGTTAACTTTTTTTTATGTATACTCATCTCTTTCTGATGAGTCAAAGTTATTTTATACATGTAACTTTAGTTATGTATATATAACTGAAATTTGGCTTGATTTTTTTTTTACAATATGATAAGTCATATAAAGGATTACTAAATTATTGTTTGACCATTTAAATTTTAAAATTGTCTTGGTCAAAGTCATCTATTAACTCAAAATATTTTTAAATTTTTAATCATTTTTCTCTAATGAATTTTGAAATTTCTCAAGAATTATTTAACTAATTTTGGGTAATGTTAAAAGTTATCTAAAAACAGAAAGTAATATTTTTAGATGAAACCAATATTTTTGTTCTCCAAATCCTTAAATAATAGTTCAAAAAAATTATAAAACAAGCTAAATTTGCTGATTATAATCTTAAAAATAAAATAAAATTATCAAAAAAAAAATGTTAGTTAACTGAACATGAGCATGACATCTTATAAGTCATAATTTTAAACTTTAAATTTCACTAAAAAATTTAAAATAATACGTAAATTTATTGGATACACGATGTTAACCCGTACGTAGTATATTATGATTTCAATGTGTTCAGTAAATTTAAATGGAGCTGGTAAATTTTAAAACTCAAAAGTATTTTGAAATTTACGTATTATTTTAAATTTTAATAGAATCCTGAATATATTTGCATCACATATATTTACATCACATGTAAACGATCACGGTATACTGGCCGTGTAGTCAACTCACCTACAGGCTACAGCCATGTCTATCCTTCTTTAGGAGGCTGCAAAGACAGTAAATCAAAATTCGAACGAACCTCTATGTGTTTAGTCAAGTGAAGTTTACGTTTTTTTTTCTGCGTTATTTTCTAGGATTTGTCTTCAAGTATTTTTTTTGAAAATGTGTTCATTTTAATTCGTTTGCTAAGTTCTGTTTATATCCTTTGTTAAAACACCAGTTTTATTTATTTTATCTGGTTCTTCCATATAACAAAGTGCATCCGATGTTATAACACTCGAGACGGTAGACCAATTGTTAATATATATGAAAAACCATTATAATCTAGCTTCAAGTTATACGTGCTCTTCAACGCAATATAACCATTGTATCCAACAATCATTTATATATACGAAGACTCACCATATAAATGAGTATAGTTGACTGCCTCTGCATGAGCTATTACGAAACCAGATATATATATAAGTTGTCATAATCTAAACTTTTATCATCTAAACTGACTATTACCTTTACACTTTCAAAGACGGATATAATGTAAACTGAGTTATTACGAAGCTAATTTTCAGTTCGCAATAATATTTTACAAATACCAATTCCATTTACATATAAAAAGCATGTGTAAAAACACAAGTTAATTGGAGAACCACTATCTTTTATAACTGAAATTTAAACAAATCACTTTCCCACTGTCTACCCCACAGTGGGGTCTCCACTAAATCACTTCTTAATAACTCCACTCGGTTAAGATTAGATTTTGGCGGCAAAATAATAATTTGTCTTAGGAATGAGAATTGTTCATACAAATATAGTGGGTTTTTTTTTCCTATACTTCTTCATTTCTGTTTAACATTTAAGCTAGCAAAAAAATGAATTCCTTTCTCTCCTCCTCTTTGCAAATCAGAGACAAAAAAAGAAGAAGAGAATTGTGGCAACACGAAGGAAATATTGTCATCAATATGGTAGCAGTGTGCAAACCTATTGAATACACCATATCACATTTCCTTCGTGTTGTCACAATTTATTTTCCTTTTAGATTTTGGTCTATCTCTTTTGAATTTTATTTTAATTATGCATTGATACATGTTAATATCTCATTACCAAATGAGCAAATTTTAATAAATTTTTCTTTTTAAGCATGTTCAAATTTTGATTTATGTTTTTTTAATGAGTAAAAAATAATATTTTATATTAATTTATATTTATACAGATAATAATATTACCTTAAAATGCTAATATTACCAACTGAGCCAATGGTAATTAATATTGTTTTTAAGCATTTTCAATTTTTAAATTATGATTTATATTGATTTAAATAATATTTTATATTAATTTATATTTATACAGATAATAATATTACCTTAAAATGCTAATATTACCAACTGAGCCAATGGTAATTAATATTTGTTTTTAAGCATTTTCAATTTTTAAATTATGATTTATATTGATTTAAATAATATTTTATATTAATTTATATTTATACAGATAATAATATTACCTTAAAATGCTAATATTACCAACTGAGCCAATGGTAATTAATATTTGTTTTTAAGCGTTTTCAAATTTTAAATTATGATTTATATTGATTTAAATAATATTTATATTTTTAGTTATTTTTACAAATATTAATATTACTTACAAATTCTAATTCACGTGCAACGCACGGGCTAAATACTAGTATAAGATATACGTCGATACCAAGTTTCTGTGAGGGTGTCGATCGACACCAATGGTTAGTGTCGATCGACACAACTCAGGATCAGAAACCTATTTTTGATTTAATTGAAATCAAGTCGGTTTGGTCCATCGGTTAACTAGGTTTCTTTAAGTCTCCTATATATAGGATATAGGGCACGACTTTGAGACCATCAGAAGTTCCTGGCCGTCACAGAAACGCAGAGAGAACCCAAGGCGAATCATTCGCGAAGGCACTAGCATCCCTGTCGTCCAGTTTGTGTGTGTGTGGACTTCTGTAGAGGCGCAGCACTTGAGGCGCTCCTAATCTCGAATACATAATCATCTTCCGCTGCTTTATCTCCAGGTATACTCGAGATCTGATATAGATTCAATTTGACACATGATCCGTGGCTTAGGATTTATTGCTAGGGCTGTTTTAATATGATTAAAACCTATACAAATTCTTTCAGTGGTATCAGAGCCTAGTGTTTTTTATTGAATCTGGAGCATGTTAATGAATTAATTGAATTCAAATCGATATATATGATATATAGGATTGCATGCTAGAGTTTAAAATCGTTTTTGCTCTTAAAATCGTTCGATTTAAGGTTCATGCGAAAAAGGGTGTCGATCGACACCACGTGAGTGTCGATCGACACCACTCGGATTTTCGCGTGAACTTTTAGGTCACGACCTTTGATCGTGTTTCCTTAAACCACTGGTTCGATCAACACCATAGCAGTGTCTATCGACACTGATCGGTTTATCGCGATTGGTTCAATTGGATTGGATCGGGTTATCGCGATCGGTTCAAGCGATAAATCGGTTATCACTTTTGATCCGGTACGGTTGGTGTCAACCGACACTAATGTAGTGTCGATCGACACTGGTCGGTTATTGCGATTGGTTCGATCGGTTTAATCGGTTAAATTGTTTATCGCGATTGAACCGGATCGGAATCTGTCGGTCAACACAAACCAGTTGTGTCGATCGACACTGATCTGATGTCGATTGACAATAGTTCAGAATCCGCATTCTTAGCTTGTTTAACTTAAGAAAATTAAAAGGTTTAAAACAAGTTAAAGTATCTAGGATATATAATTGATATAAACTAGTTTAAGTTTCTGTTCCTCAAACTTAATATTAAGCATTTGATATCTTCCCAATCTTGTCAACTGTCAAGGCTAGTTTCATTGTGTGATGGGTCTGCCAAAGCAGGGTGTCCACAATTACACGAGTGAGACAGGTTGTAATCGTTACTGTGTGACTTAAAAGATTGGTTTGCTTAACTGGGCTATCAAATAGTTTTGGGCTCAGAGATATAGGATTGGATTTGATATAAGATATCAATCCAAGACCAAGAATTATATATGATGTAATTAGCAAAGGGTTGCTTACCTAAATAGCTAAAGTTTTGGCGATGGGCCAAAGCTCACTCAAATTTTTGTGAAATATGGATCTTGGATCATTATATTCAATTGAGGAAAATTGTTTTGAATATAATGCGAGTCTTCTTAATTGTTAAGATTTCTCATTTCTTGAACATCGAAACTAAACTCTCATTTTGTGTTTTTTCAGCTATGTCTACCTCCACTCACTCAAATACATTCTCACTCAAAAAGGAATATGTCCTTGAGAAGGCTCTCCTTGAGAAACCAAAACCCAATGCCGCACACGCTGAGAAGAATGCTTGGGAGAAGCATTCTAATGATGTGGTCGATGTGAGTTGTCTCATGCTGGCTACCATGAACTCGGATTTGCAGAAGCAATACGAGAACGTGGCGTCGCCAATTGAGATGATCACTAGCCTGAAAGGTATGTTTCAGGAGCAAGCACGAACTGAGAGATACCAGACGGTTAAATCTCTCATTGAGTGCAAGCTACCAAAGGATGGTCCAGTTAGCCCACATGTCATCAAGATGATGGGTTATATTGATAACCTGGCAAAACTGGATTGTCCCCTTAGCCAAGAGTTGGCTACGGACATCATTTTACAGTCCTTGCCGTCGAGTTTTGATCAGTTTATCATGAACTATAACATGAACAGCATGACAAAGACTTTGACTGAACTGCATACCCCATTGTACCCTAATGTACTTTTGGTACAATGGGATAAAATGTTTAAGAAACCCGCTAAGGGCAAAGGAAAGGCTAAGGCAGTCCAGATTGAGAATCAGGATAAGCCTGAGGCTTCTTCCAAGCCCAAACGCAGCCCTACTGATGCTGATAAATGCCATTACTGCAATAAGTGTGGGCATTGGAAGAGAAATTGCAAAGAGTATCTGGGAGATCTAAAGAACTCAAAGAAGACGTTTGAGACGACTTCTCCAGGTATCTATGTTATAGAAGTAAATGTTACTACTTCAGGTTCTAATTCTTGGGTATTGGATACTGGCTGTGGTGCTCATATTTGTACGAATATGCAGGGTCTAAGCAACAGTAGAATGCTGGAAAAGGGACAAGTGGATCTGCGCGTTGGGAATGGAGCAAGAGTTGCTGCATTAGCCATAGGAACTTATCATTTGTCTCTGCCGTCAGGCTTGGTTTTAGAATTAAATAATTGCTACTATGTATCTGCTATAAGCAGAAACATCATTTCTATTTCTGTTTTGGATTTAGAAGATTTTCATTTTTCGATTAAAAACAAGTATTGTTCTTTTGATCGTAATGAAATGTTTTATGGTAGCGCTCCATTAGAGAATGGGCTTTATATTCTTAACCAATCAATGCCTGTCTATAACATAAGTACCAAACGGTTAAGAACCAATGACTCGAACCCCACTTTTCTCTGGCATTGTCGTTTGGGCCACATCAAGGAGAAAAGGATTCAGAAGCTACATAATGATGGGCTTTTAGACTCATTTGATTTTTTATCATTTAAGAAGTGTGAATCCTGCTTATTGGGCAAAATGACAAAGGCCCCTTTCAACAAATTTAATGAAAGGGCCGGTGACCTATTGGGCCTTATACATACCGATGTATGTGGTCCAATGAGTGTTAGTGCTAGAGGAAATTTTCAGTACTTCATCACGTTTACTGATGACTTCAGTAGATTTGGCTATGTCTACTTGATGAGACATAAATCGGAATCCTTTGAAAAGTTCAAGGAGTTCCAGAATGAAGTACAGAATCAACTTGGCAAAAGTATCAAAGCTCTTCGATCAGATCGTGGAGGTGAATACTTAAGCCAAGACTTCAGTGATCATCTGAGTAGTTGTGGAATTGTTTCACAACTCACTCCTCCTGGAACACCTCAGTGGAATGGTGTGTGTGAAAGGAGAAATCGGACTTTATTAAATATGGTTCGATCGATGATGAGTCAAGTAGATCTTCCATTATCCTTCTGGGGATACGCTCTAGAAACGTCTGCGTTTACGCTGAACAGAGTTCCATCAACATCAGTTGAAAAGACGCCATATGAGATGTGGACTGGAAAAGTTCCAAGTTTGTCTTTTCTTAAAATTTGGGGTTGTGAAGCTTATGTCAAGCGGTTGATATCTGATAAGCTTGCACCCAAATCTGATAAGTGCTACTTTGTTGGTTATCCTAAAGAAACCATGGCTTACTACTTTTACAACCATTCCGAGAACAAAGTGTTTGTTGCTAAGAACTGTGTTTTTCTTGAGAGAGAATTTCTTTCCAAGAAGAACAGTGGGAGTAAAGTACAACTCGAAGAAATTCGAGAATCACAGGAGCCTGCTCAACCTGTCGAGGAAGAGCAGCGGCTGGATCTACAAAGAGTTGTAGAGTCCGAGCCTGTGATGCCTGAAGTTCGCAGATCCGAAAGGATTCGTCACGAGCCCGAGAGATATGGATTTCTTGTGACTAATTGTCAAGATCTCTTGATCATTGACAGTGACGAACCTGCGACTTTCGAAGAAGCTATGATGGGCCCTGACTCTGAAAAATGGCTTAAGGCCGCTAAATCCGAAATGGGTTCCATGTCACAAAACCAAGTATGGACTTTGGGTGATTTACCTGATCGTGTAAAAGCCATTGAGTGTAAATGGGTCTTCAAGAAGAAGATCGATGTGGATGGAAACGTTCAGATTTACAAAGATATGTTGGTGGCAAAAGATTTCAAACAAGTTCAAGGTGTTGACTATGATGAAACCTATTCCCCAGTCGCTATGCTTAAATCTATTCGGATTCTCCTAGCAACAGCCGCTCATCATGATTATGAGATTTGGAAAATGGATGTGAAAACAGCTTTCCTTAACGGGATTCTGGAAGAGGATGTGTACATGACACAACCTCCAGGTTTCATTGATCCTAATGCTGCTGGGAAGGTATGCAAGCTTCATAAATCCATCTATGGATTGAAGCAAGCATCTCGGAGTTGGAACCTTCATTTTGATGAAGCAGTTAAAAAGTTTAACTTCATCAGAAACGAAGAGGAACCTTGCGTTTACAAGAAGACTAGTGGGAGCGCAGTTGCATTTCTCGTACTGTATGTAGACGATATACTTCTCATTGGAGATGATATTCCGTTACTTCAGTCAGTAAAGGACTGGCTAGGAAGTTTTTTCTCGATGAAAGACATGGGCGAAGCCACCTATATTCTTGGAATAAGGATCTATAGAGATAGATCAAAGAGGCTGATTGGACTGTGCCAGGACACTTATATCGATAAGGTTCTACACAGGTTCAACATGCATGATTCCAAGAAGGGCTTGCTTCCGATGTCTCATGGCATTACTCTGAGCAAGAAGCAGTGTCCTTCGACACCTGCTGAGCGAGAGCGCATGAGTAGGATTCCTTTTGCTTCTGCGATAGGATCTATTATGTATGCCATGCTTTGTACTCGTCCAGATGTTGCTTGTGCGTTAAGCATGACGAGTCGATACCAGTCGGATCCCGGTGAGAGTCACTGTACTGCCGTCAAGACAATCCTGAAGTATTTGAAAAATACTAAGGATAAATTCTTAGTGTACAGAGGAAGTGATGAGCTTGTAGTGAGCGGTTATACGGACGCCAGTTTTCAGACAGATAAAGACGATTTCCGATCTCAATCTGGTTACGTCTTCTGTCTAAATGGAGGTGCAGTTAGTTGGAAGAGTTCCAAGCAGAGCACCGTGACGGATTCAACGACCGAGGCTGAATACATCGCTGCTTCGGAAGCGGCAAAGGAGGCTGTTTGGATTAGGAAGTTCATTATTGAGCTTGGTGTGATTCCTAGCATTTCTGAGCCTGTGGCATTGTTTTGTGACAACAATGGAGCCATAGCTCAGGCTAAGGAGCCCAGATCACACCAGAAATCCAAACACATTGAGAGGAGATATCATCTGATTTGTGATAATTGAGAGAGGTGACGTCAAGATCAGCAGAGTTCTGACAGACGAGAACATCGCTGACCCTTTGACCAAGCCACTCCCACGACCGAAGCATGAGAGTCATGCAGCTGCTGTAGGCATTAAATTCCTTAAGCATTAATCTTGTTTTTAGTGGGAGTTATCATATTTCTATTTTGATGTTCATGTAAACATACATTTGGTTATGTTTTATTTAATGAAATTGTTTCACTATTATTTAATGGTGTTATTAAATAATAATCCAAAAGTAATTTATGGCATTCTTATAGATCATCAAATAAGTGATTTGATCATGAAACTCTATAAGTGATAGATGACATAAATTATTTGTGTCCATAGTCAAGGTTATTAAAGTTGGACATTAATAACCGCGCGAGACTAGTATGTGAGGTGACTGATGACTAAGTTTCATGGAGTCATTGATAGGAGTATTAAAGTCAATCACATAGATATGTGTTAGAGAACACATGATCGGACATGACCCACTAATGAGAACTCTACAAGATTGTTATATGAGTGTCATAAGAGTTTCTCATTACGACTATAGAGTATAGTCCTTAGACCTGAGTTCATCATGTCTTCTTACATATGAATTGGTATGCTTTGACTTTGTCAAACGTCAGCCGTAACTGGTGGCTATAAAGGCATTGATTGGGCATATCATGAAGTGTGTAGGGAACAGGGATGGAACAAGATGGAATTTGTCCCTCCCATATAACGGGAGATAGATATCTCTGGGCCTATCGAAGATTTGATACTGGAAATGTGTGGCTGCGCTCAAACGGATTGAATGTCAATCATTTTTTTTTCATCAGTATATAAATTGGAGTTCGATAAACATGGTTTGGTTGATTAAGGATGACACGAGTTCTTGCCTTATGCCAGATCGAGATATAGAGACAAAGGGATTATGGGAATAGTTGATTCCAGTACAAGTGGGAGACTGAAGGGAATGTCCTGAAATCATACTTGTATTTACTCTAGTAGAGTCGTGATGTCGAGATAAGACAATCATATGATATTGGATGGTTATAATGTTTTGCTAGAAGTCGCTTATAACTTATGAGTTATGAACTCATTACCATTGTCATATGATCCTATAGGGTCACACACCTAAGCAAACTGGATAATATAAATTGGGTTTGATCATTAGAGTAATGATCATGATCAATGTATATAAGATATACGTCGATACCGAGTTTCTGTGAGGGTGTCGACACCAATGGTTAGTGTCTATCGACACCACTCGGGATCAGAAACCGGTTTTTGATTTAATTGAAATCAAGTCGGTTTGGTCCATCGGTCAACTAGGTTTCTTTAAGTCTCCTATATATAGGATATAGGGCACGAGTTTGAGACCATCAGAAGTTCCTGGCCATCACATAAACGCAGAGAGAACCTAAGGCGAATCGTTCGCGAAGGCACTAGCATCCCTGTCGTCCATTTTGTGTGCGTGTGGACTTCTGTAGAGGCGCAGCACTTGAGGCGCTCCAAATCTCGAATACCTAATCATCTTCCGCTGCTTAATCTCCAGGTATACTCGAGATCTAATATAGATTCAATTGACACATGATCCGTGGCTTAGGAATTGTTGTTAGGGCTGTTTTAATATGATTAAAATCTATACAATTTCCTTCAGTCCCAGACCGGAGCCAGCCGCCCATCCTCCTCATGATGGACACGGGCGGCTGGCCATTTCCCGAACCAAAAGCCAGCCACCCTTGCTGCACTACCAGGTGCCCGGAGTTGAACACGAGGCCAACATGCCATTCACCTTCCTAAAAACATTGCGCCTGGCAATCATCGAAGGAGTCGACGCCTGGAAGGTTGACAAGAGTATGGCGGCTCGGTCTGAGAGTCCGTGAAGTCTTCGGAACACTATTCACGAGGAAAAAGCCGTTAACACTATTCATCCTAGGAAAAACCGTTAAAACACTATTCATCCAGGGAAAAAGTTAACCGAAGATCAATTTAAACTCAATCGGGCATCGGTTTACTGTTCACGGATTACTATTCATTGGATTACTGTTCACCGTTTACTATTCATCGTATTAGACTCAAGATCATCCCCAATTCGAGTATAAAAGTCTCTTGCAATATAAGACATTAAGCTTTTGCAATAAATTCTTGTACTTCCAAAAAATATCAATAAAAATATCTTTTTGCATTTTCGGTCCTTGAGGTCTTATAAAATAGAATTTTCGAGCCCCCGTAAAATATAAGTTTTGATAGTGTGAGTTTTGGCTCTCACAGTATTTTCCGCTTGGAGTTTCCGCAATCCTTCTTGAAAAATACGAAGTTGAATTCCAATGATCGGAAGAGAGTTATGAGATCAGCTTGGGAATGTTGATCAACTGTTTCTGAAGTAAGGATCAGGCTAAGCCAAGATCAACATTCCAGCGCGGCCAAAGTCTTAACTCGGGTTATACGAGACTCGTAGAAACTCAGTTCGGCAGATTTTGGGATGATGGTGCCGAGCTGAATGACATGGATTCATCTCGGCACGTTTTTGGCCTTAAGGTGCCAAGCTGGATACCATGAATTCAGCTTGGCATGTTCCTTGCTTGAAGGTGCCGAGCTGAATGCCACGGATTCAGCTTGGCACGTTGATAGAACAATGGAAGACACCAAAGACATATGTTCATTGTTCAGATCATATATTCTCAACCACAAGGCCAATATGTGTCAAACCACTTGGAAAATGTTCTCAGCTCAATTACAAAGCTCCTCGAATAAGAATCATATCAAACCGAGTTCATATGAAGGAGTTATGCCATTTACAAGTTGGGTGTTTTTCAGCTTACGCGAATGGAGACTTCCGAGCATTCAATGAAGGATTCTGATCAGACCCATATGGATTAATGTCTTGGGCCTTTCTGAAGTGTTTTCCATCCTTTTTCAAGCCCAATAGCAACCCAGAGTGCAAGACACGGAATTTTGGAGCTGAAGAGTCCACTTTGACCAAAACCTAAGAGTTATTCAACAACTAATCATTTCTTTGGTCAAGTCTTGCCTAGTTTTTAGTTTACTCTTTTTCCCACATTCTTTCTAGTTTTTAACAATTGTAAAACCTATAAATAAGGCTTTAATGTCATAATAATATTCAGACTTGTTTTGATTTGAAACCTTTGTGTTTTATGAGAGAGTGATTCTCTTTGTTCCTTGTGAACACTTTATCGTTGCTTGGTTAAGGGTTACTTCCAAACAACAACCTCATTTGGTGTCGTGGTGCGTCATATCCTCGGCCATCGGAGTTGGGTATACCAAAGGTCTTCCGTAGCCTTTGAAGCTCCCTTCGATCCATTTTCAGTTCCGTGAGTGCTAGTAGCCTCTTCGGTTCATATCCTTCGATCCGCAATTGAGTGATCCTTCCCGGGAGTGTGTCACACGTTTTGTGCTTCATGGTGCCGAGCTGAATGTCGTGAATTCAGCTTGGCACGTCTTGGTCTCGTGCTGCCGAGCTGAACGTCATGAGTTCAGCTCGGTGATACACGAGTTTTAAACCCTTATTTCCTACTGCAAGTGCACAGCATACGAAGTAGTATTTAGGGGTCGATCCCACGAAGACCAGTTTTCACACTTTGACTTAATGAGCTAAATTAAGAGCTAAGACAATTCAAATATGTTTTTGGTTTTTGTAGATAGCAATAATAAAAGCGAAATCGGTTGTAAAGATTATATTAAACAAGCGTTAGGTCAAGGAATATCGCAGGAGATTCAGAGCAACGGATCAAACAAGTATTCAGGCAGTGATTAAGCATAAGTCTAGAACTCAAACACTAAGATAGTATCAATCCACTCTCGTGGTATCAATATCTTTGTCTATCGACCTAGAATTCCTAACTCTCGTTGGTACTAGAAATCGTAGACAAGCATTAAGGACAAGTTTAATATGTTCACAATTCTCCAATACATCTACTCTCGCAGGTAATGAATAAATTGCTCACCAATGTTCTTTCTAGCAACCTAGCAACTCTCGCTGTCTAAGTTAAACCCAATATCATAAAATCAAGTGATCAAGTCGATCTAAGCATTAAGAACAACAAAGGTGAAGATATTGATTTGAATAGCCTATTTGTGTTTAACCCTAAAGCTCATGAATTCCCTTGACAAACCTTAACCTAACTAAGAGATCTACTCAGACATGATTAAAGAAGAAAAAAACATAGAGATTATAGAGTTCATCATAAAAGCTTGAATAGATAATGAAAGCTGAAAATAACTTAATAAGAACTTGAAACAAAGTATGAATATAGATAACAAGAACTGAAAGTAAAACTTAATTAAAGCAATAAGATGGAAAATAAGAACTGAAAGTAAAGCATAAGATTAAAAGCATAAGATTAAAGCTTAAAAGAAACTAACAAGAACTAGATAAAAGCATAAATATAAAGCTTAAAACTGAAGAGAGAGCAATGTTTAGAAGCTAGAGAAGAGAGGAGGAAGAAGATGGTGTGTTTTGAGATTGATGTTGTGAGTCCATTATATAGGCCAAGGTCAAGGGGAGTAGGTGAAGTGGGGAACGGTCGTTCTTGGTGTAGAACGATCGTTCCCAATGGTCGATCGAAGTAGGTGGAGTAGGTGAGCTTTGGAACGATCGTTCTTGGTGGAGAACGATCGTTCCGTGCATGGTTGTTGGTGGAGTACGTGTGATTGGGAACGATCGTTATTGGTGGTGAACGGTCGTTCCATGGCTTTTGTCGGCAAGGTAGGTGAGGTTGGGAACGATCGTTCCCTTGGGGGAACGGTCGTTCTTCACTTGGTCATTTTCTCGTGTTTTCCGCATTAACTCGACTCGAACATGTCCGTAAACGCCAAACTCCTTCGGAACTCCATGAAATCTGTAAAAAGACTCAAAACAAAAGAAAAGACTCGAAAAACTAACGAAAGATGCAAATCAAAACTCAAACCGAATACTAAAAATGAATCAAAATACGTTAAAAACACATAATATCAACTCCCCCCAACTAAAAAATTTGCTTGTCCCCAAGCAAAACCAGATATCTTACAAAGAGGAGAGGTTAGAAAAACGTGTGAAACTTGTAAAACTTATAGGACCATACTCTAAATCAATTGCCCGTAAACCGCATTCGCAAAGTTCAGATCAAACCGTACTTCATTGTACTTCTCCATAACCATAGTAAATAAGTAAAATCTCATGATCAAGCAGAACTCAATATTTAACATTCATTATCAAATGCGTGTACTCTCACGAAGGGAATATCTAACACGTTATGGTCAAGGTATCAAGGTTGGTATTTGGTGGCTCAAGTGTTTCGGTTTCTTTTAGCAGTACAAACGGATGCAAATCATTATGCAAAATCACCGTGAGACACAGACCAATTAGGAGGTACACAACTCTCCTTAACTCTAATCCTTCTACCCTTATTTAACAAGTCACAAACAAGAACATGATTTCTTTTAACATTTCTTGAAATTTAAAGATATTACCTTGACGACTTTCCCGGTTCCTTCTGTTTTTTTTTTTTCTTTTTCGTTTTCTTTTTCTTTCTTTTTTTGTATATATATATTTTTATATCGGAGAATGGAACCGGTTAGTCTCTAAGATCTGCATCAAAAGAATTTTAACAATGTAAGCTTATTTCTTGAATGTGAATAAAATCTTCTACCCTTTTAAAAGTTCACCCTCTTTTGAAACGAAAATTTTCAGTGAATATGTTCAAAGAGAGAGATCACATTTCTAGACACATCCCATGAGTTTAATCAGAAAGAGACCACCTATCTAGACACAATCCTAAAGAAAAGTTGTGTCGGTCCGTATACTCCATAGTTTTTGCACATGAATGCAATGACAGTAAACGAAGAAAAGTGGGTTTCAACATGGAAATGGTAAGGGTGTGGTACTAGACTAAGGATAAGTCTAGCCATTTGGAGTTAGCAAAGATTGGTAGAAATGATGCAAAGAAAACTCCAAATGTACAATCCAATACATGATTATCAACCCCCTAAGTGAGATAAATTAAGTCCATATTAAGTTCCGATAATTCGATTAAGTTCAGATGATTTGAGAAATTCACTAAATGATCAAGTTATGGATTTTTCTGCGTTTCCAAACTATCCTCAAACAATGCTAAGCAGTCCTAAGGCAATGACATCGAACATGTTGCAATTCCAAAAAGTTTAACAATTTCACACATTGTTTTGACTCGATAAATGTTTTTTTTTTTTTTTTTTTGAAAATAAACACACCAAAATAAAACATAAGAGATAAACATCCACAAAACACAACGTTAGTACACAAATAAATCCCTCCCCCAGACTTGTTTTTAACCGTCCCGGTTTAAACAAACTGAAAGAGAAACCCGTAAAATAAAATAAAAGTGTCATAAAATAAAAATGGATATAACAAGGGTGATAGAAATAACCACAGCTCAATGGTCGCTGGTGGAGCTATCGGTGCTGCTCTCTAGCCTTCATCCGTGTAGAACGAGCGTTCTTGGTAGGAACGATCGATCTCTTCACTCCCAGCAAAGCGGTTTCTCGGATATTTAATAAAAGCCTGAAAAATATCTCAAACAAAACAAGAAACGTAAATAAAACAAGAACGAAAAAATTCACGCTATTTACATGTTACCTGGTGGGTTGCCTCCCACGAAAGCGCTTGTTTTACGTCGCTAAGCTTGACGTTGGTGTCATGTATCAATCAGGTTTGGTTTGAGAGCTTGCTCCAAAACAGGCTCCATAATCAGGTATCCTCATGTTCGGAACCGTACTCAGCATTCCATTCACAACACCAATACCCTTCTCTTTCAATTCTGATGGAAGAATAGCTCTAACTCTAGAGAAAGGTTTAGGACGACCTTTGCACTTCACCTTGTAGTCAACCAAGTTTCCATCATATCCTTGAGGGATCAAAGTCATTTGAGAACCTCCCGTCATCTTTTTGTACTGCACGTTTCCCTGCGTCCTTGTCTTCTCCCTAAATTTCCCGGGTGGTGGACCAGGTGCTTGCGGAATCGGAGTACATGCTTCCTCTCTATCCACTGTTGAGATGCAAGAGGCGCGTGTGGTTGTTCCTATGGGAACGGCTTCGTAGAAGACATTCTTGTCAATCTTGGAAAAGCAGACTTGCCTATTTGGCATATCGATGATTGCACCCACAGTAGCCATGAACGGTCTTCCAAGAAGTAAGGGCATGCCATAACCTTCTCTCATCTCCACAACCTGAAAATCGGTTGGAACTAGGCAATCCCCTATTCGGACAGGTAGATCGTGAATGCTGCCAGACGATGTTGTTGAGGAGGTGTTTGCAAATCGAAGAGTCATATGACTAGGCTTTACCTCAGAAATTTTCAACTTCTCTGCAATTGCCTTTGACATGAGATTCACAGTAGACCCGGAATCACAAAGAGCGTCCTTGAATTCAATTCCAGCAACGGAGCATGGGACTAAGAATTTTCCGGGATCTTCAACCTTAGGCAATACCCTCAATGCTGGTGGTGTACTCCTTGCTTCTACAAAGACTGCCTTTATCTCTTCTTGAGTTATCTTCTTAAAATCAGTTTGTTTCTCTGCACTGATGGGCTCCCTCTGATCTCTAGGTAAAACTGGATAAGGCACTTTAGGAATGTATACCCTTTCTGGAAGATTTTCTGCTGCCTCAGCAGTTTGACCAATCTGAATCTCAAGCTTCTTCATGCGAGTGCAAACAGCTTCAAACTTATTGTTGAGATCATTGTACATGCTGTCCACCTTGATATTGACCTCATCAGCAGATTTTTGTTGGTTGAGTAGAACCAAGTGCATAAGAGACTTCAGCTCGTCTTGAGAGTTAGACGCCGAAGCTTGCAAGCCTGATTCTCCACATGGCCTCCATTCACGTAGTTCACCTCTGTGTGAGTCCCTGACGTCCTCTTAACTGATTCAGCGGTTTGTGCAATTTGAGTGTCAAGCTGCTTCATGTGAGTCCGTACTGCTTCGTACTTCCCATTAAGGTCCACATACATGGTGTCAACTTTTGTATTGATCTCAGCCGCGGCTTTTTGCTGTCCCGCCAGTAGTTGTTGCATCATGTTTTTCAGCTCGTCTTGGGAGCCGGTTGCTGAAGATGAAGGCTGCGGATTTGTGAAAGGTTGGGGCTGCGAGTTTATTAAGGGCTGCCTTTGTTGATTTCCTCCTTGGAATCGGTTCTGATTTGGGACGAATTGTCTACCCTGGTAGTTGTTGGGGTAGCCTTCCTGTAAGCCCATCTGATTCTGTCCTCCTTTCTTAGGGTAAACTTGGTCTTGAGGATTCTCCACATTGGTGCTCCTATAGGAAAAATTTGGATGGGTATTGAAACCTTGGTTGTTGAAACCGCGGTTCTGTCCGAATCCTTGCCCGTTCACATAATTAACCTCCCTCCGATCATCACCGGTTTCTTCCTCATGGACTTGAGCGAGGACGGACTTTTGGTTCCCCTTAAGGAGAAGGTTAACCTTGGCCGTGAGCTCCGCAATCTGCTTGGACTCCACACTGTTGACCTTCTTTCTGTCGTACTCCGGGTTTTTGTTGCTGGAACTTGCGGCTAGGTTCTCAATCAGCTCCAGAGCTCCTTCCTTTGACTTAGTGTAGAAGTCACCGTTACTAGCTGCATTCAGGGCATTTCTGTAGTCCCAGTCTACTCCGTCATAGAAGGTGCTGAGCAGCTGCTCATCACTAAACCCGTGGTGAGGGCACTCGCGTTTGTACTCCTTAAACCGCTCCCGTGCTTCATTGAAGGATTCGCCGGACTGTTGTTCGAATGAGGAGATCTTGTTCCTCAAGGCTGCGGTCTTGGATTTCGTGTAGAACTTATCCAAGAAGGCTGATCTTGCATCAGCCCAAGTCGGTAGAGAGCGTGGTGGTAAAGATTTTAACCACTGTGATGCTTTTCCCGCAAGAGAGAAAGGGAAAAGCTTGCACTTCAAAAAATCTGGGGGCACACCATTGGAGCTGGTTGTGCTACAGATCTCTTCAAAGTTCTCGATGTGATCCATCGGAATCTCAGCAGGCAGACCGTGGAACAGGTGTTGCTTCACGAGGGCGATCATTTGAGACTTGATCTCGTAATCTTGCCTCTGGATGGTCGGGGTAACGATCGCAGATCGATCTTGGTAGTATGCGTGAGCCGCATCTTTGTCCCCGAAAGCAGGTTGTGCAACGAGTTGCCTCTCTTGTTGCAAACGAAGCTGCTCCATGGCTGTCTGGAGTTGTTGCAGCTGAGCTGCGATGTCTATTTGTCCGCCCATCTCTGAGTTGGCGGTGTCAGATGTTTCTGCTTCTTTAACGGGTGTGTTGCGTCTTTTATTTCCTCGTTCTATCCTTGCTAGCTCGTCGTTGTCAAGCTAAGATGGTCTTTGTTGTTTTTGCTCCTCGTGCTCCTTGTGGACATGCACCTGAAACACAAAAACAAAAAAGAAGAGAAAACGGTTCAGTAAAGTTCTTAGTCTAATAATTCAGCCGTAAACCAAAAGTGAAAATTTGTTCCCCGGCAACGGCGCCAAAAACTTGATACACGAGTTTTAAACCCTTATTTCCTACTGCAAGTGCACAGCATACGAAGTAGTATTTAGGGGTCGATCCCACGAAGACCAGTTTTCACACTTTGACTTAATGTGCTAAATTAAGAGCTAAGACAGTTCAAATATGTTTTTGGTTTTTGTAGATAGCAATAATAAAAGCGAAATCGTTTGTAAAGATTATATTAAACAAGCGTTAGGTCAAGGAATATCGCAGTAGATTGAGAGCAACGGATCAAACAACTATTCAGGCAGTGATTAAGCATAAGTCTAGAACTCAAACACTAAGATAATATCAATCCACTCTTGTGGTATCAATATCTTTGTCTATCGACCTAGAATTCCTAACTCTCGTTGGTACTAGAAATCGTAGACAAGCATTAAGGACAAGTTTAATATGTTCACAATTCTCCAATACATCTACTCTCGCAGGTAATGAATAAATTGCTCACCAATGTTCTTTCTAGCAACCTAGCAACTCTCGCTGTCTAAGTTAAACCCAATATCATAAAATCAAGTGATCAAGTCGATCTAAGCATTAAGAACAACAAAGGTGAAGATATTGATTTGAATAGCCTATTTGTGTTTAACCCTAAAGCTCATGAATTCCCTTGACAAACCTTAACCTAACTAAGAGATCTACTCAGACATGATTAAAGAAGAAAACAACATAGAGATTATAGAGTTCATCATAAAAGCTTGAATAGATAATGAAAGCTGAAAATAACTTAATAAGAACTTGAAACAAAGTATGAATATAGATAACAAGAACTGAAAGTAAAACTTAATAAAACTTAATTAAAGCAATAAGATGGAAAATAAGAACTGAAAGTAAAGCATAAGATTAAAGCTTAAAAGAAACTAACAAGAACTAGATAAAAGCATAAATATAAAGCTTAAAACTGAAGAGAGAGCAATGTTTAGAAGCTAGAGAAGAGAGGAGGAAGAAGATGGTGTGTTTTGAGATTGATGTTGTGAGTCTGATATGTTGGGATTTTTACCCTTTCTAACCCCTTTTATCTAATTGTTTTCTAGAGTTTTTGAGTGTGCATTAGAAGTTTTAGGTAGCTTTGGAGCTGAAATTGGAGTTTGGAGCATTTGGAACCTCTGGAACAGAAAAGAATCAAATTTGAAGAAAAGAAGGAAAATCTTATGAAGAATCACCAACTCCAATCGATGAGCACATGCTCGCAGATTTCGGCCACCAAGTGAGCACCTGCTCGCCGCGTAAGAGGACAAAAAAGAGGGTTTTTACCCTAATGATTGCCGCCGACTTTTTAGAAGCCCAGCCTCCTTCCAGCCGCCTATCTCCTCTAATATAAATACTCTCATTAGTTTTAGGTTTTATTATCTTATCTTTTACCTTTTCATCTACCTTTTAGCTTTTGGAATTATTTTGTAAGGGAGAAGATCTCAAGCTACAATTTGGAGAAGATTTCTGAACCCTAGTACTTCTTATTTTTAATATCGATTTGATGCATTCTTTTCATCCATCTGTTTTGTTTCTTTTATCCTTGATTATGTCTGAGTAGATCTATTAGTTAGGTTAAGGTTTTCAAAGGAATTCATGAGCTAGGGTTGAACACAAATAGGGAATCAAAATCGGTAGTCTTCATCTAGGTGATTCGCATTGCTTGGACCGATTTGGCCATTCTGTTCATGATCTTAGGTTTATCTAGACAGCGAGAGTTGCTAGGTTGCTAGAAGAGATCTAGATGAGCAATTCATTCATTACCTGCGAGAGTAGATGTATTGGAGAATTGTGAACAAATCAAGCTTATTCAATAATGCTTATCTGCGATTCTGATGCCAACGAGAGTTAGGATTTTTAGGTTGCTAGATAAAGTTGTTAGTATCACGAGAGTGAATTAATATTATCTTCGTGTTTTGAGTTCTAGACTTGTTCTTAATAATCGCCTGAATAGTTGTTTGACCTTTGCTCTGAATTTCCTGCGAATTGCCTTGACCTAACGCTTGCTTTATTACTGTTAAAACCGATTTGCTTTAGTAACTTGCTAGTCACGATTTTATACAACCCTTATTTGAATCTCTTAGCTCTTGATTTTAGCTCATTAAACCATAGTGTGAACTTGGTCTTCGTGGGATCGACCCCTAAGTACTACTCTGATTTGCTGTGCACTTGCAGTAGGAAATAGGGTTTAAAACTCGTACATCAAGTTTTTGGCGCCGTTGCCGGGGACCAAAATTTTCACCTTTGGTTTACGGCTGAGTCATTAGACTAAGAACTACACTAAACTCGTTTTTCTCTTTTTCTTTTCTTTGTGTTTCAGGTGCATGACCAGGAGCACAAGGAGCAAGAATACCGAGAACCTTGTGAACTTGACAAACGACGAGCTAGCAAGGAGAGAACGAGAGAACAGGCAGAGAGGAAACACACCTGTTCCGGATCCAGAAACAACTGATACCGCCTCTACAGAGATGGGCGATCAAATCGACATGGCAGCTCAGCTGCGAACTCTTCAGGCAACCATGGAGCAGCTGCGCTTGCAGCAAGAGCGGCAGCTCGTTCAACAACCGGCGTTCGGAGACAAAGACGCAGCACATGCTTATTACCAGGATCGGTCTGCTATCGTCACTCCGACTATCCAGAGGCAAGACTATGAGATCAAGCCTCAGATGATTGCACTCGTAAAGCAGCATCTCTTCCATGGTTTGCCTGCCGAAATTCCGATGGATCACATCGAGAACTTCGAGGAGATTTGTAGCACAACCGGCTCTAATGGTGTGACTCCAGATTTCCTGAAGTGCAAGCTTTTTCCATTTTCTCTTGCGGGAAAAGCTTCACGGTGGTTGAAGTCTCTACCACCAGGCTCTCTAGCGATATGGGCAGATGCAAGATCGGCCTTCTTGGACAAGTTTTACACGAAGTCAAAGACCGCAGCCTTAAGGAGCAAGATATCCACGTTTGAGCAGCTTCCCGGAGAGACCTTTAATGAAGCGTGGGAACGCTTTAAGGAGTACAAGTGTGAGTGCCCTCACCATGGTTTCAGCGATGAGCAGCTGCTCAGTACTTTCTATGGTGGAGTAGAATGGGACTACAGAAACGCCCTCAATGCCGCCAGCAATGGAGATTTCTACACCAAATCAAAGGAAGGAGCTCTGGAGCTAATTGAGAACCTCGCAGCAAGCTCCAGCAACAAGTCTCCGGAGTATGACAGAAAAAAGGTCAATAGCGTGGAGTCAAAGAAGATAGATGAGCTCACAGCCAAGGTTAACCTACTGCTTAAGGGAAACCAAAAGTCGGTCCACTTCGTAGATGAGCATGGAGAAGAGCCCATCGCCCAGGTTTTTGGAGAGGAAACAAGTGATGATCAGTTGGAGGTCAACTACGTGAGTGGACAAAGTTTGGGGCAAAACCGTGGCTTCAACAACCAAGGTTTCAACACTCACCCGAATTTGTCCTACAGAAGCAACAATGTGGAGAACCCTCAGGATCAAGTCTACCCTAAGCAAGGAACTCAGCCTCAGACGGGATTTCAGAGAGGCTACTCCAACAACTACCAGAGCCAGAACCGGCCATTCATCCCTAACCAGAACCGATTTCAAGGAGGAAATCAACCTAGGCAGCCATACAACAATCCGCAACCCCAGTTTCAGAACCCACAGCCTCAGCAATTTCAGAATCCGCGGCCTCCTTCTCCAGCATCCGGATCTCAAGATGAGCTGAAAAACATGATGCAACAACTCCTAGCCGGACAACAGAAAGCTGCAGCTGAGATTAATGCTAAGGTTGACACCATGTACGTGGATCTCAATGGGAAGTACGAAGCTGTGTGGACGCATATGAAGCAACTGGATGTTCAGATTGCTCAGACTGCAGAATCCATAAAAAGGACACCAGGAACTCTGCCTGGAAAAGTTGAGGCGCCTAGGAAGGAGTTTGTCAACGCCATTGAGCTGAGAAGCGGAAAGACACTCCAGGATAGATCACCCTCACGATCGGACAAAGGCAAAGTAGGAGAAGCCAACTACGAGCACCTGCTCGGATCGGGTCAAGGCACCTACGAAACCGGAGAAACAAGTAACCGCTCGACGCAAGCTGAATCTACACCTTCACCATTCGACATTTTAGAGGATGATTCAACTGAGCATCCTGACAGCTCATCCGAGCAGGTACTCGGTCGGACCACACCGCTTACCTCAAAAACCGCGGCGATTCCAGAAAGGGTGTACAAGCCTAAGGTTCCTTACCCTGTGCCACCCAAGAAGTCTCGTAAGGACTTGGAAGATGCTAAGTGTAGAGAGATGCTTAAGGATCTCACTGTCAAGCTACCTCTCACTGATGCAGTTCAGATGATACCGGCTCTCAAACGGTACATGAAGACTCTAGTCTCTGGAAAAATCGTGGAGGAAGAGAAGGTGATGACGGTTTCAAGGGAGTGCAGCGCCGTTCTTCAAAAAAAAGTCGTCAAGAAGAGAGGCGATCCTGGGCGATTTGTCTTGTCAGTCACAATCGGCCCAATGACCTTCTCATGCTCTCTATGCGATCTTGGTTCCAGCGTGAATCTCATGCCTTACTCGGTTGCCAAGCGTTTGGGATTCACCAAGTTCAAACCCACGCGCATCTCCTTGGTTTTTGCTGATCGGTCAACCAAGCTCCCAAAAGGAGTTTTGGAAGATATATACGTGCGGATAGGAGATACATTGATTCCGGCCGATTTTGTAGTTCTGGAACTCGACGAGGAGCCGAAGGATCCTCTGATTTTAGGACGTCCCTTCCTATGCACAGCTGGCGCGATTATAGACGTCCAGAATGGAGTTATCGATCTCCAGCTGGGAGACATGGTTATGACGTTTGAGATGGATAAGCTACTGAAGAAACCCATGCTGGACGGCCAGACCTTTGTTGTGGAAGGAGTAGACGACGTCTACGAGGAGGCAGCTGAAGAGATTCTCTGCCCGGATCCTCTCGAAACCGCCCTCACCTTGGCTGAAAGGGAACACGGTTTCATGAATGAAGAAGCTGACAGCCATGCCAAGATGCTAGAATCAAGCCGCAGAATGGAACAGATGGTGGCCTACATGAGTCTTGACGATGAAGAGAAACCGTTAGCAACCGCTGGAGCACCTGCGCAGATTCCGCGAGCACCTGCTCCACCTCTCGATCCGATCGACAGCCCCTGGAGCGAGTTGAAAGCTCCTAAATTGGAACTTAAAACTCTTCCAGCTGGGCTCAGGTACGCATTTCTGGGAACAAACTCTACCTATCCTGTGATTATAAATGCCGACCTAAACAATGTAGAAGTAGCCTTACTCTTATGTGAACTTAGGAAGTATAGAAAGGCTATAGGCTACTCACTTGCTGACATCCCTGGTATTTCACCTGATCTTTGCATGCATAGGATACATCTAGAAGATGAATCGATGAGTTCTATAGAACATCAGAGGAGGTTAAACCCGAATCTAAAAGATGTTGTTAAGAAGGAGATAATGAAACTTCTAGAAGCAGGGGTAATTTATGCCATATCTGATAGTACTTGGGTTAGTCCTGTTCATGTAGTCCCTAAGAAGGGGGGAATCACTGTCATTAAAAACGATAGAGATGAGCTGATACCAACTAGGACTGTAACCGGACATCGGATGTGCATAGACTACCGTAAGCTGAATGCCGCAACTCGCAAAGACCACTTTCCTCTCCCTTTTATTGATCAGATGCTTGAAAGACTTGCTAACCATCCCTACTACTGTTTTTTAGATGGTTACTCAGGTTTCTTTCAGATACCCATTCACCCAGACGATCAAGAGAAGACGACGTTTACATGTCCCTACGGCACATTCGCTTACCGGCGCATGCCGTTTGGTTTGTGTAACGCCCCAGCTACCTTCCAACGATGCATGATGTCCATCTTCACGGACCTGATTGAAGACATCATGGAAGTTTTCATGGACGATTTCTCGGTATACGGGAACTCTTTCTCTGACTGTTTGTCTAACCTATGCAGGGTACTCAAACGATGCGAGGAGAAACATCTGGTTCTTAATTGGGAGAAGTGCCACTTTATGGTCAGGAATGGGATTGTGCTCGGACATCGGATTTCAGAGGATGGGATCGAAGTAGACAAGGCCAAGATCGAAGTCATGATAAACTTGCAACCGCCAACATCAGTTAAAGGGATCCGCAGTTTCCTAGGTCATGCCGGTTTCTACAGACGCTTCATCAAGGATTTCTCAAAACTCGCCAGGCCTCTTACACGCCTACTCTGCAAGGAAGTGAAGTTTGAATTCGATGATGCATGCTTCGAAGCCTTCCATACGATCAAGGGAGCTCTCATCAGCGCACCCATTGTGCAACCACCAGACTGGAGCCTTCCTTTTGAGGTGATGACTGACGCTAGTGATTATGCTGTTGGAGCAGTTCTCGGACAGAGGAAAGACAAGAAGCTTCACATTATCTACTATGCTAGCCGCACCTTAGATGACGCACAATGCAAGTATGCCACAACCGAGAAGGAGCTTCTAGCGGTTGTCTTTGCTTTTGAGAAGTTCCGATCCTATCTTGTTGGATCTAAGGTCATCGTGCACACTGATCACGCGGCTCTCAAGTATTTACTGACCAAGAAGGATGCAAAGCCGCGTCTGCTCAGATGGATTCTTCTCCTACAGGAATTCGATCTCGAAATCAAGGACAAGAAGGGGATAGACAATGGAGCTGCCGACCATTTGTCTAGGATGAGGATTGATGTAGAAACGCCTCTTGATGACAGTCTCCCGGAGGAACAGATTTATTCCATCGGCGTTTTCCATATCAAGGAAGCACATGCTCCCACCCAGCGAGCACCTGCTCAAAGAGAACTCTGCGCACAGGCTACACACACCGAGCGCTCTTCTACGCCTTGGTTTGCAGAGATAGCCAACTACCTAGCTGCTGATCAAGAACCGCGGAACTTCGCAGGGTACAGGAGGAAGAAATTCCTCAAGGACATCCGCCACTACTTCTGGGATGAGCCTTACCTGTACAAGCACTGTCCAGATGGAGTTTTCCGAAGATGCGTGACTGAAGAAGAGATTCCGGACATATTATTTCACTGCCATGGTTCTTCGTACGCAGGTCATTTCGCCACTTTCAAGACGGTCTCCAAGGCGCTACAAGCAGGATACTGGTGGCCGACTATGTTCAGGGACGCACAGAGATTTGTCTCACGGTGCGATTCATGCCAGCGACAGGGGAACATTAGTAGGCGCAATGAGATGCCACAGAACTTCATTCTCGAGGTTGAGGTATTCGATGTCTGGGGAATCGACTTTATGGGCCCGTTTCCTTCCTCTTTTGGGAACGAGTACATACTCGTCGCGGTGGACTATGTGTCCAAATGGGTTGAGGCTATTGCAAGCCCTACTAACGACGCACGGGTCGTGATTAAGATGTTCAAATCTATCATCTTCCCCAGGTTTGGAGTTCCGCGAGCGGTCATCAGCGATGGAGGCTCTCACTTCATCAACAAGATCTTCGAGTCACTTCTGCGCAAGAACGGTGTTAAGCACAAAGTCGCCACTCCCTATCATCCGCAAACGAGTGGGCAGGTCGAGGTTTCCAATCGTGAAATCAAGAGCATCCTGCAGAAAACCGTGAGCACGACTCGTAAGGATTGGGCTTCTAAGTTGGACGATGCTTTATGGGCATACCGGACGGCTTACAAAACGCCATTAGGAACCACGCCCTTCAACCTTGTCTATGGAAAAGCTTGCCATCTTCCCGTTGAACTGGAATTCAAAGCCGCCTGGGCAGTCAAGTTTCTTAACTATGACATTAAGCCGGCTTCAGAGAGACAAATGATGCAGCTGCATGAGCTTCAGGAGATTAGGCATCTCGCCTACGAGAACTCCAAAATATACAAGGAGCGGACTAAGGCGTATCACGACAAGCGCATCCTGGCTCGCAACTTTACCCCACACGACCAAGTGCTGCTTTTCAACTCTCGGTTGAAGTTATTTCCTGGGAAGCTGCGCTCACGATGGTCTGGACCATTCACCATCAAGGAAGTACGGCCGTATGGAGCAGTTGTTTTGATAAACGACAAAGGCGAAGAGTTCGTGGTTAATGGGCAGCGATTGAAGCCCTATCTTGCCGACGCAAAACTCGAGGAAGGGGAAGATTTTCCCCTGACCGAACCTCCACCAGCCTGATCAGCTCACCAAGTCAAGCTAACGACTTAAACCAAGCGCTGAGTGGGAGGCAACCCACTAGTAAGTGTAATTATTCTCTTTTTCTTTTTCCTTTTGCTATTAATTTTTGGTTTTGTTTTTCTTTGTTTCAGATAAAAAAAAACAAAAAAAAAAAAAAATTTTGGAAAATCGGCGATCCGATACGAGCATCTGCTCGATCTGAGGAGACTTCCGAGCACCTGCTCGTTCCAGGTAAGTCCTTCGCAACTTCAAACCGGATTTTAATCCCGCGTTTTTTTAAAAAAAAAAAAAACTAAAAAAACTAAAAAAAAAAAAAACAATTTTCTTTTTCCTATTTTTCCTTTTTTCTTCTTCTCCTTTTCTTCTTCTCCCCCGATTCTTTCCTCTTCTCTCTCGCCGATTTCCAAAACCCACCAAAAACCAGGGTTTTCAAATCTTCACCGATTTTCACGTTTTTGGGGTCGATTTTGGGTGCTTTCTCTCCCTCGTCTCGAATCCATTATCGGTTTCGTCTGCCAAGCAAGGTACGTCCTCAAAACCCCAACTTTTCATTCCGCCATGGTTAAGGGAAGTTTCGATATCTCTTTCTCCTGTGTGTAGTCCGAGTTAGAATCATCATTATCTCGTTCCATTGATGTACTTTCACCTGTTTTGCTTGATAATTCGAACTCTATACCTCACATGCAATTTCACAAAGCTTGGTTAGGCCATTAATGGCGGATTTGATATTGTAGATGCCTTATGCTTTGTGCTCTGTTTTATCGGTTTACGGGTGCAGTATTATCACTTGAATTCGAGTTTGGGTTGCTAAAAACATGGATTGATTGATTGATGGTTTTCCTTGGGCGATTTGCGATTTTCCTTCCTTTGAGCTCATGCTCGTTGATTTTCGCTATGCGCAGGTACTAATGGCTCCAAAACAAAGTCGAAAAGGCAAGGGATCAGTCCCCTCACCATGGCTATACCCGTGGCCTCGTCCCGAGAACACGCCGTTTGCCTTGCCGGACGACAATTTGCCTCTTCAATCCGACGAAGTGTGGGATCAACGGGATGCATCCTACTACAATCAGATGCTGAAGCTCACTATTGCACCGACGCGTTTTGTTTGCCGCGAGACATTGGAGATGCTTGGACTGCACGACACCGTGTCCAGAATACTCTCCAACGCCCACTGCCTTGCTTTCTCTTTTGAAGAATCGATCCTTTATCCGGAGCTAGTCCGTCAGTGTCTCGCTTCCGCGCGGATCATTCACCAGGATCCCGAGAACCGGACTCTAGCTGGCGCCACATTCATGTTCAAAGCTGGCGGTCGAAGATTCGACATCCCCATGGTGAACTTCACAACTATGTATGGTTTCAGGCATGAAGTGGAGCGCCTCGACTTCCCCACGCGGTTCAAGGAAGTGAAGACTTTCTGGGAAACAATCGGTCGTGGCACATACTCCTCCAACTCCGCCGCTCAGTCCAGCATCCGACATCCGGCTCTCCGCATCTGCGCCCGGATCTTCAGCAACATGGTGCTCAACCGCCCATCCGGAAACAAGGTACACACGGAAGAGATGATCCTGCTGTATCTTGGTTGCAGTGACGTTATTGTTGGCCCTCATGGAGTCAACTCCCTTCTGCTTGGTGCACCACCACCGGAGTTTTACCGCTCCAACCTCGGCATGCACTTCGCCGAACTGATATGCAGCATCAAGGACCGCAAGACGAAGCAAACAGAGCGGATTGGCAGCCTTCTGACCGGACTCTTCGAGATCGCTCACGTCCAGCTCTGCTACTTCAGTTACGAGGAGCAGGGCGAGCGTATGGACCTTAAGCATCTGCTCCACTCTCGCATTCTCTCCCCCTCCAGATCGGATCAGCATCTCTATCGGTACACAGGTTTCAACGGGCTACCGCAGCACATCTACCTCCCGGACCCAGCAAAGACACAGCTTTGCTCTATCGAGGATTTACGCTTCATACACAAGGTCCTTCTCTTGGACGATTTCACGCGACGCTCCCTCTCAGACCAGGACTTTGCCAGCTCTTCTCACGGTCCTATGCCTCACCTGGAGGACGATTTCATCTACAGCACCCCTCAGTCTCGTCGCCCCTCTACATCCGCTACCACCGGCGAGTTCGACCTTCCCCCCATCTCCGACGAGGCAGATACCGCTGAGTACCGACACTGGATGGTGGCTTCACAAAGGAAGAACAACAGCCTCATGCAGCGGATCCTAGAGCGCCTTTCCAGTGGCTATTGCCACCATTCTGCAGCTGCTGCGACGAGCCCTTCTGAGCGCCATCCGAGACGCCGCAGACGTACCGGCAGAGCCAGGAGCGAGAGCCCAGAGGACCCACCTGTCGATTGACGCACCGTACCCATCTCTATCTCTTTGTCTTATCCGTTTTTTTTTTATCCTTTTTGCTTTCTTTGTTTTCTTTGTTTTCTTTGCTTGCTCCTCTCGTCTATTCTCACACCGGGACGGTGTGAAGTATGTCTGGGGGAGGTTATTATCGAGTCTGCACTTTGTTTCTTGTTATTTTCTTTATTTTGAGTCAGTCTGTTATAAGGGTCAAATCACAACTTCTGGAGATTATGACCAAAATCTATGATGAGTTCTAACCATTTGTGAGTATGACCTGCCTTCTAGTGAACATTGCTGCAGAATTTAGAATACAGAGACGAGCCGACGCCTTCTCACATTCGGATCCTTCCTCAGGCCAGAAAACTTCAATCCCTTTAAGGTTTATCGGATAGGCTTTAGACTCTATTTTATATGGACATAATCTGGACTTTAATTCTTCTTGTTACTGGCACTAGGATTAGAAAACGTGTTACATAATATATTCAGGACTTCTTACCCCTTTTGCCACTCTTGCTGATCCTGAATAGCTAGCTTTTAGTTAGTACCTCGCCCTGACCCTAACCATCTATTTATACCACATACACTTGTATTTTTTTTATTATTTTCTCATCTATGCAGATATGTGCAAAAAGGTCGGGGAGAAAAGGACTGACGCAGCTTCTGATTCACTCTCGCTGAAGAAGATGTCAGGAGAAAGCTAAAAAGTTCACGAGCACATGCTCGCTATACTCGCTGATTTAGAGCACCTGCTCAGCGGTGTCCAAAAAAGAAACAAGCCTAAAAACGACCTTTTAGGGTATGAAGACGAAAAGGATCATTTTAGCCAAAGGACACACACACAAGTAAAGTCCCCCTATCCCAATGGTAACTCTTTCAAAAAAAAAAGAGAAAAGAGAAAAACCGAGCTAGTAGCTCAAGGATATGGGGTGGCCAGTTAGTAACTCAAGATGTGTGTCCCGAAGCATGAGTAAATCGCAAGAAAGCATGGAAAGGAAAAGAGGAATGAAGATAAAATCGATTTAAGGAGGAGAGTGAATTAGAGGTTGTGGACATCAATGAGTCCATTCTCCCTTGCCGTTTTGTGCGATATCCTGCACTCTCTTGAAACAAGGTAACCCTAAACACGCTTAAGCTCCACCACCAATTATAAGCCTGATTTTTACCGAGCCTCGTTTTACTTAGCTATTGTCTTTAGCAAGAAGCTCACGCCACCTCTAATTGAATGTAGAGAGTTTATTGTCTTGAACTTAGATTTTTCTGGGATTGTAAGCCATATGGTTTGAGGTTGGTGAACTTTGTTGTTGAGGTTTTCGGTAAGGCAATGTATCTCTTGTTCTAAGGTATGTGGTCTGATGAAATTGGTTTACTCTTGGTTTCTGAGATTTTGTGAGTCTCCACCAATTTCTCTAAGTCTTGATTTTAGTTTTGTTTGAGGACAAACAAAGATCTAAGTCTGGGGGAATTGATATGTTGGGATTTTTACCCTTTCTAACCCTTTTTATCTAATTGTTTTCTAGAGTTTTTGAATGTGCATTAGAAGTTTTAGGTAGCTTTGGAGCTGAAATTGGAGTTTGGAGCATTTGGAACCTCTGGAACAGAAAAGAATCAAATTTGAAGAAAAGAAGGAAAATCTTATGAAGAATCACCAACTCCAATCGATGAGCACATGCTCGCAGATTTCGGCCACCAAGTGAGCACCTGCTCGCCGCGGAAGAGGACAAAAAAGAGGGTTTTTACCCTAATGATTGCCGCCGACTTTTTAGAAGCCCAGCCTCCTTCCAGCCGCCTATCTCCTCTAATATAAATACTCTCATTAGTTTTAGGTTTTATTATCTTATCTTTTACCTTTTCATCTACCTTTTAGCTTTTGGAATTATTTTGTAAGGGAGAAGATCTCAAGCTACAATTTGGAGAAGATTTCTGAACCCTAGTACTTCTTATTTTTAATATCGATTTGATGCATTCTTTTCATCCATCTGTTTTGTTTCTTTTATCCTTGATTATGTCTGAGTAGATCTATTAGTTAGGTTAAGGTTTTCAAAGGAATTCATGAGCTAGGGTTGAACACAAATAGGGAATCAAAATCGGTAGTCTTCATCTAGGTGATTCGCATTGCTTGGACCGATTTGGCCATTCTGTTCATGATCTTAGGTTTATCTAGACAACGAGAGTTGCTAGGTTGCTAGAAGAGATCTAGATGAGCAATTCATTCATTACCTGCGAGAGTAGATGTATTGGAGAATTGTGAACAAATCAAGCTTATTCAATAATGCTTATCTGCGATTCTGATGCCAACGAGAGTTAGGATTTTTAGGTTGCTAGATAAAGTTGTTAGTATCACGAGAGTGAATTAATATTATCTTCGTGTTTTGAGTTCTAGACTTGTTCTTAATAATCGCCTGAATAGTTGTTTGACCTTTGCTCTGAATTTCCTGCGAATTGCCTTGACCTAACGCTTGCTTTATTACTGTTAAAACCGATTTGCTTTAGTAACTTGCTAGTCACGATTTTATACAACCCTTATTTGAATCTCTTAGCTCTTGATTTTAGCTCATTAAACCATAGTGTGAACTTGGTCTTCGTGGGATCGACCCCTAAGTACTACTCTGATTTGCTGTGCACTTGCAGTAGGAAATAGGGTTTAAAACTCGTACATCAGAGTCCATTATATAGGCCAAGGTGAAGGGGAGTAGGTGAAGTGGGGAACGGTCGTTCTTGGTGTAGAACGATCGTTCCCAATGGTCGATCGAAGTAGGTGGAGTAGGTGAGCTTTGGAACGATCGTTCTTGGTGGAGAACGGTCGTTCCGTGCATGGTTGTTGGTGGAGTACGTGTGATTGGGAACGATCGTTCTTGGTGGAGAACGGTCGTTCCATGGCTTTTGTCGGCAAGGTAGGTGAGGTTGGGAACGATCGTTCCCTTGGGGGAACGGTCGTTCTGTTGGTCGTTCTGCTCCACGAAAGGTCGTTCTTCACTTGGTCATTTTCTCGTGTTTTCCGCATTAACTCGACTCGAACATGTCCGTAAATGCCAAACTCCTTCGGAACTCCATGAAATCTGTAAAAAGACTCAAAACAAAAGAAAAGACTCGAAAAACTAACGAAAGATGCAAATCAAAACTCAAACCGAATACTAAAAATGAATCAAAATACGTTAAAAACACATAATATCACTCGGCATGCTCTGCCAGATGCTGCCGAGCTGAATGCCATGATTTCAGCTGGGCACATTTTTGGACAGTTCAGCTATGCACGTTTTTGTTTACGGAAAAAATCATTTTCTCGTATAAATTGATTCGGACAGTTTACGTACGCTTTCAGCTCGGCAATGCATGATCCAGCTCAGAATTTCCTAGCTGAGTTCAGGTCGGCACGTAGGAGAGGGAGTCCAGGTAGACAGCTTCGGGAAGACTCCAAGTCGGCACCTTTCTGCTTAGCTAGTTTCCGCCAATCATTTCACTTAATGAGTGCACTACACTACAATTTATTATGTCGGTTCCAATTCATGCCAAGGTCAAGAGTTATCCCAATGCACCGCATTGGCCATACTCCCTTTCCCCAAGTGTGGGTTTCTCCCACGTGGTTTTCCACACTTTGGTTTTTAATGAGGTGGTTCTTTGCGTGTTTCAAGCTTGGCCTTTGGTCATTAAGGCGACCCGGCGAAAAGATTGAGGGAGGGTATTAGAGTGAGGAGATGAGAAGGCCAAACATGAAGTGTAGGCCAAGCATCTCCACATCAAGAAGAAGAAGAAGAGAAGTTCCAAGCATGAACTCAGCCTAGAAGAAGCTCATCACATGATCAAATATGTGTATAAGAAGCAATGGAAGCTTTAGGAGTCATGAAGTGTGTTGCAAGTAATGAAACTTGTATAAGAAGGCATGTTGTGTGCAAGGGGAGGAGCCATGGGTTAGAGCTGGTGACCAAGACTTAACTGCCGGTGCAAAAAGATATCAAGTCAGAGTTGAAGTCACTCTTGTACGACTAAAGCATAAGTCTAGTCACCCATGTACAGCTAAGGCAAAAGCCTAGTCACCCACACACGACTATGAGCAACACAAAGTGTGATGGAGCCAAAATGAAATTTGCGACTGAAGACAGTTGCACTTAGTCTCTCTTGTACGGCTAAGTTACAAGCAGTCCCTCGTGGACGACTAGCACAACGCGTAGTCTCGCATGCACTACTATGCTTTACGGCTGAATCCATATTCACCATTCCTTTTATAATATGACTGTTGCACAAGTGGAAGACAGCTGTTCAGCAGCAAAGAGTCAAGTGTGATTTATTGTAACTATTTCCCTTCTTGAAGCTATTTGAAATGAATGGTGAATATGTGTGCAAGGAAATCATGTGGCTGGGATTTAAAGAGGATATAGCTGTTGATGGCTGTGTAGAATTAATTCACCATTTGATCTCTTCTTTTGTATATATAAAGGCTTGTGTTGTAATGTTAACAAAATACTGAGATAAATTAATAGACAAGTTTCTGTCACATTTGTTTAGCTTTAATTACTTTACTAAGTGTGTTGTTAATTCTTCAAAATGTAGAGAATTAAGGTTAAGCGTGTGGGTTTGACCTTAAGGGCTGACCATTCTTGTCTAAATCATTCACTAAACTCTTCTGATCTTCTTTGCATTTGTGATTCTTGTTGTTCATCCTTTCATCCAGACCTTAACCCAGCCAGTTTCACTCTTGATCTCTGAGCTGCTGTTAAATGGCAATTTAAGAGGAACTCACCACCAGTTGGTGTTCTTTCTCCATTGCTGAGAAGAGTGAGCTCATGCGTCCTTAAATCTAACATGGTATCACTGCCAGGTTGGAATGAACTCATCTCGTTTTTCTTGTTTCTTTATTCGCAGGATCTCTCTCTCTCATTTCCTTGTTGAAACTGTTTTGAAGAGCTGTGTAGCTAGGACTCAAAACATGGATGAAGAAGAGAGTTAGGATAAAGTTTTGTTTTGAAAAAGCTTTTATTTCAAGTTGTTAACTTTAAATATAGTGTTTTCATTGAAAAGGTTGAAACTTTATCTTGAAAATCCCTTTTAAAATCGATTTGAACAAGTTTTGAATCTCATTTCTCATTCGGTTTTGGTTCCTTTTCCTTCCATTTAACAGCTTTGGTTCAGGTCTTGTTTGGGGATCCTAAGAAAATAGCTTAAGGGAGGGAAATGGACCTAAAGGCTTCACCTTTATGGATTTGAACCAATTTTTGGTTTTAAATGTTGAAGTTCCTTGTTTTTATTTATCCTTCACATTGTCCATGGAGTTTTTCCAAGGAAGACAAGTGTGAAGATCAGTTTTTTGTGGTCAAAATTCTAAGGCTCTTCTACCCATTTCTCTTCATTAAAGCTTAAGATGAAATATGCTAAAGCTTGATGGAGGGAGAGAGTTCGAAGGATGTTTGAAGCCATGTTTGAAATCGGTTCGTGTCTCATCCATTTCAGCTTGGTTCCCACACTTAATACAGTTGTGGAATCAAGTCTGAGGGAGGGAAAGGATTCGACAGTCTTGTGCTAGTGGATAAATTGTTTTGATCCATCTGTCCCATTGATCTTCAAGCCACATAAGCAAAGGCTTAGGGCAACAATTTTATAGAGGTATCCATTTTATATAAAAAGTAAGTTATATATATATATATATATATATATATATATATGTATGTATTAATTCTAAAAGTATGAAAAAACCTTGGGATTTTTGTTTGATTTTTAAAAACTAGCAACCGGAAGTGATGATACTTTAAGGGTATCATGTTTGAACTTAGAAGCTTCTTTAAATAATGGTATGCATTTAAACATTGTTGGTGACGATTTGTTTATGGAATCAGAGATCCTCCTAGATTGAATACCAATGAAACTCAATTGAAATGCTTGATTTTCTTAAAATAAATGTAGGATTTTTATCAGAACACATAAATTGCTTATCGCATATTGTTGACTAGTCTGGTATAAGTCGCCACAGCTCAAAAAAGTTTTGCAAAGTTAAAGCTACTAAGAAAATATTTGTGGTCTACCTTGTCACAAAAAAGATTAATGAGATGTTATTTGATTGAAGTTTTTAATGTATTTGAGTGTATTTTAAATGCATAAATAAATCCAATGTTATTGAATCATGTTTTTTAGACCATTTGCTACAGTGACCAACTTTGAAATTTAAATTCAAAACATGAGGCTCTGCAAAAACATTTGCGAAAATGACTCTTTCCTTTGAAAAAGTAGTGCTGTCTTTTATCAAAAAAATGAGTTATTTTGACAAAAAAAATTCATGAGGAGGTCATGTTTAGGATTAAAGTCTGAAAATGACTCATTTCATAGTATTCCTTCTTCTTTTTTTAAGTACATTAAAGTTCAATGGATAACAAGTGATAACAAGTGTCAGAGATTTCTGGGAAGAACTCGAGAAAAAAGATCGTAAAAGAATTTTTATTGACTTTGCGTCCAATAGACTTCTCGTACAATGTTTGTAAGCCAAAGTGCAAAACTAAAGCCTAAGCCGTAAAGTACGAGAAGTAGAGATGATTTGAAAGTGAGTACAAAGATGTATATTTATACTAAGTAGTCTAGGGTCTCGAGAGCTCGTCTTAGCGATTTGGGACGTTGAGAAGTCCTTCTCCAGCCGCCGACTTTGACCTAGGGCGGCGCAGCCCCCGAGCTTGTCTCCTCCAATCCAGCCCGATTGCGTATTTCTGCCCAGCTTGTCTTTGTGCCTTCGGTTCGATCATTCCTTCGGTTTAATCGTGGCTTGATATCTTGATTTTGGTGTTATACTTAGAATCCTCGATGTTTTCGTATATCTTGAGCAGCACGAAGTTATCCGTAAAACGACATGAAGTCTTACGAGATTGGAAGGAACCTGCGAAGACAAAAAGACTTAGTTTTTATTTTGGATTTTTCGTACGAAACGTATTTTCCGCTTGGAGTTTCCGCAATCCTTCTCGGAAAATACGAAGTCGAATTCCAATTATCGGAAGAGAGTTATGAGATCAGCTCGGGAATATTGATCAACTGTTTCTGAAGTTAGGATCAGGCTAAGCCAAGATCAACATTCCAGCTCGGCCAAAATCGTAACTCGGAGAATACACGAAGATTCGAGTTATACGAGACTCGTAGAAATTCGGTTTGGCAGATTTCGGGACGATGGTGCCGAGCTGAATGACATGGATTCAGCTCGGCACATTTTTGGTCTTAAGGTGCCCATCTAAATGCCATGAATTCAGCTCGGCATGTTCCTTGCTTGAAGGTGCCGAGCTGAATGTCACGGATTCAGCTTGGCATGTTTTGTGCTTTAAGGTGTCGAGCTGAATGTCGTGAATTCAGCTCGGCACGTCTTGGTCTCGTGCTGTCGAGCTGCCGAGCTATTAATGGTGTTTGGTGGGAATCCAATCATATCCTGCTATCCTACAAGTCAATAGCAGACCCGGTTAACAAATTTTGACGGCATGAAGAACGGTTTTTGCTAAACCTCTCAACAATTTTTCCTCTTATTCGGCTATACGTAATATTTGTATGTTTCTTTTTCATTTTTGGACCTTTAAGCTTCTCTTTTTGTATGTATACTCTGATGTACGAATGTAATATCACAATGTATGAATATTCTTGTATTGAATAAATGTTTTCTAATGATCGATTTTTCTAATGACCTCTCCAATCGTATTTACACATGGTTTATTCTAACATGCGGTTACTTGTAGTCCTGTTAGACGTACATTACTTGTAGAGCTGATAGACGTTCATTACTTGTTGAGGTTATAAAGACACGACCTACAAAGTCATATGTAATGTTTGTATGTTTCATTTTCATTGGACCTACGTACACTCAGATGTACTAATATCACAATGTGCTAATATCCTCGTATGGAGTAGATGTTTTCTAACTATCCATTTTTCTAACTACCTCTCCTACCGTATGTACACCTGGTTTATTTTAACATAGCGGTTATAACTATTTCTTCTAAACGTACACTGCATTTCTTTGATATCGTACATCCCAATAACAAACAAAAAATTCAACTACAAACCCCCATAACAAACTGCAACTTCAATTCAAAATTTTTGCACAGTTGTTGTTCTATAGATCAGACACAACGAACACCGTCTTTATAGCCATGTATCTACATTAAAATTCTGTACATTATTAATCACCATAAATTATGTACTCCGAATCAACAATTTTTAAAATAATATGTACTTACACCCTTCATCACGACAAATTACGGTGAATGACACGTCATGACATTCTCCACCGTATCCACCTTATCATCTTCTCTGCCTTATCTTTGTTACTGCTCCAACTTAAAAATATCTCATAGAAATTGTAACATGTTGTGTAGCGTGATTCGTTCTACACAATATAAAGTCAACTCGTATTAAATGTGAATCATCATTATCTGACACAATACATTTCAACGAAAAATAATAAAATTCATTTACGAATGGCATTTCTGACTTTTCACGTACCCAAGGTGTCATGTGGTGTAATTATTTACCAAAGGTGTCATGGAGCGTAATAAATTACCAAAAGTTGTCATGGGGTGTAAATGTACCTTTTTCTATTTCATTTTAATTTATGTGATCTTAAAAATGTAATAAAGGAGCCTATAAAAACTCAACTCATGTCATTGTAAAATCACACCCTTGAATGGACTAAAAAGTTCTTTTTGTAAAGATTTTATCACTTTTTTTATGTTGAGTGTGTCTCCAGCATAAACAGATGCTTGATTGTATCATGAACCTTATGCAGCTTATGTGGGCTCTCTCGATCCACCAACTATCAATCTATCCACTGCCTAAAATCTATATCTGAAGTGTATGAGACAAAGATAATAGCTCCTTTGAATATTACATAAGATTGTGTTTAGTGCGATCATGCCAAAGTTGACACACAAGTATATCAAGATTTTAATGATGTATTCCATTTGTCAATACAAGTTACGAAGCATATCACAAGAAAGGTAACAAATACTAGGAATAAGCTGCAAGTTACTTGGACACCAAACAAAAATATCTTAGATAAAGAAAAAACATAACGGTTGAATCACAGTTCGAAGGAAAACCATATGAACCTACCAAAGAGACCAAAGCCAAACAAAGTAACTTTACCCTCAATATGCTCGAGATATTACGAGCCTAACTGGTAACCACTTATGGAATAATAGGAATGAAAGGAAAAAGAATGAAGAGGAATAAATAAAATAGGAATGAGAAGCAATATATGTTACTTATTGTTCCTTGCTAAATTTGATGAGTAACATTTTTGTTCTATAATTCTCTACAAAAAAAAAGAAATGAGAGGGAATCCTATGTAATATAAATTACTTGTAAATGGTGAATTTTTTTTGGAATAAAGGGGAATTCATTATTCCCTTTCATTCCTTGGTTACCATGTAGGCCCTATATGTTTTCAATGTAGGGGAATAATCTATATGTCTAGGGAATTTCCAAATCAAAGGTCTATGCTAATGAATAGGGCTGGAGATTATAAATCACTTAATTTATAGACAAGTCTTAGCAAGAATATATGTTCTATTTCAGCTCGAAGTTCATACTTGTCTCTGATCTTGAGTTTTGTTCGAACAATTTCTTGTTATATCTTCAATCTCTTTTATTATGTCTTTTCGATATTGTTTAATATTTGTTTTATCATTAGTTATGAGTGAGTACTCTACGTAATGGGTTAAGAGCTTAATAGATTAGTATGATTTGATGAAAAAATAATGATGCTAGGGACTGGATTCATTACTATTACTTCATTTTAGTTGGTACTAATGCTAAATTTGGCTTAGATTACCAAAATCTTAATATTTAGCTGCACCAAAAGTGTTTGATGAATTTTTTGAAAGAATCTTAATGAAATTTCCTTCCCCGGACATAGAAAATTGATGTTAGGCTTATTACTGGACTTAGGGGGGTGTATTAGACTAAGGATTTTATAAAATTTGGATTTGTATTAAAATCCTCTGTTATTGAACTAATGATTTCTAAAAAAAAAATCAAATCCTGTGTTATTGAACATGAAATTTATATAGAGTTATTAAAAACCAGTTACAAGTCCCCTGTTATTCAATTAACAATTCATAAAAAGTAAATCAAATCCACTGTTATTCAAAGTTAAACAATTTTATATAGAAAAAGTTGTGATTAGGATTTTAAAAGACTTGACATCCATATTTGGTTATAAAAAGTCCTTTTAAAATTCACACCTTTATGGGTGGTATTTGGAGATTCAAATCTGCACCGCCATTTCCATATAAGACACAAGCAGAGTTAGTACTTGCATGTGTTGTTTTACATAATTATCTTCGCAGGGAATGTGGCTCAGATGTGTTTCTTCCTGAAGAAATTATTGTTGCTGCTAACGTAAATGGTGTCAAAGAAAATGACATCATTGATGATGAAATTTATAATGGTACTCAAGAACAACAAAGAGTGAATGCTAAATCCACTGTGGACATATGCTATGCATATGAAATTTATAATGGTACTCAAGAACAACAAAGAGTGAATGCTAAATCCACTGTGGACAGATGCTATGCATATGGGATATTGTGGCAGCAACAATGTGGACAGATGCTATGCATATGGGATATTGACGCAACAACCGTTTGCTTTTATTCTTTAGATAGTTTTGTCGTTCTTCATGTTTCGTGTATGGGTTTGATTATATTATAAACAATCTCAGTTTGTTCAGCCAAGCAATCCAACTATTATTACATCTGTTTGTTTGTTGTTGCTGTTTCTTGATACGCACTCAAGTTTTTTCCTGAATCTTGAATCTTTGTTACTGCTATCTTCAAACCAGCTCTACTTTTTTACTGAATCTTAAGCAACGATTGTGCTTAGTTTCGGTAATACTTGGCTCGTCGTCTAGTTGTTTGGTTGGTGGATTGTTGTGAACGAGCTTCTCCATTGCGTTTACGAATTATAGAACGTGTTGGGTGAAAGCAGTATATATCAGTTATCTATTTGAAATTTGAGTTTGTTAAAAAAACCACGGGAAGGATATCATATCACCTAATATTATGAGATTTGACAAGAAATCCCACTTAAATCACCAGCAAAACTATTTTTCCTTTTTTTTTGAATTCTGCCAAATCGCTGAGATTTTCTCCAAATCCACATAAATTTCATCAAATCTAAAATCCACTCAAATTTTCTAAAATCCTTAGTCCAGTACACCCCCTTAGATAACTTTCTTTTCAATGCTTAATCCTTGATTAAAATTGAGCCAAATTAGGGTGATTAGTATCACGAAAATGGGATAAATTTTGTTTATTGATCATATCCTATGATTGTGTTTAATGCATATTATTTCATAACAAGTCAGTTGTTTCACCATCTTAATGTATTCATATGGTATTGACCCGTGCTTTGAATCTTATAATCTTAAATAGTATATTATATTTTCTTGTTTAAGATCAATCTTAGTTCTCTCTCAAATTTTTATTTTTATCTTAGTTCTTAGCTTTATTTGGGACTTCGTAAAATCCAAAACCCACTTGGTTAGCTTTTGAACTTTTTTTTTTTTTTGCATATCATAGTGTGCTATTTTCCTAAGGATTTGATTCTAAAATAATGATGCATACCATACCAAGTAAATCCATTAGAAATTAAATATCTGAGGAAGCAAGTGAAAGAGTTTATAAACAAGGTTTATATGAGCAAAAGTCTCACTCCTTGTGTTATGCTTATACTGTTGTTGCTAAAGGAATATGCTACATGGAGAATGAGTGTAGACTATTGAGCAATGAAAAAAATCATCAACATCAAATATATACAACAAATTTCAGGATTTGATGATATGTCAGATGATTTGAGTGCAGCCACCCCATCTTTTGAAATGTTGAATTGAACAGTGGATACCACCAAATGAGGATAAAATAGTGACATGAGTGGAAAATAAATTTTAAGACAAAGCAAAGACTTTAAAAAATGAATGGTGACGCCATTTAGACTTACCAATTCTCCAAACATATTTATGCTTTAATGAACCATGTTCTTACGTCAAACGTCATTAAGTTTGTTTTAATTTACAACAATTTTTTATCTGATCTTTGACACACCTTCAGCTAGAACTAAAAAGGGCTTTATGCAAACCTCAAGAAGTGAATGTTATTCACTAATAAGTTTGTCTTTTTAGGTTTTGTTGTGAGTTCTCAGAGATTAAAGGTTAAAGTCTATAATAGATAAGAGAATCACCAGCACCAATAGATATCAGTCAAAGTTAGATGGTTAAAGCCTATAAGAAAATCACCAGCACCAACAAACATCAGTCAAGTTATATAATTGCGCTTTCACATAAATGGTTATGCTTAAGTATCCACATAAATTATAGGGTTGAACGAAATATCTGTACCCAAAGATTAGAACCAAACCAAAAATGTGTTACCGCAACAAATCCGAATCAACAAAATATCCAAACCGGTCTTAGACACCTATATCCAAAGAATCGTACATAAACGTAAACAGAACCTAGAATCAAATAGATATCTGAAATTTAATTATATTCTGAAAGCTATTAATTATATATATATACTTAAAAACACAAATATCCAAAACTACAATTATAAATCTGAAGTTACCAGTTATTTTAAAATAAAAGTAATAGAAATACAAAAAAAACTGAAATATCCAAAAATATTTAGTTATAATTGTCAAATTTTAATAAATTTTTGTTCAAATTTAACCTTTTCGTTATTTAAGATACACAAACCCGACCAAAACCTGGATGAAACCAACTCAACCCGACCCAAGTATCTTATTATATAAAGTTTGGTTTCAAAGTTACTAATTTACAAAATTTTGTCATGTGGCATTTTCTTATTTTAATATTTTGACATGTGTCAAATAGAGAAAAAAAACTTATTATTATATTCAAGAAAAAGTTTCTGAACCAAAAGAGGAATTGTAGAAAAAAAGTTTTAATTCTGAACTAAGAAAACAATAAAAGTTTCAGAAGCAAAAAAAGAATTATAGAGAAAAATAAATTTTGATTCTGAAGCTAAAAAAAAAACATAGAAAAATATTCATTGTGCAATCACTACAAAAAAATGGGAAGAAGGCTAAGCTGATGCAAGAGGATCATGGTGAATTTGGAAAAGAGAATCAACATTTCTCCATTCGTGTTGATGCAAGAAGGCTAAGCTGATGCAAGAGGATCATGTTGAGGATGGAAGATACTCATACAAGGTGGGAAACAACTCTAAGTGTTGAAGAAACTAGTATTATGAATATGTTAGAAATTTGTAGTTACATGTCTTTTATTATGTTTATGTAAAACATTTTTGAGTTATCAATAAAAATCTAATTTTAAAATATAAATTATATAATTATGTGAAAACATCGTTTATGACAAATGACATTAACATACTATCTTTATTAAGAAGTGATATAACGATTTATATCGGTTATTGAAAATGATACTACTATTTGAATCAATTATGAAAATTGATACTAATTTTAATATCATTCTTCTACAAGTGATATAAATATTTTTCATCGTTTAATTAAAGTGATGCAATAATTAGAATCATTTATAAAAACGATACAAGTATAATATCAATTATATACAAGTGATATAAACATTTAACATCAGTTATTGAAACCGTCACAAATAATAACATCATTTTTCACAACTGACACATATTTACATCGTTTACTTTAATCGATATTTGCAACAATTGTTTAAACTGATGTACAGTGTTTACATCACCAAATATTAAGACGCTTTTATAAGTGAGACAAATATTGTTTGCATCACTTATAAGTAATGCAAACATATAAAATAAATGATGTAATAGTCTCTTTTTGTAGTGAATTAAAAGAAAACTAAAAGAAATATACATAATGAAATCTCTGAATTAAAAAAAAAACAATACAACAATATTCATTGTTTGGTTAAGTTTAAAGATAACAAAAGGAAATAGATTGTTAATATATTATTAAGAAAGAAAAAGATTTTAGTCTTTCAACCAAAAAAGGAAGTATAATCGATAAAATGATAAATTAAGAAAACTATTTTTTTAAAAAAAAAGCTTGCAGATATTTATGATCTTTATATAAAGAACTTAGCTCTTTCATAATTTATAAGATCATAAGATATGCTGAGTGAGTCGATCAAATTTTGACACATTATATTTTTGTTTCTGTAATTAAAAAAAAATTATAATCATTTTTTAACGATAAAGAAAGAAAAAAATTTGGATTTTAAATATTTCATTGTATGTGGGTGTTAATCTCAAAAATTTTAGAATTCAAAATTGTTGATAAACAAATTTTAGTTTCAAAATCTAAATATATAAATCATGTTATGCATGGTTATCAATTTTAGATTTCAAATCATTCATTTTTATCCACGTATCAAGCAGGTCCTAATCTAATTAAAAGTACATGAACGAATTTTATATTTCTAAACTCGTATACTAGAAAACATGAACCATGTGAGAACCCGATCGTCCATCGCATACATGAACGCGGAGACCTAATAAACAGTTTTATTTTATTTTATTTTTTGTGCACAATAAATAGTTATGTTTAAACACAAGAAACCCAAGTAATCATTTGAAACCTCCACGACATTTAGAAAATAATATATATATAGTACTACAAACTTGAATTCATGATGGATTTAGAGTTTAGTCCCTAGAACATGATTATTATTTTGTATCCAACTCGCGAATTAATATATGAAATACCTTTGTTGAAAAGCAAAAAAGAACTTCTTTCGTATTGTACAGAAAAAAAGAAGTACTTTTGGTCTAAAAAATAAAGCAAGAGTTAATGTTGAAATTCCATTTCACCGGTCACAGAAAAGAACATTAACGACCGTAGCTTTAAAATTCCATTTTACTGGCCCAAAGTACAATCGTCCATACATCCACAAACATTTTATAATACCCATGGCACCTTTTTTCATTAATAATTAAAAGGGACCCGATTTCTAGTTTTTAATTGAAAAATGTTTAGCAGATATCCGTCTTAGACAAATAAAAGTTACTATCTGTAGTCTGATTTCTTTTCTTAAGTTAGTCCACTCGCCTTGGCGCCAGGCTCCATTCCTTTTTATGTGTGTTAATCGTATTGGTTTTGTGATCGGATGGGGTTCCGTGGCAGATGAAGCTCCGGTGATGGCAGAAAATTGGGGTTAAACTTCCTAATTTAAGACTCAGCTAGTTAGCTAGTAGTTATAGATTTATTTTTATGCAAGCCAAACAATTTTCAGAGTTACAGGTCAATTTATTATACTTTATATATTAAACTAGGAAATTTGCTCTACGGATGGGTGAGCAGATAAATAAATATAAAAACAATAATTTAATTTAAAATCACATCATAAATTTTAATAAATATTTTAAAAATATTTATTTTACTTTTAGTTACAGGTAACACTGACTTTAAAGTTTTGTTATGTTATTATTGCAAAAATTATAGAGTTATCTCATTATAAGAAAAATTATCCAAATTACAAAATTATTTTACATTTTTTCTTATTTTTTACATTATCCTGATTCCTATAATACAGTACAACTCTTTAGAAATGCAGTCAATTGATATTCAACATGGATAATTATATTGTTTCTCTCTCTTGTTCTTACTTTCAAAAAAAAGTTCAAATCATATCCTACTTTTTCTTATACCTTTATGTTAAAACGCTGATTTATTTAAAGTATAAAAAATAATCATAAATGCACATATATTTTTTTATAAATTTTTGAAAGATTTTCTTAGATTAGAATGAATTTTGCACAATTTGGTGTGTTCTATTATTACTAAGTAGTATTTTAGAATTTTGTTTGTCTCTATGCGTGAAATTATTATTATATATATATAGTCTTAAACTTAATATGGTTATTAAATATTTTTAAAAATTAGTAACCATAAACCATACTATATAGATACTTTTGAATTTTTAAATTTATGCTATTCTATTTACTATTTCACATTTATCTTAGTATTCTGATTATGTTAGAAATAAGATAATGTTATATATTAATGACACCTTATGTATTAATTTCTTCATTGAATTTGTATAAAAAATTGTATAATTCTAAATTTATACTATAAATTTTATATAGTGACTTTTTGGTAATTTAAAGCTTTATGAATTTTGATTGATTTAAATTTGTTACTTTACTTATTTTTCAGATACACAAATTTACAGTTTACATTCGATGTGAAAAACTTTAATTTATAATTATTAGAATAATAAAGGCATGTTCATATTGTTTTTAGTGCATCATACAGATTGCAAATGAATTAAAGTTTATATATGAGCTTAATGAATATTGTGAGTAATCTCTATATATAATTAGAAAGTGACTTTCCTCACTTTGCACCACATAATGCCACGTGGCGTCTTAATTTTGAGTCTAAGAAAAAAATGAAATGAGAAAATGGTATCTGAGAAAATTAAACATACACCTATAACCACTGAACCATGTTGTTTTATTGACAATATTTACCGAAACAAATATCTAAACAATATTATGGCTCCCACCAAGGAATATTTAACAAAACAGATTTGATAGATCGCTAGGCCCAGACCCACCGCCCGACTAACGCCTAGCGAGTTCCCAAACCTGGATAAACACTAACAAAAAATACATTTGTTAAACAAATTGATGAGAAATGAATAAAGAATTCGAGCAATAATACATTCCAATAACACTAATAAAAAACTATTCGATTACAAATCAAGGTTTACTTTAATTTTAGATTTATCAACTTTTTTATATATATAAAATACAATAAGTGTGTAGTATTTAATAATGATCTTTAATCCGAATAAGAAGATAGAATTGATCCATTTTAAACTGATTAAAATGTCATACAATGGAGAAGTATTTTCCATCAAGAGACAATTCATGAGTTTTTTTTATATAAAAAGAGAATTCATGAGAACGTCTATAATCACATAAACAGTTTCAATATTTGAATGTAAAATATAGTTTGTATGAGTAAAATTTGCAATAAATTTTTTTATGAAATATATTTCTAGCCATGAAGAAGTGAAAAACTATATCGTGCAATCCTCCGCAGTTAATCTTATATTGACACCAAAACGTGAAATAGTTAAAAAATGAAAAAAATTATCATTTGATAAATAAAATCAAAGAAAATTAATATTAGTATATTGATACAAATAAACACATAAAATAACAATAATTATTACCTAACTATATAAATTAGATTATATATTCAACAAAAAAACAAAAAAAAGACAAACATATACCTCATGCAAAAAGGAAGAAAACAGAAGTCATTATGGTTATACATCATCTAGGTTCTGAGAGGTGTTCGAATACTAGATAAGGAACTATCACTTACAGATTACAAATAAGATAATAAGATATCAACACGAAAAAATAACGCGTAACCAATGGATGTGAAAACGCAAAATAAGGTAAAAAGAATATCAAGGATTAATTCGCCGGTTTGTCTGAGACAAATAATGTATTCTTAAAATATACATAAACAGACAAATAAATATTCAAATATTCTGCATTGCGTAATTTTATTAAAACTATATATAATACGAAAGAAATAAATATATAACCAACGGAATACTACCCCGCGCATGCGCGGGGTTAGCAGCTCTACTAGTATTATAAAATTATAAAATTTAGCTGATGAGTCAATTTGGTAGATACCACTTGGTGAGGTGGCAGCATGAGAAGAGAGACTATTTTACTTTATATACATAAATTATAAATATGAGAATTTGAATGTACGTAAATATCATATATAGCCGACAGTTACAAAAATTCATTGCTAATGCATACTATAGCAAAAATTACAGATGTTAATATTGTAAATCGATATAGTATTAATACGAAAAAGACAAATAACTGAGAAGGTTTTGTGAAAGAAAATGTACATGTAAGAATTTTTTTATTAAAAACGAAGTAAAGCGAGAATTAAAAATAGAGGTAAATAGTTTTTTAATATTGATGATATTAAAGTTTTCTTACAAAAACTATGAAAAAAATAATAAGTAGAAATCTAGTAAGAAAATGAGTCGAGTGTGCATAGAAAATCAAATATCTTCTATTTCTGTTATTACTATTTTTCATAGTTTAAAATCATGTCAATCATTCCTTCGGTTTAATTGTGGTCTATTGTCTTGATTTTGGTTTACATAGACTCCTCAATATTTTTGTATTATCGGAACAACAAGAAATTTTCTGCAAAACAGCGCAATGTTTTACAAAGACGGCACAATGTTTCAGAAGAAAATCTCCGAGGACAAAAGACATTGTTTTCATTTTCGAATTTTCTTGCGTATCGTATTTTCCACTCGGAGTTTACCAAATTCATATCGCAAAATACAAAGTCGAGTTCAAATGATCGGAAGAAAGTGATTTGGAAACATATGAAATTAGCTCGGGAATGTTGATCATTCACCTCAGAAGATAAGACCCAACCACGAAATGAGCAACATTTCAGCTTGGCCAAAGTCTTGCTTAGAGAATACATGAAGATTCAATTCGCTAGGACTCATATAAACTCAGCTCGGCAAGTGTGTTTTGTTCAATGTGGCCGAAATGAATTCATCTCGGCAAAGCACGAAATTCATTACGGCCAAGACTTGAGTTCGGCACAATATTCAATTCACCTCGGCCGAGATGGTTTTGACTTTTGAGTTTACCTCGGCACGAGCTTTTTCGTATAAATTCAGCTCGACCATTCGCGAAGTTTAGCTCGGCATGGTTCAGTTCGGCAAAGCAAAGCAAGGTTCACCTCGGCCAGCTCGGCAAGGTTCAGTTCGGCCACTGCCGAGATGATCCAGCTCGGTAAGGTTCAGCTCAGAAATTGTCGAGATGAAATTCTGTGCTTTTTTTTTCAATGATAGGCGAGATAGATTTCATCTCGGCCTTGTTTTCAATGCTAGATTTCATCTCGGTCTTGTTTGATCTTGCTCTTATACTTCGAACTTGTGATTTGTACGAATCGAAAGTTGACTTGGTATTCCGCATCTTTCGATTTTTAGATCTTCTTAGATGTTTATGCATTTACCTGTTAATCTCGAAAGTATGTGTTTTGACCCCAACAGTCGTCTCGAGCTTTAGAAGCCTAAATAGTCTAAACCATGAATCCCCAATTATGAGGATATAAGAACCACCATTGAACCAACTGACCTAGGTCCCATCATGAGACCAACTCCAAGGACAAGGTCCAGACTAGAGACATGAGAGATTACTTTGAAAAACCTATGGAAAATTTAATCATTGATAAGGAGCTTCAAGACATCACTAATTAATCAGTTTGGACAAGCTCACCATCTCAAAGTAATACTCACAAGCTAAGGAGAAGCCTGAAGACCACTACATTTGACATTTTTCAAATTGAAAGACTAAAGCGCACCAAGAAAAATATGACATAAAAGACGGTCCAAGTATTAACCAAATTATGTATGCACATTAATGACCCTTTATCAAAGCAAACAAACAAGTTTCTTTGATTGTTATCTCGGACCTTAACTCCTAAAGCCAAAACACAACGCTTCAAAAGAGAAGTTCAAAACTGTCTATTTATACAAGTTTATCACTTCAATGAGCAAAGAAAAACTTACCAAAACAATCATAGAGGAAGAGCGTTGTCTAAGACTAAGGTATGAATGTTTATTTGAATTTCATTTAATTATTATTTCAATAACCAATTGTGATCTTCTTTGTTTAGTTCTAGATTTGCCTTTATTAATCAAACTGTATAGTAGCTTGGTTAGCTATGCGTAATCACTTAATCTTCGTCTTTCACTAATTGTAAATTTATTCAAAGGCCCGTAAAAATATAACTGATGGATTATTATATGAAGTCGCCCTGAAGCATTGTATTCTTCACCAATTTGATAACAAAAAGGACCTCTTTTATGATTACAAATACTTGTGTTAAGCTATAAAATAGAAGATATAAAAAAAAGAGATTTAAAACACAAAAAGACATTCAGCACATTCTCAACTTGTTTTCTATCTGTATGTAAATATCGATTTTCGTAAAAACCTATGAAACTGTGAAACTTTTAATAGTAAATATCACTTGCTCCCGCATTTTTCTCGTTTTTCTGCTTTGCTTTACTCTTTATTTCAGTTATTTCTGATTCTTAAATATTTTTTCTTCCGATCAAAAAAAAAAAAAAATTTCTTTTAAAGTCATTCATTTTTTCTTTGTTTTGTTTTCTACAACAATAACACATGAATTACATGTTATTTCCATATAAGAACGCTAAATTAATCTATTAGATTTGTAAAGTTTTCGATTAAAAGTAAATAATAACTAGCCTAATAATAACCTAAAATCTGAGATGGTTTTACTCGGTCCTCTCCTCTCTGTATATATAGCCGTTACTCTATTTTCATAAAATTTTCATTCCCAACCTCACCTATGAATATTTTTCCACAATTTTCTGCTCATAAAGTAGGAATATAACTTTTTTCTTTTCCTTTTTGCTTTATACATTTATAAAGTAAATTCAACCGGAGAGTGCGAGAGAGACGGTGAGGGATGCACTACACACGCATCTCACCAGTTTTATTGCCTTCTCCACCACCCACCGTCACTGCCACCGCGGAATCCGGTGGCGGAGGAACCATGTTAGCTACCGTTTTCATGGTCCTCCTCCTCCCCTGCGTTGGCATGTGCATTGTCTTCCTCATCTATATCTTACTCTTGTGGTGCTCCACACGTCGTCGTATCGAGCGTCTTAGATTTGCTGAACCGGTTAAGCCGCTCACCGGTAAAGGTCTCTCTGTCTTGGAGCTCGAGAAACTCCCAAAACTCACCGGAAAAGAGCTTGCCCTAACGGCGAGGTCGACGGAGTGCGCCGTTTGCCTTGAAGATATCGAGAGTTGCCAATCGGCTCGTCTGGTTCCCGGTTGCAACCATGGGTTTCACCAATTATGTGCTGACACGTGGCTATCTAACCACATGGTGTGTCCTGTTTGTCGTCGCGATCTTGCTCCGAAGGTTCCTCAATCTTCTGAAAATCATAGTCCATGTTGAAAAACAGAATCTCCACAAATATTCTTGCTTCTTTATTCCTTTTCTACTTCTCTTGTTTCCCTTCTTCTCAAGTTTTCCTTTTGTTAACATATCTTTTTTTTCATCTTTTACCTTGTCTGTAAAGGTTACAGAGAGATGATTCTCGGTACTAGTTGCTTTTGGTTGTATAGTAAATTGTAATAGAGTACATTACCTATAGTATATTTTTTATTATATAAAGTTATGGTTGTTAAAATTACTAATTAACATGGGTACAGTAACACCTGAAAACTAGGATAATTGAATATTTGGCTTGTTAAAAGGGAAAGTTAATTTAATATTTTAAAAATATTTTCTAATTTGTTAACTAACTCATATTTTCAAATTTTATAAACTTAATTTTCTACCAAAATAATTAAATCAATAATACCATAATCAGTTTTGATAATTTATAAATGATAATGAGATATATATACACATATATATTTTAAAAAGTATTACATATATATATATATATATATATATATATATATATTTATGTAATATATATCTTCAAGTAGATTGAATTTTTTATTTATTTATATTTTTCAGATAATAGTGTTGCTAAAACATAGCATACACCATGGCCTTAAGAAAATAAAAAATACAGCATCATATATTTAGAAACATGATAGAGTAAAATTAAAAAGTTTATAAGATTAACTATAAATGTGCCTCTTGGGGATTAGTATGAGCCAATGCTCGGGATACCCCAGGTTAATAAAAAAAAAGATTAAATTCAATTAAGTAGAAATGAGAGCTTTAGTGATATCTGATATATTAAACATTTACAATATTTTATTAGTTTTTATTTTTAATAATGATTATGTTAAAATGATTTTTTAATTTTACTTTTATAAGTAAAATTCAGTAAATATTTAATAATATATTTTCTATATAAGTTGTAAATAATGAAAATGGATTTTTAATAATTATTTGTTTAATTTGTTTATGTTATTTTGATGGTTTTGGATTTCATAATTAGTTTTCAAACCTTCTAAAAAGAGGATAAATTTCAAAATATTTAAAGATTTTAGAATAATAAATAAAATTTTCTTTAAAACAATATAATATATAATAAAATTAAAAAATATTAAGAAAATATGTTAAAATGATAGATAAATTATATAATTTGAAAGGATATAGAAATCAAATAACAAAGAGAAAAACTATTAAAATGATAGATTATCTAAAATATATGTAAAAATAGTTGAAAATGTTGGTCTCTAGCTAAAGGATATGCATTCTTGTCAAGCTTTTATTGACATACTTTTTTAATTATCACCCAACCTACATGAATTCATTTTCGTAGTCTACTTTGATACCGTTTTGAATGAGTTTTTTGGCAGCGAGCTTGGACCACCCTTTAGTATCCCATGATAACTGACATCTACTCGGGTTTTGAATTTTTGAAATTCATTCTATATTGGCTAGATTTGTTGGTCTTTGCATTTGTAGGATCTCTATATTCCTTTATTGAAGCCGGAATTCATTTTGATACTATTTTCAGTGCTCGCCCCTATAAATCACCTTGGTATGAGGTGGAATCATCTTTCTTCATCATCCAAAGCCAATACAAGAGCTTGCTTGCAAATTGCAATAAACTAGGTCTCCCCACTTGTCTACGAGGTATCTCTACCGTAAATGGTGCATGGGTAAAGTATCTTATGATCCCCAATATTATTCATCTTCATTTTTCTGGACTCTTACTTAACATTTTTTAGAATTTTTCCATAAGTTCTTCTTTATCTAAGGGATGGTTCCTAAAATTGATCTTGTTGATGGTGCTTAGGTATCCGAAAGTCTTTCATACCTTGAGCAAAACTGATGTTATGGTCACTGGAGATGTTAAAATTCATCAAAAAAATTATGTTTAGTTTTTTTTCCGCTTTTTTGCGAATATTAAATTTTAATATTTTTGTTTCGTAGAATCTGAAAGATTGAATATTTTGGGATCAAATTTGACACATATTTTATCTACCCCGGCGTTTGTACAATATACTGTACATGGGATTGGTTTGGAGTTTGTTGGCGTGAAGGAAGTGGAAAATATCTCTATTGAAAAGGAACAAGGGGAAGCAACTTTTAGTGGCTCGACCAATCAGGTGTCAAAGATCTTGATTTCTTTAAAGATTTATATTATATCCGAAGCGAAGAAATACATTAAAATTAACTTTATATCCACATAAATTCGGAAATATTACATTAATAGTAGAAATTTATAAGAGGATGTTTGATTGGGAGGACGGCAGTCGCCAGCTAGCAAATGAACTTCAAAGTGGGATACATAAAAAAAAAACTTTATATCAGTGCTCCCAAAAGATATTTAATCGTTTACGTCTTCGTACATAGCTTTATTTAGTGCTCAGCAAATTATCTGAAATAGCTGTTTGGACCCATTCTTGTTTGGTTCTAATCTTTTATATATAAAATCGTTTACAGTGCCGTGCGGACGCTTTCAGATATACTAAGGCAATTCTTTTTTAATGGTGTGTTCATGAAGTTTTTTTGTTTTTATGTGTTTGCAAATACCTGAAATGATAGATACCATTATGTTTATAACAAATATCTAAAAAAAAACAGCCCTAGCTAAAAGTTAGAGAATATATATATATGAACAATCAAGCTTCATATATAAATACACTAGTAGAGCTGCTAACTCCGCGCATGCACGGAGTAATATTCCGTTGGTTATATATTTATTTATTTCGTATTATATATAGTTTCAATAAAATTACGCACTGCAGAATATTTTAATATTTATTTGTCTGTTTATGTATATTTTAAGAATACATTATTTGTCTCAGACAAACCGGCGAATTAATCATTGATATTCTTTTTACCTTCTTTTGTGTTTTCACATCCATTGGTTACGCGTCATTTTTTCGTGTTGATATCTTATTATCTTATTTGTAATCTGTAGGTGATAGTTCTTTATCTAGTATTCGAACACGTCTCAGAACCTAGATGATGTCTAACCATAATGGCTTCTCTTTTCTTCCTTTTTGCATGGGGTATATGTTTGTCTTTTTTTTGTTGAATATATAATCTAATTTATATAGTTAGGTAATAATTATAGTTATTTTATGTGTTTATTTGTATCAATATACTAATATTAATTTTCTTTGATTTTATTTATCTAATGATATTTTTTTCATTTTTTAACTATTTCACGTTTTTGTGTCAATATAAGATTAACTGTGGAGGATTGCAAGATATAGTTTTTCACTTCTTCATGGATAGAAATATATTTTATTGCAAATTTTACTCATACAAACTATATTTTACATTCGAATATTGAAACTGTTTATGTGATTATAGACGTTCTTATGAATTCTCTTTTTATATAAAAAAAACTCATGAATTGTCTCTTGATGGAAAATACTTCTCCATTGAAAACCTTTGGATATTATAATTATTATTGTATGACATTTTAATCAGTTTAAAATGGATCTATTCTATATTTTTATTCGGATTAAAGATCATTATTAAATACTACACACTTATTGTATTTTATATATAAAAAATTGATAAATCTAAAATTAAAGTAAACCTTGATTTGTAATCGAATAGTTTTTTATTAGTGTTATCGGAATGTATTATTGCTCGAATTCTTTATTCATTTCCCATCAATTTGTTTAACAAATTTATTTTTTGTTAGTGTTAATCCAGGTTTGGGAACTCGCTAGGCGTTAGTCGGGCGGTGGGTCTGGGGCTAGCGATCCATCAAATATGTTTTGTTAAATATTCCTTGTGGGAGCCATAATATTGTTTAGATATTTGTTTCCGTAAATATTGTCAATAAAACAACATGGTCCAGTGGTTATAGGTGTATGTTTAACACTTTCTTTACCCAAGTTCGAGTCCACCAGATACCATTTTCTCATTTCATTTTTTCTTAGACTCAAAATAATGATACCATTTTCTCATTTCATTTTTTCTTAGACTCAAAATAATGACGCCACGTGGCATTAGGTGGTGCAAAGTGAGGAAAGTCACTTTCTAATTATATATAGAGATGCGCAAACACTCGTATATAGCACTAATGTATTGTGCATAATTGAGACCTTAAATTTTCAATTAACGATAGAGAGGACCTTCGTCTCCTGCCCTTTTTTTACAAAGGTGAGCACGGCTCTAATCCTCTGTATATTAATTAAGAAGACATCAAGAGAGATTTCTGCCACGTGTTCCACTGAGAGTAATTTAAAGAAAGATTAACCAATAAAATATTTATACTCAGTCATGTCATTAAAAAACTATTAAATTTATTAAAAAATTAGTAGCCCATTAATAGATATCCCCTATATATTAATTGAGAAGACACAAAAATAACTTTTTGCACATGTCTCAATCAAATTAATTTAAGGGAAGTTAACCAATAACATTCATCCATTCAGACATGTAATTAGAAACTATTTCACTCTAAAACATACTCATTACAATACACTAAAAACATAGCACGTTATTTACAAACAAAATACTAGTTCTGCAGCCCATTAACATATATTTTTAAATTAAACATAAAATTACAACTATAAAATAATATGTTGTAGTAAATCATAAATCATAACAAACATAAATTAAATTTCAAATATATGTTAATAAATCATTCTATTTTCATATAAATGTTTAAAGAATGTATATACCATAGATTGACTATTATTTTTCTACAAAATAAACTATTTTAAATATATTATAAAATAATTTTGTGAATATATAATACCCGAGCCGGGTTCGGATTAAAATCTAGTTATATATATAATACTGAAATTAAATAATTACTAAAACAAATCTCTAGAAAAAATATATCACTAAATCAATGCATATAATTTTGAAATATTCTTATATAAAAATCTAGTTTTTTTCAATAACAAAAATTCTATTAGCACTATAAAATAAATATAATATGATAATAATGTTAATATTAAAATAAAATATTTTCATTTGTGATCGGTGTTTGTGATTTGCAATTGCGAGTGATATTTAGACTTAGTCTATTGACGTTTACGATTGACATTTACATTTAAATTAATGATAGATTTATTTTCGTCTTCCAAAAACAATTTTTAATTCGTTTTATAAAATATATTCGTATTAATGATGCTCAACTAATATATCAACTTGTTTTCTAAGGTTTCGAATGGTGAAAACGGTTCAAGCGGTGCAGTTCATGCAGATCAAATGGGAAAAGTGCAGATTATGCAGATCATGTTGCACAAAAGCAGATCAAGTTGATCAAACATCTAGAATGGCGAAAACAGTTCAAAATGTGCAGATCAAATATTTAAACAGAAGAAATAACAGCTGTAAAAAAAAACAGAAAAATAACAAATTAAGAAAAATGTATAAAACATTAAACAAAATTATGTAAATACAACATATAAACTAAAACAAATAATTCATGAAAAGTATTCCGATGTGCCCATAACATGTCAGCAATATATTCTCTGATGTTTGCCATATTACTCTATTAGCTACATCCGCTATCTCAACATCTCCTAAATCATTTTCAGAATCTAAGTTATTGATATCTATGTGTCCTAAATTCTGATAAATTATGTACTCCCATCGTAGCCATCACCACTCATTTTTGAATATGCATATTGTATCTTAGCAAATCACACATAATCCTCTATTTCTTCTTCCAAACTCCAAATGTCTTTTCAATAACTGAATGTGGAGACACATGACATCGATTAAACAGTTCATGTTTATTCCTAGGAGGTGGACCATTGTCGAACTGTGACATGTGATACCTAACAACTCCGTTTCGAGAAGATCTATTGGGAGCCAGAAAACGTTGTTTATTTGGATACCCATAATCAAATAAATAATACTTATCTCTCGAAGGCAAAGGAAATTCAGAATCATTGTCTTGCGCCATCGTGAGAACTGCTGTATCGTGACATGATCTGGGTGCTCCATTCCAAACATATGTAAACAACATATTGAGATCACATATTGCCATAATATTAAACGATTTCCTATCGTGTCGATTCCAATACATTCCTTGTAGTTCAGGCTTCACTTTAACACATATGAACTCCATCCATAGCTCCAACAAATCCACTAAAATATGACCAATATATTCGACTCATTTGAAGTCTTTCTGGAATTTGACGTTGTTCTTGTCTTGTTGGAGTTTTGATATAATCACAAGCAAATAACTCTTCCGCTCTAAAGACTTCAAAAAATTTCCTATTCACTGTCTCTTAAGTTCGTCCAAATAGCAATCCAACATCTCTTTTGAACTTCATTGTGTCCACATATTCGTAGAAACATGGCCACACTCTCTTCAATGCTAACATTCAATGTAGGGTGTAAACCATAAATCATTTGTATTTTTTCACATAGTGATCTAAAACAATCAATAGACATATGTAGTAACTGAAGACAAGCAGCACTATCTTCTTGCAGTCCACACCAAATACTTCTCAATCCTAAACCACCATCTGTTTGAAATGGTCCTCTTTCAAACTGCTCATTTTCAAAATTTCTTAACTCAAGTCTCTCATCGTAATTTAGATTGTGGTCACCTTGTGATCATAACTGACATATAAGAAAAGCCTGAAATTTTGTAAACACAAAGTTAAAGCTAAATCAAAACTGATGAGAAATAACATTAGTCAGAAAATTACAAAAATATAATGCAAAACATATATATAACAACATTTAACAAAGCATAAGCTATATTAAACTAGCCCTCAGAAGCTGAATCACTTTGATGAGTTTCATTTAAATTTGGTCCTATTTTAGATCCCCAAATATTGAATAATCTTCCTTGTCTTCGAGGACGTGATATTTTACCAGTAGAAGAGTAATTCTTGAAACCAAATTCTGGTGAAATTCCCCTAACAATGTTTTGGGTAGAACTTTTTCTTCATGTGAAAGTCCTCGGTGAACATTTGTTGTATTTTCCTCTTCTGTTCCCAATGAAAATCCATGTTGAACATTTGTTGGAGGGATACATTGTGGAGTATTTTGAGATGAACCCCTGGTTGAACTTATCAACAACAAACTCTCTACCAATAGGTGTAAGATCTTTGAAACAGTAATTGTTCATGGCAATTGCTTGATCATACAACTCAAGAAATATTCTTTCTCAGTTTAGGAGTCCACTTAAAATTTTCTCCGCTCTATAAATTTCAAAAAATATAATTAATTATTTACTAATCTTTTTAACTATTCTAATTTTTTTAATAGAATATTTACCCGTGCTGACGTTTCTGTAGGAATATGTATATCTTCTTCATCGGAAAATTCATGTTCTGCCAGCGATTAAACGCCATATCTACAATTTCAAAATTGATATAAATAAAATTATTTTAATAACTAAAACGAACAAAATTATATAAACCACGCATATTTATATCATATAAGTGATTCATTTACAATATAATTATAAGCCTATCATTTTAAAAGTGTTATTTTGAAAAATAATATTTTAATTGTTTTGAGAAAAACTTAATCTATATGAGTATAATTTATAAAAATAATTATTGTTTATATAGTAAATCTATAATGTAAGCTAAGTTATAATTGTAGCACCACTACTTTAGTTGAGTGTCCATAATGGAAAATTATATAAATGATAGTTAAAAAATATATTTTTACTATTTTGAAAGAAAAAAATTAATCTATATGATTATATTTATGAATGTATTTATACAAATAGTTTTTTTTACATAGTAAATATATAATATATAATAAACTATAATGATAGTATTAATAATTGAATTGAATGTCCATATGATTAATTCTTTATATCAATCTACAAAGAATAATCTTGGAAAATAATATTTTAAATATTTTGAGAAAAACTTAATATATATGAGTATAATTATATATGTGTTTATAAAAGTAATTATTGTTTATTTAGTAATCTATAATGTAAACTAATTTGTAATTTTAGCATCACTAATTTAGTTGAATGACTATATTTATAATGGAAAATTATATCAATAGGTAAATGATAGTAGGATGCAGAAGAGCGGAGGATATCAGGCCGACCTGAGGACAACAAAATCCAAAAAGGGAGCAAAAGGGATGGACTATATGAGCTATGAGAGCAGCTACTCTAAGCCATAAATGAAATGAGATTTGTAAGATCTCAGATTCACAGAGCGACTAGCTTGGCTCCGGAGATAGATTGAGTTCTCAAAGAGAGGCAAAAGACTTTGTTGGGGTCGAAATCCACACCCTCGAGATTAATGACAATTGCCTAAACATTGGAATAAATCAATGAAGTATAAGTTACCTCTACTTGAGTCAATTACTGAGCTGGCCACAAACCCGAGCTGTACATGCTCCGAGCTAATTCTGAGATGGATCATACACAGCCTCAGGCTGACTCACGACCAACAGATCTGGACGGACATCTTGCCCCATGCAGCATGGTTGCAGCCATGAGATGGTTGTGTGCATGACCCAAGCTGGATGGGTGGACAATCCCGGAGCTGGATAATTCCTATAACCGAGCTGAATCCAGGTCACCCCCAAGCTGAGCATGTGCGTTCTGCGCTGAGCGTGTGCATTTATAGCTGAACTCTCAAGTGTGCCGACCTGGAATCCATGCGACGCTTGCAGGCTGAACTCTCAAGCGCGTCAAGCTGGAATCCATGGGCGGCTGAACTCTCATGCATGCCTAGCTGGAATCTATGCCTGGCCTCTGGACTGAACTCTCATGTGTACCAAGCTGATCCGTGCTTCCCATAAGTGACCACAGACATCCACTGCTGAGTTGGACCTGCAAAAACCTGAGCTAGAAGGTGGTATCTCCCGAGTTGAAAGACACATTTTCCCGAGCTGGTTTCTTTCGATCGCCCTAGCTAGACTTCGTGTTTTCTGAGTTGTATACCATAATCTCAATACGAGCTGGACATCCATCTTGTCCAAGCTTTCAAATTGCTCCTCTGTTGACCAGTTAGCTCTTGAGCTTCCACCAGATCTATGCAAACTACTCTCATGTCTGCCACTAAAATGTGAAGAACTCCCACGTCTCACACGTTGTCACCTCTTCCAATATTGATTTCAAATGTATCGTGGGTGAAATAATTTGACGGATGTGTATCATGAACATCGTCAAGTTTCACACGATACACTTCTTCATTTTCTTGGGTCTCGGGAACCTGAGTTTTAGGCATGTCATCCCCATCAAACTCTGGGTACCCGTGTATGGCATCATCAGCTCGTCCCTCGTTTATTATCTCTTTTCTTCTTTGTCGCGCTGAATGTTGAGGTTGAGAATAAACATTGTGTAATGAAAAGCATTGTTCCATCACATCCCAAAATTTTAGTGTCTCTCGATGGAACGATTTTGTTATTTTATATTCCTATGAAAACACACACACACACCTATATATATATATATATATATATCTTAATTTAGAATTTTGTGTGTGTTAATAGTTATTAATACAAAGATACCAATTATCAGTTATTACCGCTTCATGAACATCCCACCACTCCGGAGATGCGTAAATCATCAATGTCTCAGAATCAAATGAGATGCCGATGAATTTCATCATAAACTTCCACATCTCGTATGCGTTATTGAATCATCAAGTTTGTTTTTGAAAAACCCATAAGTTATATTCATTTTAAATACAATATTGATTTTTTAACCATATACTCTCTACAAACAGCTGTAGGGTCTTTGAGGGTATAATTATTCATGGAAATTGCATGAACAAACAACTCAATCAATGATTTTTCTTGTTAATAAGTCCATTTGAATCTCTATGTACTCTACAAATTATAAATAAAATTTAGAGTAATTATTTTATTTTTACATATCTATAATTCATATAATATTTTAGTATTAAAAACTTTCTCTTGTTCTAGTTTTACTAGAAGCATTTTGACTTCAGAAAGGTTGTATTTCCACAATGACTAGACGACATTCAACATTTATAGTGTAATATTAATAATATTAAATTTGAAAGTATATCATAGTTACACATCAGCTCTTTTATCCAAGTTATTATTACAACTAAAAATATTTATAATATTTCTTGATTCTAAATTTATATATTTTAACATTATTTATTTATGTAACAATATTTGCTACATCAATTATTTATTACGTGAAACTAATTTTTTTTAACATTATCTCATTTCGTATATCCATTAATAATTATTATAACTACTTTTATAAATGTATTATTTGTTAAAATATTTAAAGATACAGGTAGTAAATATAAACAAAAAACTAACATTTAACTAATTAATATACTGTATATAATCAATATCTCTCTAACATTGATTAACTTAAATGATTTAGTTCTTTTCATATAAAAATTAATAAATAGTTAGAATAATAATTTATATTATATAACTCATATATGTTTATATATTTTTAAAATGATCAAAAGCATATTTTAAAACATGTTTCTAATTGTTTTGTTTTTATGTTAAATACATGTAGTAATAGCTTATACTAAATTTGTAAATCGATACAATTATAATGATTTTTAAATGCTCTTATGTAAGTCATATATAATAACTCATGTTAAAGATTTTTACTGACTAAGAAATTATTAGATTTTTTGAAAAAATCTTCCAACTTATCAGTAAATGTATATTTTTGAAGTAGTGTTGTTGAAAATTTAAATTGAGTGAAATTATATATATTTTTAGAGAAAATTATAAAATTAAGTAAGAGTATCTAAATGCAAAGATAATGTAAGCATGTAGTAAATAAATGTATACAAATTTATTTATTTAAAATTTAAAATTAATTAAGAAAACAGTTACATCTTCCTTTGTAAGAGAACTCTCAATGAATGTGTATATGTTGTGACTTGTGAATATGGAATAAAAATTTACCTGCCAACACTGATGTTTATGTAGCCAGAATTGACTATATAAAAAAAAAAATTTATATGTTGAACGGTAAAAAGAAACACAGCATTTTGGCCTTTTTTCTTTTGACGTGCACGTATTATTCCGTAATTATTTTTATTTTTTTAAACTAAAATTTATACCCTAAAAACAAAGTGAATGGAGACAACTTTTTTTATCTCACATGGTGGAACAAGTGAACCGCCTTAAACATTCAAAGCCAGAAGCAATGGTTAAATCCGCAAGGAACATAGAGATGTTGTCTGTTGTGGCCATCAAAAAAATGAAGAAATCTGTAAAGGAGGTAGATGTAAGTACATATTTACGGCCAATTATCTATGCTCCAGAGCATAAGAAGTATGTTGCAACACTCGTCTCATCCTCACTCGAGAACGGCGTGTCACTTACCACAACACATAACTCCAATCCTCAATCCAATAAATAACCACGACGTGATCTCCGAAAATCCATAAATAAATACATAACCGCAATAACTCAAAATAAATCGTAAAATAATATCTAAAATAAAATGCGCAATAAAACGTAAAAATAATGTTTTAAAATAAAATACTGGAAACCGTAAAATCCCAAAGTAGCACCCGATCTGATACACGTCTAATTGTCTGTCTCACCTGAAAAAGAAAGAAAGAGGGGTGAGTAACATGGGAGTCACTCAGTGAGGTGTGTGATGCTAAACACAGGAAAACGCAGTTCCGGTCATAGCACTCCAAACACGGTAAAAAGAAACTAGACATGAACAAATACGGCACCTAAAACACCCAATGAGAAATCAACAACCCTACGAACGGTACCAGTGACCGTCAGCACCCTCCCACTAGGAGGTCAGTATGGGATAGTGCCCACTCACACCACCGGGTTTGACGATTTATCGATTTTAAGGTCCCAGACAACAGATCGACTAGGCTGCCTGTACCCCCTCTCACACAAGGGGTAGCTAGTACAGAAGTCCCTCTCTGTACCCCCGCAATCTCTAAACTCTAACATGCTCGACTCCTCGTACAATATATATATACGTATATATAGGTATAATAAATTATATATATAGCAAATAATTATCAATTTAACATGCACAATCAATGGGTTGAATCATCTATATTCCTATTTTCAATTTACAAACAATACTACCTAGACTCGATCAAAGAGACGGATCATATATAGCTCTAAATCTCATCTTAGAAGTTCTAGGCGAAAGTACGAAATTCTGTGGAAAGCCACCCTCACCTTAGCCTTAACCACGAAGAACAATAGGATTTCATATGCTCTAAAGCTTCAGATCAGTTCTTCTTCAACAGATAGCTAGATCTACGGTTCCAGAAGCTCCCTGCAACGATTCAGGTCAAACAGACCACATTTTCCTAACCAAAACTTACATCTCAAAAGACTAGTCTCGGATCTGCACTACACAGACACGCTTCGGAAACACGGATATAACTTTCTAATCTTACCTCCGATCGGAACGAAATCGATCTCTAAAGAAAGAAGACATTCGGTACTTTCCAAAAACAGGTTGATGGTTTCGTGGATCCTCACAGTTCGCCGGGAAATCGCCTCGCAAGATGGCGGCGGATTGATGATGCGAATCCGGCACTGCACCGAACATACTGGAAGAATCAACTATAACTTTCAGTATATAGATCCGAATGATAAACCGCTTGCGGCAGTGGATCAATGAATGAGTCAAGAATATACCTACCAAGTTTCAGGTCGATTGGGAAAGATTTACCATTTCGATTCTCCCTTCTCCCAGAACTGGTCGGATCTGCCTCCTAGGGCTTTCTAGATTGGTCTTGTTGCTTTTTTTCAAGATGGCTAATCGACGGCTAGATTTCGGTAGAGATTCGACGGAAAAAAAGTTTCACAGGAGAAAAGGAGAAGAAGGAGGCTATAAATATACGAGAAGACCTAGGGTTTTGATCTAATAGAATTGGGCTTTGATGGGCCTCGGATTCGGGTCGTTACATATGTATGAGCAGAATAGTAACGACACATAGATAACAAATCTACTAAAACAAGATTACAGTTACAATTGCTTATGGTATCCAACACTACAGTGCATACCATTATTTTCTATATGAACCAACTATGGAAACGGTAGAAAGCTACCGCTTTCCTACAACCAATACAACACCGATCTTCTCGATGAACTTGTGATCCATATAACCATCAACTGATCTACAAATCTCGTTTCGTGGGACGATGCCACATACATATGTGTGCCTCTCTCAACAATAACCTATGCATGTAAAAAATATTTGTATACACCCCTAAGTATTTTTAAACACGTCCTTAAACACTAATGACTCTCTAAGTCATGTAGGCTTTAAGGCCCGTGAGCTTTGGTGCCTTCATCCAAACCTGTCAAAAGATTTGTCAACACAGAAATCGGCTTGTCAAATCCTCTACTACCTGAATCTGATTAAAGTGAAAATATCCAGCTCAGCAAGTCTTCTTGATGTCTTCTTACTGATCCAAACTCATACGCGTATCTCCAACTCCAAAAGTCCCATGATGCATGAACTACCTGTTATCCATCAAAATCCATGTAAGTTGAGTACACTTAATGCTTTGTCTAATCCAAAAATCTTTCATGACCTCATCCTGATCATCATGGTGTTTTGTCTGGCTCAACTAGACATACCTTGTAATACCCCGATCAAGAGCCGAAAATACACTGAATCAGGAATAAATTAGAAGGAATTGTGAGGACAATTTTCAAAATTCCGGGACTTTGCACATAGATGCTCAAAACATTGATGGAACTATTGAAAAATGATTCAGTCCAAGAAAAGTTTTTCTGTGGAAGTTAAAAGTCGGACAAGCTGATCTAATGAAGAGAGACATTATGAGCAAGATAATTCGTTTGAGTGAGTTCTGCCCTTCACAAAATTCTGAAAATTTTTGGAGGCTCCAAGGACACCAGGAAGAGCATTTGGGTCGAAGAAGATGAATTTTTGACAGGTGAATCATCAGTTATGTGCGTAAGTTGTGGTGAGCCGGAGATGAGCACCGCCGAGTAAACTTCAGAGGAATCAGATAAGAATTCGACCAGATTAGTATCTGCTTAACCAGTTGTCAGATTTTCAGTGTTTATCTCCACTAAGAAAGAAAAGTGGCAGCGATTTAAGCTATAAGTGAGACATGTGTTGATTTCTGTGTGTGTGGCGCACTTTAAGCATGGGTTAGTGGCGATTATGTGTCTTGTTTTAGGTTGAGATTATTGTTAAATTAGGTGTTACCCTTTTAGCTGAGATCAGTGGCAGTTAAATTAGGTAGCATGGTCTAAGAAAAGATTAGTGACAAAAGGGTTAAGTGGCGTGATTTAAGCATATATTAGTGTTCGATTATGTGTCAGTCCATCGTTAACTTAGGGAGTGTATAAATAGTTAAATACCAAAGCTTCCTCACCAATTCTCTCTTTTCGCAAAAGCAAGTCTTAAAAAGCTAGTCTCTCCCTTTGCTAGAAATGAAAACCTGAAGCGAGAAAGAAGAGAAGTGTCTTAGCAACGAATGTGAGAGCCGAAACTCACACTGTCAAAACTGATAATTTATGGGGGCTCGAAAATTATATTTTAAAAGAATTCAAGGACCGAAAATGTAAAAGGAGATATTTTATTGATATTTTTCGGAAATACAAGAATATTAGCAAAAAATTTAATAAGTCTTATAATGCTAATGCTCTTAATACTCAAATTTGGGATCATCTCAACCTAGTACAATCATCTATATTTATACTAGGAGACCTAGGAGGCTAAAATTTTTTCTGGGCGATATGGGACTTCGTTGCTTCCTTCCAGCCGCCGACCTAGTCTTTTGGGCTCGATTCCCGACCCGAAATCTTCAGCAGTCCGTCACGTAATCTGATCCTGGTCCGGCCCGATTTTGATGAACAGTGCCCGACGAACAGTAAACCGATGCATAGTAATCCATGAACAGTAAACTGGATCTCGATTAAACGTAAATTGATTTCTCGGTTAACTTTTTCTCGGGATGAATAGTACTTCGTGAACAGAATTTTAACACTTTTCCCGCGTGAATAGTATCTCAACGGTTTTCCCGCGCGAATAGTGTTCCAAACATTTCTACGATTTCCAAGACCGAGCTGTCCGTCTTTTCTCTTTGAACCTTCAGTCGCCCACTTCGTGTGTGTTGATGTTCAGCCGCCCGCTCTCCGCCTGGTATGCATGGGCGCCTGACAAAGGTCCACGGGCGGCTGGCCAAAGCTCGGGGGCGGCTGGTCAATGATTGTGGGCTGCTAATCAAAACTCGGGATCAGAACGTGCAAACGTCTTGCCTTGGATCGATCCGAACCTGGGATTATGCTAGAAGGAAGGCTGATGGGCAGCTGAAGTATGCTCGGGATGAGTTCAGCCACCATGTCTTAATTGGAGCGTGAGGGGCGGCTGAAGCGTGCTCGGGACGAGTTCAGCCGCCGTTCACTGATGAGAGGATGGTGGGCGGCTGAAGCGTGATGCTCGGGATAATTTCAGCCGCCATGCACTGATCGAGAAGATGCTGGGAGGCTGAAGCATGATTCTCGGGATAAGTTCAGCTGCCATGCACTGATCGAGAAGATGCTGGGCGGCTGAAGCATGATGCTCGGGATAAGTTCAGCCGCCATGCACTGATTGAGAAGATGCTGGGCGGCTGAAGCATTGATGCTAGGGATAAGTTCAGCTGTCATGCACTGATTGAGAAGATGTTGGGCGGCTGAAGCATGATGCTCGGGATAAGTTCAGCCACCATGCACTGATTGAGAAGATGCTAGGTGGCTGAAGCATGATGCTCGGGATAAGTTCAGCCGCCATGCACTGATTGTGAAGATGCTGGGCGGCTGAAACATGATGCTCGGGATAAGTTCAGCCGCCATGCACTGATTGAGAAGATGACGTGCGGCTGAAGCATGATGCTCGTGATAAGTTCAGCCGCCGTGCACTAATTGAGGAGATGACGGGCGGCTAAAGCGTGATGCTCGGGACAAGTTCAGCCGCCATGTCTTGATGCAAAGATGCTGGGCGGCTGGAACTTGGTTCTGGACAAGTCCAGCCGCCAAGGTCTGGTGAAGAGATGCTGGGTGGCTTGAACTTGGTCCGGGACAAGTCCAGCCGTTTGATCTCGATCTTGAGTTCTCGTTCTATCAATCTCCGAGGAGGGAATTTTGACCCCAACAGTTAGCCCCCAGCTCTTTGCTTTCGTAGTCCGAAGCAATGAGTTTCGAGCTGAGAGTTTATCAGGATTGATGGAACGGGATGGCGACTAGTTTTTGCGTTCGTCCGTTCATCCGTTCTGTTTTTAATGTCTTGATAGAGATAATTATTGTCCCATCGCGTCTGCATGGGAATTTGTGTCATCTTTGCTATATCATGGGGTGACTTCTTCTTCATTCTCCACAGCTTCACTTCTTTCTCCAAGTTCTCTTTGAAATTTTTTAAGTATTGTTCTTCTTTGTTTGATATGGCTGGCCAATCGCGAACTCCTCTTGAGTTTAACCTGGACGCGATGCTGGATTATGCTATCGATTTCGATTATTGTCCAGAGCGGGATGCGGGATTTTTGGATGATCTACTTGCGGATGGTGAAGGCGTGCCCCAAGATGTGCCACAGTTCGCGCCTGGCCTTGATATTGCTCAAGAAACAGCATCTGCTTTGTTGATGTCCCTCAAGGGGCGACTGGCCGCAAGGAGGTTCGGCAAAAGGCGCCTGGCTCGAAGGGTATGTCCCTCAAGGGGAGCCTGGCCGCGACAAAATGGGAGCCCAGTCCTGGAGGAGCTTTAAGGAAGGCGCCCTATTCTCCTCGAGGTAGCGTTGGTGGCTCTTTATCGCAGGTTAGCGGTGCTTGTGGCGGCCAGACTCAGCGGGTGTCCAAGTCTCAAGCATCGTTTGGACACCGTAATGCTTTGCACGATGTAGATGATAATTTTGCCACATCTGAAAGAGACGCTCCCCAGGGACAAATCGCTGTTCCTCTAGAGTCTGATCGTGTTGCTGCAGCCGACAAGAGCAAAGGAGTTGCTAGTGGGTCTGATCGCCGGAAGAAGACCAAGGCCTCCCGAAAAGCTAAGGTCTCCGAGCCCGGCCTGACCTGTGATATCCGTAAAGCGGCAGGATAAGACCTAGTCGAATCCGCGAGGCTTGTGGATCATATTGGCGAGTCTGCCCCCGACCATCGATCGGCCATTTGATCCCTCAGCGGCGTATGGGGATTTGTCTTCTGGCCTTATGCTGGTATCTTCTTATTTCTTTGCTCTTGATATGAGTTTGCTCTTCTCTCGATTTTGCTTATCAGACGTTCGTCTTGTTTTGGTTCAGGTTGCCACTCGGGCATATGCGACCCGGGCCGCTCTGGAGGCCACAACGAAGGAGTCCCGAAAGAAGGATAAAAAGATAAAGAATTGGGAAATCAGGCTTTGGAAAGCGGAAAAGAAATCTCAGAGGCTCGGGTCGGCTCATGCTGCGGAGGTACAAACTCTCAAGGATGAGCTTGCGGAGGCCGAGAGGCTGATGAAGAAGGCAGTGAAGTGCTGTCAATGGGATATGGCGGAAAAGTACCACCTCCGCGTTGAGAGTGCGAAGGCTGCTCTTACGCCGGTGCGTCAGGCCAAGTTCGGTGAGGAGGCTCTGACCAAGGCTGGCTCATCCCTAGCGATGGTTCGTGGTATCAAGTCCGGGAAGGGCAAGGTTGAAGAAGAGGAGGTCAAGCTGGAGATATCATTAACGGAACTTAAAGGTTGGATAGGCTCCTTTGACCGAGCTGTTTCCGATTTCGATGGTTTTCTACCCTACTCCCCAGTTTCGCCATATCAGTCTCCGGGTGGTGATACAGAGGTTCTGGACATGGATGAGGCCAGTGCCACTCCTGTTGTTGAGTATGATTAGGTCTTTGCTTGTATTTCTGTTGTTGTTTACGGGTCGCTCGAGCCCTCGATGTATTTGCTTCTCTTGTTAAACTTACTTGATAGTTTGATTTTTCCTTTTATGGATATCATTTCATCTTTCAGTTATCTTCAGCTTTGATTTTGACTGCTTCAGGTTGAGCTTTGAAACCAATGTATCATTTTAGATACTATTCGGATATTAGTTTTTGTCGGGATTATTGGACCGTTCTTGACTTTGTCCTTCGGGCTTGCATCACGAAACCAGCAATCGTTTCGGATATTGTCTGGATTTTTGTTGAGGTTGTCGGATCCTTGCTTGTCTCTGCTGGATCCTTCAGACCTCTTATCTTGTCTGCCTGCACTTTGCATGGTGCGTTGGAGATGCTTTCTTGGGCATTCCGAACTTAAGGAACCAGTGTATCGTTGTGGATACTATCTGGGTTTAGGTTTTTGTTGGGATCACCGGATCCATTCTCGTTCCTACTTGGTTATTCGACTTTCCTTCCGTGGATCGTCTTTTAACCCTTTCTGTTATGTTTTACTTGTTCTTTGGACTTGGGGTTTGTGCTGCGTTGGAGATGCTTTTCCGGGCACTCCGAGCTTTCTGACCGGGGGACGTTCGAGTTCTGGACGTGTTATGAGATGCTTAGTCTCAATGTTCGTCACCTCGGATCTTTCTGGACTCTTTGTTTCTCCGGACGGGTTACGAGATACTAAGTACCGATTTTCATCCGGATCAGTATTTAAGGGAAATTTTCCGAGTTTCTGGACGTGTTATGAGATGCTAATTCTCAATGTTCGTCACCTCGGATCTTCTTGGACTCTTTGTTTCTCCGAACGGGTTACGAGATGCTAAGTCCCGATTTTCGTCCGGATCAGTATTGTCGGGAAATTTTTCGAGTTTTTGATGTGTTATGAAATTCTAAGTCTCAATGTTCATCATATCGAAATTTTTCCGAAAATTCGGGAGTCTGTATATACGGACCCACTCCCCCCCTTTTTTTTTATAGAGGAAGGCAACTGAACTCGTTTTTTAAGCGAGCTGCCTACGTACCCTTCGTGAAAAGGGATCAAGTCACCCGTAGTTCCTTTTTTTTTGTCGTAGCTTGAAGACGACTAAGTTTCTGCCATGGAACTGCCCGTTGTGGTTTCAGTGGTTTTTGTGGTCCTTTCTTCGGTGTTTTCGTTTCTTCTTGATCGGTTTTAGCTTCTGTGGGTGGAACCTCCGTTTTTTCAAACTGCTCGGCTCTGCTTACTTTCTTTCCCAACTTGGGGACTTCATCTTCCTTCTTTCTTTTCGGGTTCTCTCTCTGCGGGACCGTCGGATTCCGAAGCTTGTGTTCTGCCAGAAAACAGATCCTTGCCTCGTTCTGATTTCCCCAGACAGTCTTGATTCCGTTCGGCGTTGGGAATTTTAGGCAGAGATGATAAGTTGACGGGATCGCTCGCATTGAGTTGATCCACGGGTTTCCCAGTATTACGTTATAAATCGCGGGTGGTTTGCCACCGCGAAGTTAACGATCTTTGTGATTCCACCAGCGCGAACTGGGAGCTGGATTGTCCCGTCTGTCATTGTGACTTCGCCAGAGAACCCGGTCAGTGACCTTGGATTGGGTTTTATCATCGACGGATCCACATTCATCCTCTGGAGCGTCTCCCGAAAAATGACGTCTACCAAACTTCCGGTGTCGATCAAAACCCGAGAGACATCATGGTCGTTGATGTCCAGCTCCACTTCTAATGGGTCGTCATGGGGTTGATCGAGACCTTCGGCGTCTTTTTCATGAAAGGCGATCCGGTCGTCGTTCTCGGTGATTGGCTACTGCGGGTTAGATTCTTTGTCTCCTTTTCTCAAAAACGCCTTTATGGAAGCCACCGTGTCTCGACAGTATTGGGATGCTCCGATGATCATGTGAATCCTTCTTCGATTTGCGGCGGAGTCGTCCCCGTTTGGTCTCCTTCCCCGCTTGTGCGTTTCTTCGGCGGGCCTCTCGGGGCGTTCGTCCGCCCGGGGCATCCACATCTTCCTCGACCGTTCCGAGACTCTCTAACGTTATCCCGTTTCCGAGTTCTCTGGCCAATAGTTTTGCCGCGAGCCTTCTTCTGACTGTTTAACAGTTTTCGGTCGAGTGGCCTTTGGCCCTATGGAATGTGCATAAGGCATTTTCGTCATATCCCAGGTGGGTCCACGTATTCCACGATCCTTTGTTGCGTCCGTCGGATGGTCTATCAGAGTTTATCTGATAATTATGTGCTCCGCCCGCATTGGGTTCCTCATCTCTCCCGCTTCGTCTATTCTTTCTCTCGTTTGGAATGTTAGAATGCTGCGCCGAACCTTTGGCGACCAACTTTGTTAATTAGTGCTTTCCGGCCAGGGCCCTCATGTCTTCCTCGTAGATTACGAAGTTAGAAGCGCGGTGGAGAGCATCTTGGATCGTTACTGGCGGGTTTACGGTGATTTCCTTTCGGAAGCTAGAAGGCTTCAGTAAGGATTTCTTCAAGGCGTTTATTGTGGCACCGTCGCTTAGTCCATCGATTCTGGACACACTCACCTTGAACCTTTCGATGAATTCTCGAAGGCTTTCTTCCGGTCCTTGTGACAGCGAGTAGAGATCCGCGTCGGATGTTGATTGGCTTATGAACAGTGAGTAGTGCTTCAAGAAAGCCGACGATAACTGTTCGAAGTCGTCGACTGAGTCCCTCTCCAGCCGCGAGAACCATGACAGGGCCGCCCCCTTTAGGTGTTCTACGAACAGGAGGCAGAATCCGGCGTCCTTTTCATCGGGTTTGAACTTGGTCCGGTTCATCGCGATATGGAAGGCTGTCATGTGGGATTTTGGATCCTTTGTCCTGTCGTAAAAAGGGATTTGAATCAGTGCTTTCGGTTTGCCTGTTCTGCCTTCTCTTGCTCCCTTATCCAGCGGAGCTCTTCTTCGTCCATCGTTAGGTCCCTCTCCTTGCCGTCAGTCTTGTTCTCCTCTTAACCGGCTCCGTTCGCGGCGTGTTCTCCGTTTTCAACGTTGGTCACTGTCAAGGCTGGCTGTTCGACGGTCCGCCTAGTGGCACTTTTTCGGTGCAAAGGAGGCGGTGCCGACAGTTCTCTCCTTGTTCCGACAAGAGTTTGCTCGTTGGGATTTTGTCCGCCGGAGGTATCGGCTCGCGGGGTGAAGTTGAGTTGTCTTGCTCCGAAAGTCCGGGGGCCACATGCTATCTCTTGGGAAGCTGCTCTCTCCTATGCGGCCGCTCTTTCTTGCCTGTTTTGCCGCTCCGCGAGTTTGGCTATCATGATCCTTAGCTCACCGATTGCCGAGATGTCCTGGGCTAGACCGGAGGGATCGGTGCCGGCTGCTCCCGGTTATGGCTGGGTCTTCGGTCGGTATTCCGAATCTGGTTAGCGCATTGGCGGAGGTCCCGGTTGTTCCGATTCCGATTGCTCCGTCTGTAGATGTCCCGACGACAGTCACTCCTGTTCCGGCCGCTGATGTACCGACGACGGGAATTCCCGTTCCGGCTGCTCCCGTGGCGGCTGCTCCGTCCGGTTGGTTGATGATATTGTCGGTTCTTCTGGTCATCGTCTTCTTTCTGTATCTTCTCGTTCTAAGGGTTAAGAATATTTCTCGTCCTCACTGACGGCGCCAAACTGTGAGAGCCGAAACTCACACTGTCAAAACTTATAATTTAATTGGGGCTCAAAAATTTTATTTTAAAAGAACTCAAGGACCGAAAATGTAAAAGGAGATATTTTATTGATATTTTTCGGAAGTACAAGAATATTAGTAAAAGCTTGAATAAGTCTTATAATGCTAAAGCTCTTAATACTCGAATTTGGGATCATCTCAACCTAGTACAATCATCTATATTTATACTAGGAGACCTAGGAGGCTAAAATTCTTTATGGGCGATGTGGGACTTCGTTCCTTCCTTCCAGCCGCCGACCTAGTCTTTTGGGCCGATTCCCGGCCCGAAATCTTCAGCAGTCCGTCACGTAATCTGATCCTGGTCCGGCCCGATTTTGATGAACAGTGCCCAATGAACAATAACCCGAAGAATAGTAATCCATGAACAGTAAACCGGATCTCGATTAATCGTAAATTGATTTCTCGGGATGAAAAGTACTTCGTGAACAACATTTTAACGGTTTTCCTGCGTTAATAGTATCTTAATGGTTTTCCCACGCGAATAGTGCTCCGAACATTTCTACGATTTCCGAGACCGAGCCGTCCGTCTTTTCTCTTTGAACCTTCAGCTGCCCACTTCGTGTGTGTTGATATTCAGCCGCCCGCTCTCCGCCTGGTATGCATGAGCACCTGACTAAGGTCCACGGGCGGCTGGCCAAAGCTCGTGGGCAGCTGGTCAATGATCGTAGGCTGCTAATCAAAACTCGGGATCAAAACGTGCATACGTCTTGCCTTGGATCGATCCGACCCCAGGATTATGCTCGAAGGAAGGCTGATGGGCGGCTGAAGCATGCTCGGGATGAGTTCAGCCGCCATGTATTGATTGGAGCGTGATGGGCGGCTGAAGCGTGCTCGGGACGAGTTCAGCCGCCGTGCACTGATGAGAGGATGGTGGGCAGCTGAAGCGTGATGCTCGGCATAAGTTCCCCCGCCATGCACTGATCGAGAAGAATTTGGGCGGCTGAAGCATGATGCTCGGTATAAGTTCAGCCGCCGTGCACTGATTGAGGAGATGATGGGCGGCTGAAGCGTGATGCTCGAGACAAGTTCAGCCGCCATGTCTTGATGCAAAGATGCTGGGCGGCTGGAACTTGGTTCGGGACAAGTCCAGCAGCCAAGGTCTGGTGAAGAGATGCTGGGTGGCTGGAACTTGGTCTGGGACAAGTCCAGCCGTTTGATCTCGATCTTGAGTTCTCGTGTTATGCAGGGTACTACCACGGGGTAGCGTGTAATCAATGGTTAAGCGACGAGGTGCGGTGAGCTGTGGTGATGAATGGTTGACCATGGGTTGAGTTTTATGTCTATAAGCCATGTTTCCAGCTGGGTGAGGTAGCGGTTGGATGCATAATCTTCGGATCGTGTTATACTCCGTACCAGACAATATTACAGACGGTGTGAAATATTTGCCGTGGTCTTCGGACGCATTTGCATTCTTTCCACCAGAAAACTCATGGTCACTAAGAAGCGAGAATATGTCGTGGAACCGTGGAGTGTGATCAGTGTATGTGGTAGTGATGTGTTGATGAGTTGACTTGTGATGATGAGGAGTTGTGTTGTGGTGATGGTGTGTAGTGATGAGGAGTGTTGTGATGTGTGGTGTTGTGGTGTGTCAGTCCGATTACTGTGATCTTTTGGACTGAGGCGGAACCGTGGGATGCGGTTTAGTGGCGGTATGTGTGTGATCTCCAGTTTCCCCACGGCAGCGATGGACAGCAAGGTGAGAAGACTCGGAGAGACTGGATGGCAGCCCAAGGGCCGAGTATACCCGACGGGGTATGGAGATAGTTTTCCAAAAGAGGAAGGACGGAGCCGGGCCGAGATGCACTTGAGTTATTGGCCGGTGTTCGGTTTTGTGTTTGTGATGTACCGGCTTGATGGTCTGTGTGATAGTCAAGTGCAGGGTGTTCACGGGGGATTCATGGCATGCTTTGAGATCTCAGTGCCCACGTGTATGTGGAGGATTGTGGAGCCGGTCATATAGCATTAAGAATGCATGCTTCATCTGTTTATGTTCGATCGTGAGCTGCATCATCATTAGAATGCATGATTAAGTAATTGTAAATTGATGTTGAGCATTTAGGAGATAATGATTATGCATGTATTAGCGATTGATGGCCAGTGATTATGCATGTGTTAGAAATTGCTAGATAGTGTAAATGCATGTATTAATATCTTGATAAATGATGAGAACGCATATTTAGGTAATTGATAACGAGGAGTAGGCATGAGTTAAGAAATTGTGAGATAATAATATGCATGATTAGTGATTATAAGATGAAGGATTAAGCAGGTTCTAAGTAATTATGAGATAGTATTTGTGCTTGCTAAGTTACTGCTAAGTTACCAGGAATTAGTATTTATGCTTGCTAAGTTATCGGAAAATAGATAAGTATGCATGTTAAGACAAGTATGAGTTAGGGATTATGCTTGTTAAATAATTATAAAATGGATTAGTGTGCATGATAAGCAGATGTGAATTAGGTTACTAAGCATGGTAAGAGGTTGTTAGATAAGCGAGAATGCATGTGATGAGCGATTGTAGAATTAGTTCTATGCATGCTAAGAAATTGATTGATAATGGATTAGGCATGATAAGCGATTCTAATTTGAATGATTAAACAAGCTTAAGTAATTGTGAGTTAGTAATTATGCATGTTAAATAATTGGGGAGTAAAGAAGTATGCATGTTTAAATAATTATTAGATAGTATTTATGCATAAACGAAATTGAGATAATATGTATGCATGGGTTAGGCGAATTGAGTTATTAAGATTTGGGGTAGTTTGATGTTTTAATTTGATAAGTAATTGTGAACTAGTGAGTATGCATGGTTAAGCAATTGCGAATTGGTGACTTTGCTTGATTAAGTGATTTAAATTGATGAGGTGATGTGATTAAATGATGATTATGGTTTGATGTATTAAGATTGGTGAATTGTGCATGTGTGGAACTAATGTGAATGGACCAACGATCGTGTATGGATTGTTTTGGTGTGAAGCTAACCATGTGCAGGTGCTATCTGTGGGAGAGCTAACATGTTCTGCAGGGTACTCCCACGGTGTAGCGTGTAAACAGTGTTAAGCGACAAGGTGTGGTGAGCTGGGGTGATTAATGCTGAACCATGGGTTGAGTTGCATGTCCGTAAGCCATGTTTCCCGCTAAGTGTGGTAGCAGTTGGATGCAAAGTCTTCAGATTGTGCTATCCTTCGTACCAGGAAATATTACGGATGGTGTGAAAGATTTGCCGTGTTGTTCTGACCCATTTGCATTCTTTCCACCAGAAAACTCATGGTCACCAAGAAGCGAGAATATGTCGTGGAACCTTGGAGTGGTGATCGGAGTACACAGTAGTGTTGTGTTGACGAGTTGTATTGTTATGAGGAGTGGTGTGATGTGTGGTGTTGGGGTGTATCAGTCTGATCGTTGTGTGATCTTTCGGACTGAGGCAGAACCGTGGGATGCGGTTTAGTGGCAGTATGAGCATGATCCCCAATGTTTCTCCACGGTATCGAAGGACAGGGATGTGGAGAAGACTGTGAGTGACGGGATTGCAGCCTAGGGCCGAGTGATACCCGACGGGGTATGGAGACAGTTTCCGGAAGAGGAAGGACAGAGCTGGGCTGAGATGCACTTGTGCCATTGGCCGGTGTTTGGTTTTGTTTTTGTTGAAGTTCCGGCTTGATGGTCTTTGTGATTGTCAAGTGCAGGGTGTTCACAGCATACTTTGAGATCTCAGTGCCCACGCGTGTGTGAAGGTGTTGTGAGAACGCGTGAATTGGTCATATAGCCTTAGGAGTGCATGCTTCGGCTATTTCTTTTCTTTTGCTTCGGCTATGCTTCTACTATTTCTTTTCTTTTGCTTTGGCTATGCTTCGGCTATTAGATGGTGGCTTGTTGAGTATTTGCGGGTTTTGGGTTGTTTTGTTACTAACTTTCTCGGTGAGTCCTGAAACTCACTGAGTAATTTTTCGATTACTCACCCTTTTTCCTTTCTCCCCACTTCAGGAACCCTTAGACTGCGGGTAGTTAGAATGGCTGTGCTTAGGATCGGTGCTTTCATCGCTCTTTTCAAATGGAGTCTTGTAAGTGGCAAGAATAAGTGATGTGTTCGTTTTGCGTTTAAGTATGAATGTTTTGTATTAAGAAGTCCATGGACAAACCCCTTTGATGTAATCGGTTTTATGTGTTTCAAACTAAAGAACACGAAGTACTGGTTAAGAAATGAATAAGAAGTATGTTTATTAAAACCCTCATAACTCACTGTCAAATGAGACGGGTTGGCAAGCCCTGACCTTCGGTGGTGGGGTTCGTTGTTGGTTAGATGGACATAACTTAAGCTCGGTGACCTCCGAGACGGGCCGGACTATCTGATTAACCTCGTCCTCTGGACATATCTGGATCGGGTTAGATGTGTAGGCCGGTCTTGGTGTTTTTGTTTGATTGTTAGTGTGACTGTGCATGTCTATTTTGGTTCGGAGGTGTTACACTGGGTGTGTAGTGAGATAAAGAAATTCTTTGCATCTGGTGTTTTTCCCGATGAATGGAACTTCACTCAAGTTTGTCTCCTCCAGAAGATCACTGAAGCAAAATCTATGGCACTTCTCAGACATATTAGCCTATGTATGGTGCTTTACAAGATCGTGTCAAAGATCATGGTACAAAGATTGCAACCTCTTCTTCCGGTAATTGTCTCCCCAACCCAGTCCGGGTTTGTGTATAAGCTCTTAATATCCGATAACATACTCATTGCCCATGAACTCGAGCACGGCCTCAAAACGTTTCCTAAGGTCGATAATGAATTCATAGCAATCAAGTCAGACATGTCCAAGGCATCTAATAAGGTGGAATGGAAGTTTTTGAAGGAAATGTTGTTTGCTATGGGTTTCAGTCTAAAGTGGGTAGACTGGGTTATGTTCTGTGTTTCGTCGGTGTTTTTCACGTTTCTAATGAAAGATCAGCCTTTTGGCTTGATTAAACCGGAGAGGGGTTTGCGGCAGGGAGACCCGCTTTCTCTGTTACTCTTTTTCAATGCACGGAGGCTCTTTCGCATCTTCTTAATAGAGCAAAACGACAAGGGTTGATCTCAGGTATTAGTTTCGGTAATCAAGGCCCCTCGGTGAACCATCTGCTCTTTGCATACGATAGTTTATTCAAGTGTAATACCGATAAAACCACGGGTCAAAGGATAAATGTCAACAAATCGAGCATTACTTTTGGTGCCTTTATGGATTATGATAAAAGGATTCTCATTTAGGAAAAGTTGGGTATTTTGGCGGAGTGAGGAGCAGGTGCCTATCTGGGGTTTCCCAAATGTTTCAGCGGATCCAAATGAGACATGTTAGCTTACATTCATGAGGGAATGAAGACAAGAGTCTTCGGGTGGTTCACAAGGCTATTACCACAAGGAGGCAAAGATTAAAGCTGTGGCAATGTCTATGTCGGTATTTGCTATGTCTTCCATTTGGCTTCCCAAAGCGATTTGTTCAGCTCTTTCTTTTGCGATGTCTGAGTTGTGGTGGCAATCATTTGAACATAGGAGAAAGATCCACTAGGTCAACTGGCAAAAACTATGTCTGCCAAAAGAGTTAGGAGGGCTTGGATTCATAGATATTGAGTTGCTTAATCAAGCTTTGTTGGCAAAACAAGTATGGAGGATGCTGCAAAATCCAGAAAGTTTAATCGTCAAATTACTAAAAAGTAGGTATTTTCCAACTTCTGAGCTATTGGAGGCAGAAATGGGGACGAGATCATCCTTTGGGTGGAGAAGTCTTATTCATGGTCGGGAACTCGTGAATAAAGGGTTATCGCGAATGATTGGAAACGGAAAAACAATCAAAGTGTGGATAGACCCGTGGGTCAAGGATGAGGAGATGGGGTTGACGAGAGCTCCTTGGATAAAAAATTACATTTTTGATGTGAACAAAATGGTAGATGTTCTCGTTGATATCTAATGTGGGGGTGGAATAAAGCTGAGATAGAGGAGGACCTTTGGAAATGGGATCACAACTGCAGTGGTGATTATTATGTTAAATCAGGGTATTGGCTTGCAAATCAAATAAATAGGAAGGAGCTTTTGGAGGAAGCCAAAATGCTTCTTTCTAGTTGTCCTCTCTTTGAACATAATTGGAGTATCTAGGCAGTGCCAAAAATCAAGACGTTTCTGTGGAGCTCTAGCGGTGGCAGATAATGTGATTAGAAGGGGTATGCGGGTTGATAGCCGTTGTCAGATTTGTAGTGGGGAAGGAGAATCACCCAATCATGTTCTCTTTTCATGTTCTATTGCCCGCCAAGTCTGAGCATTGTTCAACTTTTTATGCCGTGAAGGTGGGTTCGATGAGGTGTCTTTATACTCTAACTTCAATTTCCTTCTTAAGACACGTAAGAATGGTATGATCCGTATCTCTATCAGTAGAACCTTCCTTTGTGTGCTTTGGACAATCTGGAAAAATAGGAACATATTTCCGTTTGAATGGAAAATATTTGATTCTCTAAATACATGCCAGAAAATGAAAGATGATACAAAAAATGGTTCTTGGCTCAGCAAGTGAAGATTGATCAGGAAAGATTGTATTTGGTTAAGGAGAATGTACAAGTGTGTGGGTAGGAGCCCCCTTCACAACCGTGGGTCAAATGCAATATAGGTTCCTCTTGGAACAAGAAAAAATGGTTTTAGGAGCGTCTTGGGTCCTTAGAGATCACGAAGGGACTGTTCTATAGTCGTCGGGCAACTAAACATTCGAGAAGTTTAGTAGAAGGGAAATACATGTGCATTGCCTGAGCTAGTAAAAGTTGTCGGCCTTTTAAACATTTTGTGTATTTCATTTTCTATATTGAGTTGTGACTATGTTCTACTATGAGTGCAAATGAATGATGTTTTAGAGTAACAAAAATCAGGGGAATTTGCAATTCCTTTGCATTCCTCTAGAATTATACTATTTAAGTTAAATTTGTATTCCTCTAAATATTAGTAGGACCACATAAAAAGTGAAAAACGTTCTAATTCTTCTGGAAATTGTTCATCCACTAAAGAGGAGAGGAAAAAATTAGTGTAAAAAGAATTAGTTCCACTCATTTTTATTCTGTTTATTTATTACTCTAGCTTTTTTTTTCTTACAACTATTTACACCCTATGTTCTTTCAGTTTGCAATGTATCATTCAGATGAAAAAAAAATGACAATCCTATAATAAAAAAAGCCATATATTTATAGAATTTTTTTATTTTAAATTGAAATATCTTAAAATGTGTAACATCATTTTAAAACTTAACCCATCTTATATATAAGTAATTATCATTTTTTTGTTGGGTGGACTGCTTAAACCCTTCTGTATTATGCTATTTCCGTACATTTTTCCACATACTGTCAAGCTCTTCCTATTTCCCCATAAACTATCAATTTTATTTAGAAAAGTCTCCAAACTTATTTTCTCTGCCCAATTCCACCTACGAAATAAAAAAAGAATTAAAATTGCGTTTGATCCACTTAAAAAGCGTTTAAGAGCATACCGATTGCGTAATGTTAAAACTACGTCATTTTGAATATTTGTAAAAATCATCATATACGTACAAAATAGAAACTTGAACTCATGACCTCTTTACTTAAACTAACATGTACACAACCACTATGGCAAAGCGATTTTTTTTAAGTACTAATAACATATATATTTATTTCTAAAACTGTAAAATCTCGTTTTCCATCCAAACCGCAAAATCTGGTTTTTTCATCAAAACTGCTAAATCTCGTTTTCCACCAAACATACAAAATTTCATTTTCCAGTCAAACGAGATTTTGTAGTTTTGATAGAAAAATGAGATTTTGCAGTTTTGGCAGAAAAATATAATTTTATGGCATTTGCAAAAATACAAAATTTTGTTGTTTTAGATATAAATAAATATATGTTAGTAGTACTTACAATAAAAAAAAAACATTTTTCCATAGTGGTTGTTTACATGTGTGGCTTAGTAAGAGGTCTTGAGTCCAAATTTTCATTTATGTAATATGATGATTTTTAAAAATATTTAAAATGATGTCGTTTTAACATAATGCAATCGCTATTCTCTTAAACGCTATTTAACAGGATCAAACACAATTTTTTTTTTTTTTTTGATTTTGTAGGTGGAATTTGGCCGAGAAGATAAGTTTGAGGGATTTTCTAATTAAAATTGATAGTTTAAGAGGAAAATAGAAGATATTGACAGTATGGAGAGAAATGTGCGGAAGAGAAAGGTTTAAGCGGTCCAGTCATATTTGTTTATTAATAAATCGAATACAAGGGTGCAAATGGTTGCATCAATAGCGGAACAAAATTAGAGAAACTTGACATTCCTCTGAAAAATTACCATTTGAGAAAATTATAGTAGAAAACAATTCCACCTAGTTACGCTGAAAAAAACTGAAAGCAGTCAGAATTTTTTTAAAAATTTATTCCTCTACTATTTACCCAAGAAATGAGCGGAACAATATTTTCCTCTAAGGCCTCTTTTCCACTAATCTCTATTCCACTAATCTCTATTCTACTAAGGGCTTGACTGGTTCAAACGCATCTGGTCCGGTTGCGGTTGCGGGAGTTTGCGGAAGCGGGCGGTTGCGGTTATTAGCGGTATTTAGCGTTTTTGTACGACTGGTGTAGCGGTTGAAAACGGTTGCGTTTGAGGGACATTTTTGACTGGTTGACAGCAGATGTAATAGCGGTTTAATATTAAAATAATAAAATACATAAAATATATCATTGATATAAAAAGAAATTACATATAAAAATATGTAAAATTAATATTTAGAGACCAAAAACTAAATCATATAATAAATAGTGAAATACATATTTTTAAGAGTCTAAAACAATTTTGTGTATAAAAACATAATTATATAGACAGATATGTATTTAACTAATATGTATATATTATACATTATAAAATGGAAAACAAAATATAAAGTTTTAAAAAGGTTTGAATTATTTTATAAAATATATATAGTTACATATATAATTTTAGTTGATAAATGATATATATACTAAGAATAAGAATTTAATATAAAAAATTATTGATACGACAAAATAAAAAAATTCTTAACTTTTTTCTAATTTTTATTATTTTTATACTTTTTTATTAATTTTTAAGATAATTTTTTTATTTTTTGAGAAAAAAAAAATCTGGAACCACCCGCCATCGCCCGCAACCGCAAACGCTTGCTGAAAGAAGTTTTTGGATTTTAATAGTTTGAAGCGGTACAAAGCGGTTTTTATGATTGTTACTAACCGCCACCAACCGCTATCACTCGCTGCGTTTGCGTTTGCGGGTGATAGCGGGTGAACCAATCAGCCCCTAACTAGAGGGTTTCCGTGCTTGCGCGAATTATTATTATTTTTCTTTTTCTTTGTTATATTATATTTATTTTGTGTATTAATATTATCTTTAAGTTTTCTTTATAATGTTTGGCATAATTCATGTTTTGATCCAATTTCTACCATACTATTCGACACCCATTTTTGAGCTTTCCTCTCATATATTTTTCGCATTGTCAATCTCCTTTGTGGTTAATTCATTTCATTTATTTATGATTTATTTTGGTTTTTTTTTGTTTTCTTAACTTTTTTGAGATATTTTTATTTTTTATTCATTTCACGACTTAAACAATGCGATCTATCTAAATTTTGTTTTAATTGATAATTGCAACCTTAAAAATGCTTAAATTCATATTTGCAATCGTAAAAAATTAATGTACTTATTGTTACTCAGATATGTTTATAAAATGAAAATCCGTGTTTCTATCCCGTTCTGTCCCGATCTGTCCCGTATATTTTGGGAATTTTGGGAATTTCTTTTTTTGTACCTATTCCCGTTAAATCACGTCATAATTTCCCGTTTACCTTTTCTATTTTTTTTCTGCTCTTGCTTGATGTCGTTTCTATGTATGGCTATTTATATATATAGATTTTTTATCTTCACTTTTTCTGTCTTTTTTTTTCTTATATACATTTTAAAAATCTATCTTATGTTAGACCAATAAAGCTTTGTTTCATATTATTTGTAATTTTTTAGGTTTACTTTTTTGGTGTTTTTCTTTTCCATTGTCTTCGTTTTTTCTTCCAGTTTCTGTTGTGATTGATTCATTTTCCCTTTATTTTAGATTTTTACTTTTTTAAACTTTTATGAAATATTTTTATGTTTTATTCATTTCATGATTTAAACAACTAATAAAAAAGTTTGAATCAAAACTATTAACACTAATATATTTAAGATTATTTATATCTTCTACAGAAATGTCTTTTTATATTCTTTTTTTGTCATTTATTGGATTTTATTAAAACTGAAGTTCAAACTGTTACAACTTACACGGAAAAAACAGAATTTCCTGACCATAAACACCGGCAGAAATACCGAAACCCCAACTTAAACATAAACAATCCAAACATGGATCAATAAACAGAAAAAGAATAGCCAAAAGCATAAGAAAATGGAGGCTGAACTCTCATAACCTCGTCGTAAAAGCCACGAGATCATAACCGCTAAAACATCTAAGCATGTCTCTCAACCGGAATAGTCCAAACCCGCGAACCAGAGCAAAGCATCAGAACGGCACACGAACTCAGAGCCAAGACGAAGAAAAAGAACCAACCACCAAAACTGCTGCCTAGAACACCAGACCAACTGCAACTCAAATCTGGAACTTAGCTGTCCAAACTCCATAACGACGCAGCATCACCACTTTGAAGAAAGCACAACAAATCGCACATATGAAATCATGCGAAGGAGAAACAAAGCCCGAGAGTTTTACGGGAGACCAAAAGCCCGAGAGTTTTACGGGAGACCAAAAGCCCGAGAGTTTTACGGGAGACTAAAGCCGGCAGGACCTAATCCTCCGGAACCAAGGGTAGAATACAGAACAAAAACAATGAAATTAAAACTACGACCATCCGAAGAGAGCTAGTCACAAAACCCTAAACCCGGAATATATAGTCCAACCATATAATAACTCGTTGATTGAGAATCAATGCAACTACTAAACTCCGAAAGAAAGACAAGCTAAAACCATAAAACAACACAAGGGAAACTGACCGACACAACCCAGAAAATAAATCCGAAAACAACCCAGATTTAAAAGACTAAAAGCTGCCTCTCAACACAATCTAAGACCAAAGCTCGAAATCAACCAAAGGAGAAGAATCCAAACCGCAAAGCGAGGATGTAGGCGGAGATAAGGAGACTCCACCGTCGAAACAAACACCCGCTCTTGGAAGGCTCGAGAGGGAGAGAGAATCGCTTTTTTGAGAGAGCCAAGGATAGAGCCTCCGCTAGTTGGAACGGTGATGGTAGAGAATCAAGCGGAGCCAAGGATAGAGCCTCCGTGAAGAGATGGCGACTCATCAAAGCGAAATGTATCCCAACCACTGGCAGGACAGGTCGACCAGAAGAACCACCACCGCACCTCTACTCTGCTGTCAAGCGACCAACAAGCCGCCACGCCGTAGACCACCGCAACCTTCGTCGAAATAGATCTGAGAGAAATCTTAATCGCCTGAACAAAACCGGAAAGGGAACGACGGAGAAGAGGAGAAAATAGAAGAGAGGCCCTCACACGACGCCGGACGGATCCGGAAGCCGGTGAGGCAGATCGAGAAGCTTAGATTTGGTGGCAGCAAGAGATCGTCTTCAAGAGGAGAGAGAAACCTCACTTTTTCCGGAATCACTCTGTCTTTTTATATTCTAGTTAGATGCTATTAATAATTGTAATTAGAATTAAAGTATAATTACAAAAGAAATTGAAAATTAACTAAATAAAGTGATGATGTGTCATAATTTTAAGAAATGAGTACATGAGGTGGGTTAAGGAGAAAAGAGGAAATGAAATATATACTTTATATATAGATATAGATATATAGATTCCTCTTTAGTGATAACCATTTGTACCCTTGGTTAAGAAGGGCACACTACGAGCGAATAATCTGAAAGGCTGATCGTGGACACAGCTTAAACCGGACATCCGCTTAAACCCTAAAACCCCCTTCATTGAATAAACCGCCTCCAAAGAGAAGGAGAAAAAAACGAACAGTCAAATACGATATAGATCCGATCCGATCCGATCCGATCCAATCTCATTTCTCCCAGAAGCTATGAGGAGAGTCACTGGACTCGCTGCGCGCACAATCTCATCGTCCGTCGCCATCCATCCACGTCTCGCTCAGACCACAGTGATGATGACCACGGTCTCTTCCTCCGAGCCTCCGTCCCGGAGATTCGCTGGTCTACCCACACCGTCTTTTGCCGGCGGAGTTGTTGGGATTGTTTTCTTCTCCGCCGCTGCGGCATCGTCTCTTGGTCAGGAAGTTCACGCCAAGGAAACGTCCGGTATTGCCCAGAAATTCAACCCTAAAGAGGTGGTTCTGTATCAGTACGAGGCTTGCCCTTTCTGCAATAAAGTCAAAGGTAAATCATGTTTTAGGATCCAATCAAATTTTGATGGGAAAGTGATTCAAATGTTTGATTCATTAAGAAATTGGGCGTTTGTTTATTCTCTGTAGCTTTCTTGGATTACAACAAGATTCCGTACAAGATTGTTGAAGTGAATCCATTGTTTAAGAAAGAAATAAAATGGTCTGATTACAAGAAAGTGCCAATCCTTACCGTAGATGGTGAACAATTGGTTGATTCCTCAGGTTTGTCCCATCTTCTGTATCTAGGAACCAAATGTGTACCAACGTACTAGAGTAATCTTTGTTTGTATGGTTTGGTGCAGTGATAATTGATATCTTATTCCAAAAGATGTATCCTGAAATTTCAAAGTCTGAAGATGATGAAGAGAAGAAATGGCGCTTGTATGATCTTTTGTTTTCTTCTTCTTAATATTTTGTTTGAGGTTTGTGACATCATAGGACTTGCGGCTGATATTGAATTTACTTGCTACAGGTGGGTTGACAATCACCTTGTGCATCTTTTGTCACCAAACATATACAGGAGTACATCAGAGGCTCTGGAGTCCTTTGACTACATCACCACCCATGGTATGGTTACAGTCGACTTTGTTATTTCTTTTTTTCGTTTCTTTATATCCTCATTTTGTATTTGTATCCTAGCAGAATATATGTATGGCATTTGGGTATAGGATCGGATTTGGGTCGGATTTATGGATATGGGGATTTCGGTTCTAGTGAATCTGGTACTAATCGGGTTTTTTTCTAATTTTGGTTTGGGTTCGGGTTTCGGGTGGTTCCAAAACCCAAAAAAATATATTTAAAGAACCAAAAAAATTGTGAATTTGATTCTGATACATTTTTTATATCCAAACATATCCTAAGATACCGGAAAATATCCAAATTATCCACACATTTACTACTACATTCGGGTTTGCTATTGTAATTTTGGGCATTTAGGTTATCTTAAGTGTTAATGTGATTAGTACTTTCTGGGTATATATTTATATATTGTGTTCCGGAAATTTTCAAGTGTGGATCGTATTCTTTGAATATAGGAGATTAGGATTTTTGGTCTGGATATTCATGTCGGTTCAAGTTTGGATCCGAATTGTTTATTTCGGATTGGAATTTACCCAGGCGTGTGTATGGGTTAGTAACTTAGTATTTTATAACCGGATTAGTTCTTAGGAGTCCTTGTTTGATATTATCGTAAACATGTTGAGAAAGCTTTTGTATGAGTGTATCTTATCCATGTCGTAATTATAAACCCGCTGGATAATAATATACAGGAAATTTCAGTTTCGGGGAAAGATTAGTGGCAAAATATGCAGGAGCAACCGCAATGTACTTCGTGTCAAAGAAACTGAAGAAGAAATACAACATTACAGATGAACGTGCAGCTCTTTATGATGCTGCTGAGACATGGGTCGATGCCCTGAAAGAGCGTCCATTCCTCGGTATGTTCAACTTACAACATAAAAGAAACAAGCCATTATCCCGACACTTTCTTGATTGGTCCATGACTGTAGCTTTTTTATTTAGCAGGTGGGTCAAAACCAAACTTAGCTGATCTCGCAGTGTTTGGTGTTCTGAGGCCCATAAGGTACCTTAGATCGGGTAAGGATATGGTGGACAACACACGCATCGGGGAATGGTATTCACGAATGGAGAACGCTGTCGGAGAGCCTTCGAGGATCCAAGATTAAAGGAACTTTACTCTATATCTCTAGGAAGAATATGAATTGCATAATTTATCGCTGATGTCATGGCGTAACAATATTTTGAGCTTCAGAGATAGAGAAAGAAAAAGAAAATAAAAGGAACGAACATCTCTTCTTGTGAAGGGGGATTTAAAGTAGTGTGACATGCTTGGTTTGGTCGATATTGCTATTGCTAAAAAGTCGTTTATTTCATTTTTTTCCCCATATAGAAAGATCCACTGATCACACGGTTATCTGGTTTTTTCTTCAATTGAATTTTTATATTAATGGAAAGGCTCAAACTCATGGGGTATATATAGGAGAAATTGTCTCAGTTACTCATATTTTTTTTCCTTGTCAACAGATACTCGATCTTGTTTGATCCACTGTCTTGTATATATAGCTATTATTTTTTTCCAAAAAATATTCTCTGTATTTTAAAAAGATTGATGTATTTAAGTTTTTAACACATTAAAAATAACAATTACTTATTTTTGTTTATTACATTTTTATTTTTAGTTTTAGTTAATTCGATATCTTATTATTTTCTAATAAAATTAAATTATTCATATTTTACATTTTAAATTATCTTTTGAGTTTAAAATAAAATGCTTTAATTAGATCTAAAATTGAATCTTTCAAATAACAAAAAAAAATCTAAACATCCTTTTTTAATATAAAAGGAGTATAGTTGAATTGTAGAATCTTTTTGATAAAACAATTCAAAGGTTTAAAACACTTCCAAAACACAACAACCTAAAAGTTGAGATTCAACACTTGTCAAATTCGGCACAGTAGGTCTCGTCTACATTTCACCAAAATAGAAAGTATTGATAGCTTTTTGGTGCTAACAAGGGGCAAATTCCAATAAACATCTTTAAAAGCATTTACAGCACGATTCTAGCAAACTAGACGAGAGTGGACATAGAAATGTCAAACTCTCTTCTAGATTAACATAAGCAAGGAAAGTTCAAAGAGGGGTGACATACCACTTTGAGATCCTCTTTTACTAGCCGAGGTAGAATTGACTCAAACTGTAACCACAACTTAGTGCTTCTTCTATTTTCTTCTCCTAAACATACTTTGAAGTCGACATAATACTTCTTTGAAAATCTCTACAAGATAGCTCAAAGTTTCCCAGACAAGCCATTTTTTTTCCATTGATTTGGCCTACTATTACCTACAAAAAAAAAATGGAGAAACGTTATCCAGCTCCAGCCCAAAAAGAAAAAAGATCATCTATCATGGATAGAAACCAAAATTTAAGCTTATCATATCCCCAAAGCTAGACAAACCTGAGCTAATAAAGAATTTTGTTTTAACTCTCATAGGTCAATTTACCAACCCACAAGAGCAGAGATTATGGTCAATCATACCCTACTTACCAAAGAAGTGGAACTTCAACGGGTCAGTCATCGGCTCTGACCTTGAAAATGACTGCTTCCAGTTTAGATTTTACATGGAAGAAGACATCCATACAAAACTAGCCAACCGGCCGACGGCTGTACAACTTCAGCAATTGGATGTTAATGCTGGAGCGATGGAAGCATATTGTAACAACTCCCCCCACCCCCTAGAATTATTTTTAATTTGATAAGAAAAGGTGCATGAGGTTTATTTCCAGTGGACTTTTATTTTTTTGAGTTTGAAAAAACTTGTGGTCGCTTAAGAATGAGATGGAGAAGCCCAAATTTTATTGTGTTGATGATTAATGAGCACTTAAATGATTGTCACTCAAGCTACGTAACTGTAAGCTATGGAACGGTCGGGGTCTAAGAAGGAAAAGAACGGAACCACAAAATTATTTAAGGAGTGTACGATTACCAGACAATGCAGGTTCTAAGTAAGGGAAGTTTGAATGACGAATGTTGTGGGATTGCAAGCAAGAATTGTCAAGACTACGGGGATTATTCAAGGAATGTATTGCAGATGATGTATCATGAATTAATGGTAGGATATGATCAAGCTAAATAAGGAAACATCATTAAATGTCCGGCTTGGTGAGCAAACTCACGAAATCCTTTATAAGGACCCTTTGTGATACGATCCTGGCTAGTGGGGACCATATACCAAACACCCAGACAAAGCCTCCCATGGAGCTTATGATGGACCATGAGGATTTAAGCTTAAAAACAACATTTGGTGGAGGTTTCATTCGGCCCAGCAAGCATAAGGAGGATCTTGCTCATGGCAAAAACCATATGGATTGGACTCAAACAAGAGTTGATCATAAGAACCCAATGGAGCCAAAGAAGGAGCCAAAGAAGGAGCCACCTGATCCCGACTTCAGTACAGTCAAATGAGCACCTTTTCATCAACCAATTACTTATGGAGAACACTTTGGTTGAGCCAAAAGTGGTATGGTTCGTGGCAGTTTGAGAGATGGTTGGAGAAGTCCTTATCTTGGCTAAATTGGTTTAAAGAAGCCACCCGATCAAGTTCAAATGACCAAGTTGATTTCGTTTGATCTCATGCTTCTTCCTGTTAGGTCTAAGTCCACTGCACAAGCAAAATATACCATGGATGAGTTTGGACACGAATTAGATCAAGTAACCCAAGGAAGAAAGAGTTTGGCCTGTTTTAGAAAGAAAAACAAGATCTTATTTCTGATAGAAGTGAACTTCGACCAAGCCTTAAACTACATGTTACTTGCCCCATTTACATCAAGAGAAGACCAAGGGAGTGTCTACAGCAGCCAGGGGCGTGGGAAGGCGCAGGGTCTTTTTCTTTTCTTTTTTCATCTAGAGTTGATTAAAAGAACAAGAATTTTGCAATCAAACCAATTACAAAAGGAAAAGATCCCAGAAATTCTAAACATAGCAGATGGACAACACAACTGTCCTGGGTCTAAAGGAATAAAAAAAAAAACACTTAAGCAGGCAAACAACCTGAGACTAAAGCCTACATCTTGGAGACTGATTAATACCACAAGAAAGAAACGAAATAAAACCATAACACTACCATCTAAGATACCATAGACCTTCGATTAATCACAACCACACACACATGACTGATGACCAAAATAAGAAAGAACTAGAAGAAAACAATTCATGCAGAAATTAAGAGCAAGGCACATAATGAATCTTTTGCTTAACCCTCGACTCAGAAAAAGGTCCATCTGGCGAAGCCACAAGTTCAATCCAACTGACCAACAACTTCTGCACAAACTATTGCTTCATATAACTCAAACCTTGGAGAAGGAGAAACATGACAAGAACCGCTTGCTCTAACCCAACACCGGCAGATGCAGCTAGGAAAAGGTTGAACTGCGGAAAAAACCAAGCCAGAAAGACACCAACGGCAAAGAGGAGGAAGAAAAGAAACGCTTCCCTAAAGAAAACCATCTGTTCAAAAGAAGAACAATACCAAGCTAGAGAAGACGGATCGAAGTGAAACCCTCCCAAACACCAGCAAAACCTGAGCCACATAAACGAGACATATGATGAAGGATAGCCTCAGAAGAGAAGCCGACCACAGACCCCGACCTTACCAGAAAAACCAGATATGAAAACTATAATCCCACATGCACCACTTTCTGACACTACAATCGATCCCGAATAGAAACAAGAGAAGGAAAAGATATCCTAAACCGTCGAAAGGCACAGTTAATACATCCCGGAGCACAAATGATTGGGGATCAAATCCAATCGATTAAGCCGTTGCTTGAATTAACTATGACAAATACAAGGTGGTGAAAGCTGAGAAGGAAGCAAGAAAAAAACACAAGAGCCAACATGGCTCCGGTGGTAAGAGAGCCACCAGAGCCTCCGATCGACAAAACCAAAGCTAGATCTGTTTTTAGAGAGAAGGAGGAGCTTTGTAGAAGAGAGAGAAAATAATTATCAATTATTAATTGGAAGAGAGCCAAGGGTCATTCAAATAGTTATTAATTTTTGTCAAAAATTAAAGTCTTTGATATATTTTGGAGATGCTTTGTTTTCCACCAAATTCAACTTTAGTTTTCCACACTTTTTCATCCTATAAAATGTGATGGACGACCTGATGAATAAACAGACTTTTTTGATTTAAAACTTGTGTTTTTAGAGAGTGATTCTATTTGTTCAGTGTGAACACTTTAACGTTTATTGGTAAGGGTTACTTCCAAACAACACCCTCCTTTGGTGTCGTGGTGCGTCATATCCTCGGCCATCATAGTTGGGTATACTAAAGGTCTTCCGCTGCCTTTGACGCTCCTTTCGTTCCATTTCAGTTCTGTAACTGCTACTAGCCTCTACGGTTCATATTCCTTTGTTTCGCAATTGAGTAATTCATCCTAGGGATTTTATCAAGTGGTATCAGAGCCAGTCAATTGCTGTATATCTATCTCTATTTCATCTTCTCACCTTTCACAAAAATTATTTTCTGTCTATCTATCTTGCTAGATGAGTTTATCATATAAGAAAAGAAAAGTAAAGTGTTTATAGAACTAGAAATCGGTTCTAGGGGATAGACCAATCAGCTATCCCAAATAAATATTTCAACTGTCTATCTCTACTTCTTTGTCCTTTTTTGTTGTTTGGAATTCCTTGCTTAGTTTTGATTTGGTTTGCTTGGAACATTGGAAAAAATCTTTGAGTGACAAAAATCAGTGAGTTAAACACTTGTGTGGGTGAGGATCAAACACTTGAGAGTGTGAGTGTTTTATCTAATCCGTGTGTTAAGTATTTTTCAGGGATAAAGATGTTTGGTATTCAAATGAAATCTAGCCAAGAGAATATCACACAACAAGGGATTTTTAAATCTCCATCTAAGACCTTGTTTGGTAAAGAGCAACCAATTTTAAAAACTAGGAAACAGTTTTCTTTTGATATGTTTGATTATGTGCAGGAAAAGCCAAGCCTAAGGAGCTCACACGAAAGAATATTTCGAGAGGCAGCGAGTAACCCAAACTGTACAGAAAAGAAGTAGATCATGGCTACAACTTTGGTGATCAAAGGAAGCTTCAACTCCGGTTTGACAGCCAAAATGTTTGTGAAAACTTTGAGAAGGAAGTGAGGAAAACCCTTAAGGCCGTGAGTGAGAACCAAAAGAAGAGAAAAACCACATGTTTACTTCTAGTTGACCATTCATTACTCATCAGTACAAAAGCTAAACGTATCTCTGAATTTTCTGTTTTGGAGAATATTGCTGATCCATCTTGTTTGTGTCAAGATAGAGTATCCAGAATGAGCTGCTGGATATGCCTATGGTATTTTATGATGAAGCTGAGAGCATCACTGAAGAGAAGGAGGAATTCTCAGAAGCTTTGACAATCTTTAACGAGTATGAATATGAGGTTTTTGAGTGCTTGACATTTTGTGAGGGTAAGTGTGATCTCCTTCTTCTGAATTTGATTCTGTGCTTCAAAATAAACAAACTTGTGATAAACTTACTTGTTTAGAACTGAAGCTACCAAGTTGCATTGATTTTATTCCACATGTTTAAAAAGAAAGCTATGCAGAAAAAGTACAAAGGAGATTGCCAATGATTGACTTTGAGCAGCCAACCAGTCTTGTCCCAAAATCAACCCTGAAGTCATTTCCTTATGACTACCAAGAGAACTGTAATGAAATTGATTTTGCTAGGAAAAATCATGATTTTTGTTTGTGTTGGTTTCTGCTCATGAAGAAAAAACGTTTTGGCTTAGAAAATGAGAAAGAAATTTGTGTTTCTGGATTTGTTTTTGATAAAATGATTCAGTCTTTTGAAACATTTAGACCTGAGATCTTACTTATGTCAAAGTGTGTTTTTCTTGAAGAATTTTATGGCCTTGATTGTCCTATAGAAATTTCTTTCAGTGAAAAATCATTTGAGCCATTTAGAGCAAAAACAAAGTTTTCATTTGCTTAAAATTTTTCTAAGTTTAAAAATTTTCAGAAACAATTTGGGTTTGAAAACTGAAAAGATTTTGGCAATGCAAAACTTGTTTTAGAAAATGGAATTCATTCTTTTCAGAAACTTGATCATAAGAAGATCTTTAAGCAAAACAGTTTTTGGGGTACAGAAAATTGTGATTTTAATCCTGATTTGAGATCATTTAGAAAAACGTGTGAAAACTTTTTTTGTGATGATTTTTGGTTTCTAAAAATTTGTGAGAAAATATTTATTCTGAAAGAATTTTTTTTTTGTTACAATCTTTTTAAGTTGACACAAGTGTTCAAGTTTTCTGAAAATGTTTTCCCAAAGTTCCGATCATTTCAAGAGATGTGTGCATATGATTGTTCTTTGAAAGAGTCTTGGATTAGGAAGTTGCCTGAGTTGCATAGGACTGCGGGAGGTGAATGCTGAAAATATTTCTAAATGGGCACTATTCAATCTGCTTGTTTGCATTGATACCTCTTTGTTTGCTTCGTGTTCAAAAGAGTTTTAATGTGTCAATGAATATCCTAATGCAATGCTTGGCTATGAAAATGCCTTAGATAATGATCCAGGAATCTGAGTCCTGTTTTAGAAGTCCTTACTTCAGAGAAACTCTTTGATCCTTTCTTTTGCACAGTTGATATGGTTTGTCTAGTTGTTGTGCAAATTCAGGATAAACAGGTTGATATTTCCAAGGAAGTTGATCATGGACCAAAGGAGAACCTGACTGAGGGACGGTTTCATGAGACAACAAGCAAGGAGAACGAGCACTGGAATTATCAGTGCAGTGGAATACTCCAACGAATTAAGTTTCTTTCCAAAACTTCACTTCTCTAAAGTTTACAAGTTTGTCCACTTGTTGTTTAGATTTCTTGTGTCTGATTTATTTCCTTTTGATACAGGTGCAATGGATTCGAGGAAATCATTTTCAAGAGGGATGGAATGATACAATCCTGGCTAATGCGGAGCATACACCAAGCACCCTGACAATGCCGCCCATGGAGCTTAGGATGAACCATAAGGATTTCAGCTTCAAAACAACATTTAATTGATGTTTCATTCGGCCTAGCAAGCATAAGGAGGATCTTGGTCATCCAAAAGACCATCTTGATTGGACTCAAACAAGAGTTGGTCGTGAGAACCCAATTCTCGACCATGCCGACTTTTTACCTTACACGGGTGAGCCCAAAATGGAGCAAAAGAAGGAGCCACATGATCCCGACTTCAGTACAGTCAAAGGAGCACCTTTTCATTAACCAATTACTTATGGAGAACACTTTGGTCAAGCCACAAGTGGTCTGGTTCATGGCAGTTTGAGAGGTGGTTGGAGAAGTCCTATCAGGTTTAAAGAAGCCACCCAATCAAGTTCAAATGGCCAAGTTCATTTCGTTTGATCCAATGCTTCTTCCCATCATGTCTAAGTCCACTGCACAAGCCAAATATACCATGGATGAGCTTGGACACAAATTAGATCAGGTAACCCAAGGTGGAAGGAATTTGGCCCGTCTTAGAAAGCAATACAAGATCCCCTTATTTCTGATGGAAGTGAACTTCGATTAGGCCTTAAACTACATGTTACTTGGCCCATTTACATCAAGAGAAGACCAAGGGAATGTCTGCAACATCCAGGGAAGTGGGAAGGCCAAGGGTCACTCAACAAGTTATTAATTTTAGTCAAAAAGTCAAGTCTTTGATTTATTTTCTAGATGCTTTGTTTGCACCAAATTGAACTTAGTTTTCCACACTTTGTAATCGTATTAAATGTCATGGACAACCTAGTCTCCGGTTCCTCATCAGGCCACTGACCGGACATGGACCACCATGGAGCCGTGGATGGACCGCATACAGGAACTGATGAGACAAGGATGGGGTTGCATGAGGAAAACCGAATAGTGATCACAAGACCGGACCAACTGACCGCACCACATACCGCATCGTTCCATCTAAGCCGGGAAGTGAGCTTATGCCAGAATCTCTACTTGAGGTTCAGATACCTCGACCAAGAAGTGATGGACTTCGACTAAGAGGACATTCTGAGTCATCGGATCGGGACAGAGTTTCCTGGTTCAACCAAACCAGGAAGATGGTCGAGAAATCTCTTTTCTCGACCAAATGATGACCTTTCTGAGTTGACCATTCACTCGGGTACTTTCTAATCAGCTAAAGTTCAACTTAGGTGACTTCATTCTTAATCGCACTCGTACGTTGGAGCCTTCAACCAAACCGATCATCTTTACTATTTTTCGTATCATTGGTCTCGTCCACGACCCAACCGAGTAGCCGAAGGGTCATCCGCATGGGACTTGAAGGGTCACTTTGACCGAATTAAGTACTGACTTTCCTAATAACTATGCGAATATTTTCAGTGCCACAATCAAGTTCTTTTGACGAGATCTTCTTTATATTCTTTTTGATTTCAACTTGTAAAACAATTTTTGATCATTTTCTAATAGAAATTTCAATTTCGAGAACTTCGTTTTGTCTCTTTTGTTCTTTGTGGACAAACCGTTGTCTGGTGCGTAACATTCATTCAACACTCCTAGTTCCAGTGTCTTGGTGTGTCATATCCAAGGTTGGCTAAGGGATTGGAATACCAAGAGACTTCCACATCTCTTGACGATCCAAATCGATCCACCCTGTTCTGTGGAGTGTTCATCACCTTCTCGGTTCATATCCAAACCTCAATACCAAAATTCAAGTGCAAAATTGTGGGAAAGATCATATCATATTGGCTGTGGGCCGTGAGTGACCTTCACTCGGGTGTCTTTGGGCCGTATGGGATCTATTGGATCAAAATGCATAGGAATGACTAAGTAATTGAAATTAGTGAAGTAAAGTGAAAATGAGAAGGTAAGAGAATGAAAACAAATGATTAGATTGTTTGTACAAATTTTATGGTTTAGTCGAAATGTTTGATGTATCGTGTTGCATGTGATCGGTGAGCATCTTCACTAGTTTTTTTTTTTTGGTCAACCAACTCCATGAGCATCCTCACTGGGCTATTTATACTATGCATCCTTTTACGATGTAAATGAAAACTAATGTGTGGACCAGAGCGCGAGACTATAGAGACCATCGTGGATCGGGTGGTATGAACTTGGGGGTATTTTTATTGGAGTCTTATCTAATATTTTCCTTTTAACTTTCCATGTATAGTGACCTCTCAGAGCTCTTTCTGCCAACGTCTTAGAAATACCTACAACAGAATAGGTCATGGAAGAGCTCTGCGAGGTCACTGTACAATATGAAAATTGTCCGGACACTACCAAAAGTGCAGCAAGGCAACAAAGGTGCTCTAAAGTGAAGCTAATGGCCTTATGGAAGCTACAAAAACAGTCATCATAGCAACAACTACTTAAACAGAATATAATTTTATAATGGAAAGAGTGAAAATGTCCTACGACACCCAACTAAGTCCATATAAATCCATATCAATTTCGTACCAAAAGTAAACAAAAACCGGAATATATAAGGAACACAAAAAAGAAGAAATCAAAACTGAATGAGACTTAATATTTGGACCATCAATAAGTAAGAAGGGCAGACCAGCCCTACGAAAACAGAGTAATAGTCTTGTAAGCGACTTGGTATAAGTACTAGTAGCAAAAAACCACTGTACTCAAAGGATCTCCAAGTCGAAGAATTACCTCAACAAAACCCAAAAGCTCTAGGAGAAAGAAGTCCCTAGCCCCTTTTAAGAGCGGAACTTCCAGCGATAGGGCACACATTCCTCCAAACATCCCAAACACAGACAACCCAAATCTAGCTACGACAACGGTCCTACAGATGCCCATAGGGCCTGCAACCTCACGAAGGAGAATGGATTTTCAAAATTCATTCAGTCCTCTTCCATAACAGTAGCTTGTTGGAAAGGTTAGGGAATCCATGGAAAGTTCAAAGGTTCAAGAACTTACACAGTTCAGTAGGCCCGAATATATTATTTCTCTCGGAAACAAAGAATCTTGAGGACTTCGTTTCTCAGACTTTCGCGTGGATAAAATATGACGAGAGCCCCACAGTACCCCCTCATGGTCAGTTAGCAAGGGGAGTTGCTTTCTATTGGAACAAAGATTAGAAGTAATTTATTCTTTGAAGAATATCCTTGATACCAATAACAGCTATGAAGGAAAGAGTTGCTTTGCTACCTTTGTGTATGGAGAACCGGATAAAAAGAAAGGGAAAAAAATATTGCAGGAACTTGCAGTAATTTTAACGGCATGAGGGGCCTGTGATTCGTATCCGGTGATTTCAACTACATAATAAATAACTCAGAAAAATGTCAGGGGTCACATGTTCAGAAGGCACATTCGTTGGTTTTAGAACCTTTGTGTCTGAATGTGATTTACATGATCTCCATCACTCTAGCGATCCACTATCCTGGAAAGGTGATACGAATCTCCCAAGGATGATGCACTCTAAGTTGGTAAGTTGGATAATCCTTGCAAAGTAAGGCGATGGAATGAATGATCGTCTAGAAGCTGCAGAAGACTTATGATATACCAATGGATCCAATGGAGCGTCAAATGATGCGGAAGACCTTTGATATACCCAACTCCTAAGGAAGTAACCCTTAACCAAAGGAGGTTGTTGATTTGGAAGTAACCCTTAAACAAACAACAGAAAAGTTCAACAATAAACCAAGAGATAACCTCTTAAAGTTTCCAAAAACAATAAAATGGTTTATTATTCAATTGAGATTACATATGTATTTATACGAAATACTTGTGGTAAAACCTAGACAAATTAATTGTCTTGAAACTAGAAAATACAATTAACAAGGCAATGACCAAGACTAAACTAAATAAATTGAACTAGAAAATACAATTAACAAGGCAATGACCAAGACTAACTAAATAAATTGAGTTGAACAACAATTGGCCTCCAATGACTCTTGAACTCCAATTTTCGTCACTTTTCTTATGCAGAAATTAAGTGATTTATTTGGACACTTCTTGGACTTGTAATAGCTTCAAAATGTTATGAACTTGATACATAATATCATGGATGAATTTCTGAGTGCTGACCATGTCCAGAACTTCATAGGTTACCCCATTATCACCATTTTTGAATGTTAAAGATGCCATTTCGGTTTTGATAAACTAGAGTTGAGTCATGCCTTTTCTTGTGCTCCCCATTATCCTATCAAAAGGGAACCACTCTATCTATATTGTTCACTACTGACTAGACCAAGCCATGGTAAACGGCCACTGGGCAGAACAATACCCGACTGCAAGATGCAAATATCTGAAATTTGAAGGCTCTAACCATAAACCAATAATTTCCCACCTTTAACCTACAAGAGAAAGAGGGAAATGTGTTTTCAAGTATGATAGGAGACTCCGAGATAACAAGGAAGTCCACGGTTTAGTTAATAAAATGTGGAAGTAAGAAAGAGATTGTACGGTATATATCTCACGAATTCGACGGGTCATAATTCAGTCGCATACCCTGCAACAAAGCACTAGCAAGCTCAGGATAGAGGAAAGCTGACGAAATCTTGAAGTAGTATTGGTAAGCCCTCATATGAATGAAGAAAGTTTAGGAACAATCCGGGCGGGGATTAAAATCAGCGTACAAGGAAGAAGAAGAATTATGGAGGAAATTAAGAAAACTTTTATAGCTAAGTCCAAGGGCTAAAAATACAAGCGATTTTCATGTCATAGCAAGAGGAAAAAAGCATGCAACAAATTTTCTGTTTTAGATGATATGGAAGGTAAGGCCTTCTACAAGGAAACACATATATTAGAATTACAACTGACTATTACTAGTAACTCTTCACGGCTACTAACAGAGATTGAGAGATTGTTATTCATGAAGCCATAAGATATCGCATGTCGGATTTTCTATATCAAAAATTAATTATGGAGCCAACAAGTGAGGAAATCAAACAAGCAGCCTTTTCCACCCACACTGACAAATCTCCAAGTCCATATAGGTTATTCGCAAGCTTCTTCCGCACAAACTTGTACTTAGTAGGGCCTGAAACTAATAAAGAGATCAAAGATTTTTTTTAGAATGGACATTCTACCAAACATAATCATTGACACATGTACGGCTCATGTCAAAATTTCCCGGGTCATGGAAAATGACTGAATACAGACCAGTTGCATTTTGCAACTTCTATTATAAGGTAATCTCCAAACTACACACCAAAAGGCTGCAACTATTATTACCACACCTTGTTTCAGAAAATCAATTAGCATTTGTGAAAGGTAGAGCTAATATTATTTGATGAGGACATCCAATCATCATCAAAAAAGAGCATGGAGAAGATACCAAAAAGCTGACTAAGACATTTGGAGAGGACCAATCTGAGCATACCAAAGACATATGCGTCTTTCTAGGAGTATATCCACCCAACCAGGAGGACTTAAGCCATGAAACCACTTGTCCTACAATCATTATCCACCATAGGCGTTAGAAAAAGTTGAATCAAACAAATTGGAGTTCTGAAGAAGGCGTTATTCAGTTTACAAACCGGGTGAACTCCAAGTTACTCGCTTTGGACATATGTGTCTTAAGCGAAGGTTTCCGGTCAAACCATGAAGAACTAAGCTATGAACCGACCTATTCTGAGATCTGGATTCCCCATAGAATCCGAGCGACATGGAATCAGACCAGTATCAAATTTATTAGAAGTTACACAATTTCTAAATCGGGCATCTCTTAGCTTGCCTTATTTGTAGCCTCACGAGTTTGGTTCGATTCAAACATATCTGTGGCAACCAGGAGACTTTATAAATGTTCTAGAATCTTTTCTGTCATATTCTGAGATGCACCAACACGCATTGGATCAGGCGGATCCAATCATACCATCGATTAAAGCAACTGAAGCCATCTATGGGAAGTATGAAGACCAACCAGTTCAAACCTATTCAAGACCAAACCTGGCGACCAGGAGAGTTTACTAAGGAAGCTCACAAACATCTTCACATGCATCAGTAACCACTGGATTAGGCGGATACTTTTGGTAATCCACGTCTCCAAATCGGATGAATTCACAGTTGGAGCTATATGTGCCCACCGTCAATCTCTCTAGTGAACAGCTAAAAAATGGATGTCATCTATGCCATCCAGAATGGGCCAGAGAAGCTCACATATTCCCTTAAGCCGTCCAAATACAAATGCGACCTCACTTGCCCAATGTGGGCCAATATACTCTTAATTGTCCAACTGGTAGTTTTGCATTCATTTGTTTGATGTTTTTTCTTGTTTATGCTTTAGACCATTGTGTAAGAGATCCATATAAATCTCAGTTCAACCATTTTACAATTCACCTTTCAATCTAGAATTAATAAAGTATTTTCGTTTTCAAACTGTGTCCTTTGAAGAATTGTTATTTCTTTAGACTCAATTGTGTGATTCACTTAGTTCTTTAGAATCAGCGATTTAGCTTGTTTGTGTGGTTCAAAAAAATCTTTTTCTTCCACCGTCTGAGAGAGTCAATCAACCTCCACCGATTGTGAGAGTCAATCCACTTGCACCGATTGAGAGAGTCAATCAAACCACCTTTCCATCTCAACTACATGCACATTTCTGCACCTAAACTTGTGAAGTCTTGATTATTTTGTGGACATAAGCTTGGTGGACTCATCATACTTCATCAGGTTAGTACTAGAATGAAAAGGATTTCATCCAATGTCGATAAACTGAATAATACAATGCATTTACATAGTGACTTACTTTTTTCTCATTAATGGACCTCCCCTAGTCCCTCTAAAGAGAAGCCTTTGCCAAGATGATCCATTATCACCATACATCTTTATCCTTTTTAGTGAATTCTTCTCGGGCCTATGCAATATGGAAAAACCGAAAGAAAAATTAACAAGGATCAAAATAACATAACCTTTTCCATATGACAATTACCTGCTATTTCAAAAACGATACTATGTTCCTCTATAAACAAAACTAAAAGCCCATCAAGATTCTTCAAGAAATACTCACCAATTACGATAATGCCTCAAGGCAATGCATCAGTTAAGAAAAGTCAACTATTACCTTATGTAGAAGGACACCACCAGACCTACCAGAAAAATTCAAAGTGAGCATGGCATATCAACAAGCATGTACCTAAAACTACCATAACATTCTGGGAAAAGGAAACATGATTTGTTTACTACCATAGTGGACAAAATCCAACAGGGAAGGAAATCATGCTCAAGATTGTTGAATCTTTTATGCTGTATTTTTCATGTCCACCTTTAAGCTCCCGGTTTCACTGTGTAACCACATCTAATCCATCCTAACTCGGTTCTGGTCGGATAACTCGCCTGAGAGGAAGAATATGTCTTGGTTAGCTTGTTAGAAACTTAGTAAAGCAAAGGTCTAGGATTTAGGGATGTCCCAAAATGTGAATGACGACTTTTGGCTAAACTGAGCTGGTGTCTACTCCAATTTCCTAATAATCTACCAGGTAGACTTCTCAAAGGAAAATACTTCCATACAACCACCCACGTGGACTGCATATTATTTGCAAACATGTCCCGCAGCTCGAGAGACATCATTGTGGGTCGCTATTTACTTGCCAAATATCTAAAATAGGCAGTAGGAAACAGAGCGTCTATAAACATGTGGACGGACTCTTGGCTATCCACTTCAGAGAAGTTAACACCTATGAGACGAGCATCTTGAGAAGCTTCTAATTTGAAAATGGTGAAACTCTACATCCTAGGCACCACAACCCGGGACACTAAAATGCTCACTTATTATTACTGCAATTTGAGGAGCAAATTCTCGATATAAAACCAAGTAAAACGAAAGCAAAAGACTCAAAAATTTGGCTGAAACACTTATTTGGTGCCTATACAACCGAAAGGGATACTACACAGCTTGAGAAGAAATGGCAGAATTAGATAACTAAGAAGAAATAGCAAGTAGCATCGACAGGATAAAAGACATCTGACAAACAAAGACAACACTAAATATTCAGATGTTCATTTGGAAAGCTTTCCAAGGCGCCTTACATGTGGGGGGAAAGATTGATCGCACAACGCTTACCACTCAATTCTTCATGTAAACGTTGTAGCAGGATTGAAATAGTTGAGCACCTTCTATTTGCATTCCCTTTTGCTGTGGTGATGTGGCAACTTACGCCACTAGCTGCAAGCTTTGTCTCTGAATCAGTGACTTTCTTCAGCCAGGGTAGGTATAGCATTAGATAGATCCATGCTCTACCATCAACAGGAATCCCAGAGGGCACACTCACCTCATGGATCATCTTGATGCTCTAGACCGTGAGGAACAATCTTCCCTTCAATGACAAACACTTCATGGCCTCTCTTACCTATAAAGCTCTCATATCAGCCCGAAAGTGGATGATAGGCCAAACCTTCGAAAATAACCTCCAATTTTAGTGTCAATTGGTCTCCCCCAGATCCGAGACCTAAATGCCATGATTTTCAGAATAGACCCGCCTCGAAAAAGAGAAAAAAGGGATTGTGATGGATCTTTAAGAACAAAAGAACTGGTGCAGAATCAAGGCATTCACATATTCAAGCTTCAATCAAAATTTCTTTGATGGAAGAGAGTTTGGCTCTCCTCACTGCAATCGAAGACGCAAAGCAAAGAAAATTGAAACATCTAATTATAGAATCGGATTCTCTCCGGTTGATGAATGGTATCACCAGTGATATAACTTTATCTGATTCCCATGATATCAAAGCCAATATCATTAGTATGTTTTCAACTTTCAATTTTATTTTCTCTTATCATATTACTCGAGAAGCGAATGTTGTACCGAACTATTTAGCCAAATAAACTCTGATTGCGAGTCTTGTCTCTTTTTAATAGTGTATGCAAATCGTTTTTTAACCCAAAAAAATGGTAGAATTTTTGTTTATTTAATTAATGTTTTTGAAATAATTATCATTTTATCTAAGGAAATACGATTATTTGTGCCTATTTCATTGTTATGCTAAATGATTGTAAAACAAATATCTATACTATTAAGGGAGGATACATCTACTTAAAAAAGTTGTTTGGACCTTGGACCTATTCATTAGCTATTAATTATGTTACTAATTATGTTTAAAATTTAAATCAAAAATAAATCAAAACTAAATCAGATGATATCTTTTTAAATCAAACAAAATGTAAACTTCCTTTTAAAAATATTGGATTTTAGATATTATGGAAAACAAATTATGCAACAAGATTTGACTATATATAAATAATTTTAATATTATATTTCGTAATATATAAATATTTATAGATATATTTCGTAAATTTTAATATATATTTTTAGTTTAGAAATGAATATTTGATACATAACATATTAAACTAACATATTAACTTATTTTATTTTTATAAATGTGAAACTGCATTCATTTCATATTAGAATTTAGATTGATATATTTTCAGTTTAATATAAGTAAAATATTAAAAACTATTCAATATTTATATTATTCAATTATATAATTAACGGGTTTAGATTAATATTTGTTTCAGTTGAACGGGTTGAGATTATAACATAATCTAAAATAAATATCTTTCATATCTTTCATTTTCTTCAAATTTTTTTTAAAAAATAATATTAATTGTGAAAATAATAAAATAATTATTCATCTATAAAACTAAAATTGGAAATCCTATAATATATATATATATATATATATATATATATATATATATATATATATATATATTTATATTTCATAAGTATGGTTAAATTATTAAATCAAGTGGTAAATGTAAATAAAATAACTTAGTACACAAATTATTTAAATTTAGAATTAGATAAAAAAACTTTTAGTTTAATAAATTTTAAATATTATAAATTATTCAATATTTAAGTTATTTGATAATCTGATGGACGGGTTGAAATTGATATTTTTATAAAATGATTTTTATTGCACGGTTAATTATCAAACATGCAAAGTTTTATACCACTATAAAATGAGTTAAATAACGAAAAACAAAATAGAAATGTTGTTCGCGAACAGGATAAAATATAGTAAATTATATGATACATCCATAGTAGAAAAAACTGTTAACACATCTAAAAAGCTTCAAATATAGATATATATTATTATATATAAATAAATAAAAATATGAAGCAAATTTCAAATTAAAAGTATAGATTTTCTTTAAAAGCGCGGGCCAAAATCTAAGATGAAAATTATATTCTAATTTAGTAGGTTTGTCATTTGAATTAATGAGAATGAAACAATTTTGGGTTTACTTCGGCCCATATCTCTAAAAATTGTCTGGTTAGTCTATAAGCTCAAATGGTGATGTACAATCATATAACCTCTACATACATTTATATAAGTATAATGTTTTATATGTTGAATAATGTGTAAAAATGTCTATTACTTTTCTAATAATTGCTATATTTTTAATAAAAAAAGTTTACAAAAACATTACAATTGATATATTCCATAAAATATGAAGATATTATTTTGAAATAAAAATAATGTTTTTAAAAATCCAATATCCTAACAAATATAAATATTAGGCTAAACATTTTCATAAATTTTAGTATGTAATTATTAAATTTGATATTATACAATTTACTTCCACATATCTTTTAATTAAATTTCCACTTATATTTTAATTATATTGATTCTTTATTTTTTTGCTCTTTATCTACTTCTTTTTGTTTATGATTACTTTCTTTCTCTAAATTTATAATCAAGTCAAAAAAAGATTCAGAAAATAATTTCCACCACAATTTTAAAGTATTGTGTTCAAACTTATTGACAATGTTATTGTTTTCTTCTAATAAGTTTATAAATTATAATTATCTTCAAAAATTATAAATTCATAAATCGATGTATTTAAATGAAAAATTAAAAATCATATCCCGCGTGCTCACAGTACGACAAAATAATTTATGAATTCACACCACAACTTTAAAGTATAGTTTTAAATTTTTTTTTATAAGTTTAGTAATATCAAAACAATTTATAAATAAAATAAATGTATGTTTTTAATTGTAAAATTATTAATCATATCCCGCGCGCCGACGCGCGGGTCCGTGTCTAGTAATATATTAATGATTTTTACAACTCTGACAACGTTTGGAAACATTTTGTCGACTACAAATTCGTATCTTTGAAATTGAATATGTCAAGCACTAGAATAAAAGAAAGCAAAACAATCGGAACAATGATGATTTAGAAGGACAGGCATGCATTTAGAGAACATGTGGTACTTCCAAAAATATCCCATGCTATTTTCTGAAGAGCAATAGAAGTCTCATCACTATATAAACATGTGTATCATCGTTCAACTCTCTTTCGGCCCGCTTCTCCGGAGTTCACTATCATGTTTTAGGAATTTTATTTTTCATTTGGAAAAAAAAAAATCAATACAATTTTACACTTCCTTTTTTTTTTCTTTATTCCAATTGTCGCGGGTTTGTCAAACAAAAAAAAAGGAAAAAAAAGAAAAATAAAAAGAAAAACTGTTAAAAAAAATCGCGAGAAAAAGAAAATATATCTACAATGTCACGTTTAGTATGTTTAGTGTTCTTGCTAGCAGTTGTAGAAGGTAGCAGGAACACTTTGCACCAAAACACTGAGGTCGACGCAGCGGAATCCATGTTAGAAGGTCATACATACATACGCTCTAAACTATTTCATCCATATTCTTACTTCTATACTTAAATGTGAATGTATAAAAATTTAGTACTATGTACTGGTCGTCTGACATCATACTATACAACATGCACATTTTCTTAAAGGAGAAGAAAAGTTTGGAATGTCAATGGGGTATATCACGTTCCATGTATATATATATATATATATATATATATATAGTATATGTGTAATGTGTAATATATATATATGTGTGTGTGTGTTTGTGTGTGGTTCTGTCAGTTTCATTCATGCTCTTTTACTTTTTTTTCTTAGTAGAAATTAGAAGAAAAACCAATTCCTAAATCAACTCACATGTTCCTTTAAATATATTTATTTATTTTCAACTAGAATTTAATTTAGATATTTGAAGAAAACAAAATTTTCGGTTATCTATTGATAAAAGATGTTAATTTAGTTATACAAAAATAATTGAGTAATCTATTACTAATTTGATTTTAAATTATATACTAGATCTTAATCTACGTTTTCGTTTTGTTTGTTAAATTTTATACATGAGTAAAAGTTAAATAGTTAGTAGATATGGATGCTTCTCTTTTAATAGTATTGATATTTCAGATTTAGTTTATCACAATGTTTCTTTTTTATTTAATGTAACACTTATTTTAAATTAATTTAAGTCATTTAAAAAAAATAAAATTATAATTTATATTTAAATTTTAAAATTAAGTTTATTTAAACTTAGTAATAAACTAATAAGTTATCTAACTAAATGTATACATATGTTTATATTGGTTAAATTTATTACTAATTGATTACTAATTTTTGTACAAAAAGGTATAATAAAACTACCAAGGAATGTCACTGTTCCGGGAGTTATAGTATTTGGAGACTCTATAGTGGATAGTGGAAATAATAACAATCTCCGTACATTATTAAAATGTAACTTCCCTCCTTACGGTCAAGATTTTTTACGTAAAATTGCTACCGGAAGATTCAGTGATGGAAGAGTTCCATCTGATTTTGTTGGTGAGCAATCTCGTCTCATCACTTTTAAATTATCATTTTTTTTTCTTTTAACTATCTAATATACTGGATGATAACCGGTAATGTCATGCTATATGTCGTGATAACTTATGGTTTTGTTAATATTACAGCCGAAAGGTTAGGAATATCTAAAACAATACCAGCATATTTAGACCCAACACTGAAAAATGAGGATCTTCTCAAGGGTATAAATTTTGCTTCAGGTGGATCTGGCTATGATCCATTCACAGCGAAAATTGTGGTATTTAGTGTAACCCATTTTTTTCTTTTTATTTTTTGTATAATTCTTCTAACTTTTTCTAAACACAATTTTTTTTTTTTTGCAACGTTTCAGAGAGTGATATCCTTAGAGGATCAATTAAAATACTTTAAGGAGTATAAAGAAAAAATAAAAGTAATAGTTGGGGAAGAGAAAGCTAATTTTATGGTGGCAAATAGTCTTTATCTTGTTGTTGCCAGCAGTAATGATTTAGCTCATACTTACATGGCACGCTCCATCAGATATAACAGAACTGCATATCCTGAGTATTTGGCAGATTTGTCTTCTAAATTTGCTAAAGTAAGTCTAAATAACTATTTATTTAGCTATTTAGTTTTTTCTAAGTGTTACTTCACAATTTCTGCTTTCAATTTTTTTTTTCTTTTATCTAACGAATGTTTCTAGACATAATATTTATCTTCTTTTTTCTATAAAGTTACATTCAATGAGTTTAACATAAAATTTATATTAATTATTTAGCAACAATGGACCAGTAACAATTTAAGACTCATATGGAATGTTAATTTCATATAGGAGTTATATGGGCTTGGAGCTCGAAGAATTGGTGTATTTAGTGCAGTTCCAGTTGGATGTTTACCAGCACGCAGAACACTTAATGGTGTAAGGCGAAAATGCTCGGAAAAACTAAACAATATGGCTCTTCAGTTCAATGCAAAACTATCTCCAGCCTTGAAGGCTTTAGGACAAGAGTCACCGGGGAGCAAAATTGTATTTATTGACGTATATGACACACTTCATGACATGATTGAAAACCCTAAAAAATATGGTAAGTATAAATACACATGCATCTTTCTCTCAGATATTTTTTACTTAATTATATTTGTAATGTTGCTTGTGAAAGAAGTGGGTGTGATTCCCTTTAAAACATTATTCAAGTTGGTCGCGTATATAGAAATCTTACATATTCATATACTTATCCTTAAGAGTAAATTAAATATATTATAAACATATACTTATCCTTACGTATATCAGAAGTTCAAAAGATATTATAAAACTTGAATATATCCACAAATATTTTGATCTATTAAGAGTAAATTAAATATATTAATAATGATTACTGTAACGTATAATAATTTACTAAAGTTTGATAAACATAAACTAAAATATTGTGTAGTTAATTTTAAAGCAACTCTCATAAATAGAAAAATTCAATAATGATGCCCGAACTAAGTTCTTAAAACCTTTTGACACACATAATTTTTTTTACACATCCAGAATAATACATCAATTATTATTATTTTATTTTATTTGTTGACATTTTAATCTGGTATCCATTTTACATAAAACAAGAGTTTAAAATTATAAATAATCATTAATATATATTAATTTCTAAAAGTAATATGTTAGAAGATTTTTGTGTTGGAAGACTTTTGAAAAAAATTATGTTGGAGAACCTCCTGCAATTTTTTTTCTTTCTAAAATGAATATACGTTTGAGAGAGTCGCTGACTTCGTCTAAAAAGTTAGTATGTAAAAATAGTAATTTTGTGTTCAAAAAAAAAAAAAAGTAAAAATAGTAATTTAAGTTTGGTTTTTATATTATTGACTTATTGTAAAAAGTTTCTTAAATTTATCACTTAATGAGTATATACATTCTTTATTTTTGTTGTTATTGTTAATAACAATGAGAACCTAGATATATTTTATGTTCAATTGATCGAAATATGGATATAAGGATATTGAAGACATCTTTATATGCATATGGTTTTGACGGATCCATGAATTCACTTTTCGGATCCGTTCCTATTAACCTTATCTTTAGAGCAAACTAAATTGAGACGAATATTATGGCCGTCGATTATTTGTACCGTTGACAAAATTTACCATCTACTAATTACTATCGAAAATGTTTTCTTTTTTAAAATGTTTTGAAGTGTCAAACAAAGGATGCTGTGGAACAGGACTACTCGAAGCAATAATACTGTGCAACAAAATCAATCCATTTACATGCAAAAATGCATCTTCTTACATTTTTTGGGACAGTTACCATCCAACAGAAAAAGCCTACCAAGTAATCGTTGATAAGTTGTTAGGCAAATACGTTACGCAACTAATTTAATTACATATGTAAGCATACCAAGTAACTGTTGTTAGGCAAATACATTATGCAACTAATTTAATTATAGTCATATTGCAATATACTAGATATTTTTCTAGCACGATGTGCAAACACAAGAAAAATAAATAATGTTCTCTTAGCTTTCTTTTTTAATTGAATATAACATTATGTTTGAACCAATGTTTACAATAGTTTGAAAAGAGTTTGCACATATAAAGAAGATTTATTTAGAACATCGAGCAAAGGAATTGATGGAGTTGACTTATCTCTCTTAATTTTTTTTAAAGGTTCTTCATATTGAAAATTTTCTGGTTTTTCTTTTTTCTTTTACAGTGACATAGTTAAATAAATAAATAAAAAATTAAAGAAAAAATAAAAATAAACGAACCAAAATATCTAAAAAAATCCGGTTTGGTGAAAAACGTAACCAACAAAGCTACAAAGCTGAAGATAACCAAAAACCATAATGAAAGAAGCAAATTTTAGCCGCTAACATTCACTGCTGAGGGACAAAACAAAGACTAAAAGTCTAAAACAAAAGTAATCTGAGTCGCCACCACCTAATTCAAGATCCAAATCACCAAATGCCATTAATACGATCATGTGTGAGAGGATCCTTTGCCCTTGGATTGCACTTAGCCAAGGATATGACACACCAGGGATTTGCGGAAGACTTAAACAAGGATTTGCAGATTGAGTAATTGATGAACAGATGATTGATGAAGCTGTGATGATGGATGAGAGTGTGATGATCGAGTGGAAGATGAAGAGTTGAGATGGAGATGAGTGAAGATAGAGATGAAATCTACAAGAGATGTGTAAGTCTCTTGCAAGCAGCTTTGACAAATCCAAGGATATGACACACCAGGGATTCAACAAACTTGAATAAATCCAGGAATGACATACCAGGATTCAGACAAGGGTTCCACGGATATGACACACGGAAGAATGATCTCCCTTCAAAAGAGTTTTGATTAAAAATATAGATGAGTTCTTTGTGGAATAGACAACACAATATAAAGGGAGAAAAGTCTCGGTACAGGTACCAAAGACCATCTCGAAACTAAGCAAAACAATAACAAGGAAAACACTCAGTTTGAATTTGAAAACTAAAAATCATGCGGCTGGTTGTCTTCACTTAGGTCAAAATACGTATTTAGGTAGGCCTTCATAAATACGAGTAAAACCTTCCCGAATCTTACTATTTGTGAAGGGCTTCCTGAATACGACCAATGCTTCCTGAATACGGTCTTGATCAACAAATGGGTGATTTGGATGTGAATCATTTGCCTTATTAAAGACCTTGTCAAGAAAACCCATTGGGACAAAACTCGACAAGGGAAAAGAGTAAAAATGAGACACATGCCCATTCGATGATCTTGTGTCAAAACCATATAGGTTAAGATAACATCTTTTCCACACTCTTTTTCCACTCCAAATGTATCCTCAGCTCCAAGCTGCTCCTCTGGTTCGTCCTGCTCCACTGGTTCATGCTCTTCCTCATGCTCCAAGCTTCTTATGCTTTCCATGATCATATCATCCTCTCCCACTTGAAAAGAATTTGACCTCAAATCCAATTTATCTGAAACATAATACACAAGACTAGTAACTTTGATAGTCAGAATAATATGATACTTACCTGGCATAAGCTTGGGCTTGTAATTTGCATATGGCGGTTTCTCTTTGATCAGGATGAAGCGGCCAACATGTTGATGTTTCCTTTGATCTAAATCAGGTGGTTCAAATCGTTTGTCTCCTTCTCTCTTTTGGAGTCTCCTAGTGCGCTTCATGGCTTCTCCAAAATCTGCATTTGGCTCTCTTGACAAAGACAAGCAAATCATATCTGTGTGATCAGAAACAAAAGGATCCTTAAGAGAATAGATACTTACCTCAGCATGTCCTAGTTCTATGTCTCTGGCTCTTGTTAGGATCGGTTGTACCTATCCATGGGATAAGGATTGTTCTCGATCACTGAGAACTTTTCTGGTCTGATGTTGTGCCAGTTTTCTTTCTCTTTGTTGTGAAAGGTACTTTGATCTGAGCAAAGGCAAAGCATCTGGTGGCTCATCTTTGAACGTTGATGACGTTTGAAAAAGTCCCCAAACTCCATGTAATATTTCCTTGTGGTGCTTCTTACTCTGCTTCTTGAGTTTGGTAGTTGCTCGGATTTGTAACAAATTTATACTCTCTTGTTTTACCAGGTCTGGTTTTGAAAAGAGTTGAACATGTACTAACCAAAAGCAAGTAAGGCTTCATTCGTTTTTGAGAGTCTAGATAGGTACCTCGAGTCCGTTTCTGTGGAGTTTGTGGGCATAAATCTGGTGGCTTTTCTTTGATTGACAACGTGTTTAGTGCTTCTTCAGTTCCTTTGTTTTGGCTTTGAAAATCAACCACCAAGGTGCTGTTCGTTGGTGTTATCTCTCCCAAGTAATTATACTTCTCCATGGTTCTATTCCTTTCTGAGCACTCATAGGACAGAATAAGTGCATTATAGTTGAAATAGAGAATTCAAAAACAGAGTATTTGAAACTATAACCGGTTACGAAATTTTGCCAATATGAAATCAGGTTATAAGTCTCACTCATTCTGGTACCAAGCAAGAGATGTGGTGTATGAGGAAGGTCTAGTGCAAGTTGATCATAGGCCTTAGCTCGTTCTGCTTCAAGTTTCTTCTTTTGAATTGTACCTTTTTCAGCTTCTTTTGGACAAGACAAGAATGTTATCATGTCATGAGAGCTATTGGAAACAGCTTGGTTCAGTTGATCACTTACCTTAGCTCGTGCGTGGGTGGGTGTCTGGCCTCTGTCAAGGAACGGTCGGCTAGGAGTTCAAACACAAGAAGGGCGGCTCATTTAGAAAGTTCGGAACACTATTTAGGCGGAAAAACTGTTAAAACACTATTCCTCCCCGGAAAAAAGCTAACCAAAAAATCAATTTAAGCTTAATCGAGGTCCGGTTTATTATTCACGTATTATTATTCATCGGTTACTGTCCATCATAAAATAAAAGTCGGGCCGGACCAGGATCAGACCATGTGACGGATGGCTGAAGGTTTCAGGCCAGGAATCGGGCCCAAAAGACTATGTCGGCGGCTGGAAGGAATGAACTTTGTCCCACATCTCCCAGAAAGAGTTTTAGTCTCCTAGGTCTCTTAGTATAAATATACATGCTTGTACTAGGTTAAGATCATCCCAATCCGAGTATAAGAGCTTTAGCATTATAAGAATTTTTCAAGCTTTTGCTAATATTCTTGTACTCCGAAAATATTATTCAATAAAATCATATTTTTATATTTTCGGTCCTTGAGTTCTTATAAAATAGAATTTTCGGATCCCCATTAAATATAATTTTTGATAGTGTGAGTTTCGGCTCTCACAGTGATCTCAGAATTTGCGACTTGATTCTGATCCGTGATCAAGCCTAACTCTTCTTCCTGCTCCACGAGCTTTCTTTGCATGTCCATATACTTAACCATGTGTTCTTCTCCAGCATCTGAACCTGCATCATTGCCCTTGGATGAGGACAAGTGTATTACGCCAGCAATAGACAATTCAGATACCTTTTTATCCAAAGAAGAGCTTTTATGAGTCTTCGTTTGAACAATGGATTGTTCTGGTTTTGCTTCTCTCTTGCACAGCGTATCATGGCTGAGAATATCATTCTTCTTCCTGATTTTTGAAAGGTTATTCTTGTTTTCTTGATAATAGACAGGCGTGGGCTCTGAACTTTCTGATCCCTAGGAGCATACTTATTCCTCAATATTATTCTAAGTTCCCTTCTCTCGCAACCACCACTCATACGCTTCTTCTTTGAGTTGGCTAAGGGCGCATAAGCTAATCTTTTCTCTCTCTGCATGTGGTTGCAGTGAAACCAGTCGTCCATGTTCCTCTCCCCCTGTAGATAGTCTCGGTTTCTTGAAAATTTATAGAGTTCATTAGCTACTTGATATTCAGGAAAAATTAGAGAGTCGGATTTGGGAGTGTAAGGGAGTTGATGTGGGCTGCTCCGTGTTGGTCTCAATGGGTCGTCTGGTGGTTTGGGTCGAAGGTCTTCTTCCTTCCTATGTCGTGCTCTTTGATACTCCTTACGAAATGAATCCCTCTCTTTGTCCTCATTTGTTTCATCCTTTTGGTAAGGGCTTCAATTAGGAGCTGGTTGCGTGTGTGGCTCAAGCTCTCCTCTATTTTTGGCATTGAAACCTGAGAGACAAAGCACAAATACACCAATAACAAGTTTCTTTTGTGACAGAAACAATAGCTCACAGCAATCAGAAACATATTCTTCAAATCACAACAAACTTGCTCAGAACACAGATCACAACAGTTTGACTTGATCGGACAAAATAAAATATCAAATCGTACTAAAAAGAAACTATTAGTTTCTGAAAAAATTGAAATGACAATTTTATCACACACCAGTTAATTATGAAAATTCAAACAATTAGGCACTTGTTTTAGATCAGAATATGAAAATCAATAAACCGTAAAAACGATACATAAATCAGATCAAGTTCGAATGGAATCAACACAACCTGGCACGAAGTGGCTCTGATACCACTTAATATGATCCTGTGTGAGAGGATCCTTTGCCCTTCGATTGCACTTTGTGATGGGTGATGGATTGAAGATGATTCTCGATGGATGATGATGGAATGACTGAAGTGGTAGACTTAAACATGGAGTTGCGGATTGAATGATTAATGAACTCCAGTTTTTATTTACCCACTGATTTTATTGCATTATATTCAATAATGACTATTGTTTGAATTTCCATGTATGAGCAGTTCACCTGTTAGGTTAGGGATATTTGAAGGTTAAAAGAAGAATTGATATATGTTAGGTTATATATAGAGTTCTTCATCTGGATTAATTTTAATGCTAATTCTAGTGTGTTAATTCAGTATCTAGGTTTATTGATATATAAGAAAGAACTATTGATTGCATGAACTATCTTAGATGAGCAAAATACCTATCCGCAAAAAAATTTGGTTTATGGATTTTATGAAAAATTGAACCTTATACTTTAATGCATGTCTTAACTAATGGATTTAGAATTTAAACAGAGATAATTTACGCAATGAAAACTGGTTGATTTTACATTTGTGTTTCAAGATATCACACTGCATCCCAGAGTCCGTGCAAGTTGCATGAGCAAGGAGAGAAGGAGAGTGCTTTAGCTCGGATCAAAGCAATAACTTGACGGGGAAGAGGAAAATCTCCTTTGGGCATAGAAATAACAAGAAGATGAGGAACAAAGGTGGATCAGCCGATATGAATAGGGAGAGACGCCTAGTACAAGCCGAACGAATGATCTGGACAAACTCCAAGCCTCTCTCGCTCTGGCTATGGCTGAGATTATAGCTCTACCTTCTCAAGTCCACAAGGCATTCAGCAGGGCACCAGAGATAGAGCATGAGTTTGAAGAACCAATGCAGAAATCCTTAACCTGGTGAAAGAACAGAATTCCCTTTTATAATGGACTGACCAACACGAATGCTTGCTTAATAAGTATTTTTCATAGCAGTGGGACAAGACTACCTAAAAACAACAAGTGAGAAGCTGGTTTATGTCTTATATTCGTGGAACACCTTAAAGGAGGAGCCCTCGAATGGATTTCACGCCTCGACCGAAACTCCAACAAAAAATTTCAGAAACTGTCTATTGCTTACCCTAATCATTACTCCATATACATGGACAGAGGAACCTCCACCACACGTCTTTTGAACTTGTCTCAAGGACCAATGAAGACTTTGAGAAACTTCATGTTACAATTCAAAAGAATGATGTCAAAAGTTGAATGCCTAATTAATAAAGGTACCTTTGATACATTAAAGAAGTTACGATGGTCTGATTCCCACTTCCAAAAGAAAATCTCACTGAACGCACCCCAAATAATCCAAAACACTCTGCCCCAAACCCCAAACTTCAAAATCGACGAGGAATAAATGAAGGCCTTAGAAGTACGAATCAGCAAACAAAATCACTACTATGGATCACAACAATCACTTATATACACCAGCGATGAACTACGGACGACTTGCTTCCCCAAAAAGATATGTAGCCTACATAATGTAGGCAACTTGTCTTAGGGCGGGTTAAGCTACCCCTTCCTAAAAAAGGAGGGGGAGTGTGTACATATATGTGAGTCAACATGATTAGTCGCCAACTTAAATTTTAATACAATTATTCGAAACAATCATCTTGGTTTTCATCAATACATTGATTAACTTTTATCAAATCACACCATTACATCCTTCACGGATTTCAACTTTAATCATCTCACGTATTTAACAAGTATTTCTTTATGGGATATGGTTCTTCAACATCATCCCACACTATATATGACCAAGTGTATTTTGGTCTAATATCTGACAAGTATATCTTGAATGATATTCGTATAATTTTGCTTTCAAGAGAGGCCCGTAAATCAAAAACTCACAAGTTTTACAGCTCAAAATAAACTTTTAAACCTAGTAAACAACTCTCGGTACATTGGTCTTCGACATCTTAGAAACATAATAATAAACCCACCAGTTAGTATGAGATTATAAACATGCTTTATCGTCGAAAAAACAGGAATGTAAGTCCTGCTTCATCGTTGAAAAAATGTGTTAGATTTCAGATTACAATTTTTTTTTTTGAAAATCAAACCAACTTTCCCTTTTTTATATAATATTTTTTATGTAATTTCGCATTAATAAAAATAAAGTAGGTTAACCCGTCAATTTTTCGGCGGGAAAACGAAAAATCACTCTTTGGCAGAAAAACTTGGAATCACTTATTCGCATAAAATTCAGAATAATACTTTTGGTAGGAAAATGCGGGATTATGGTTTCAGAGAGAAAATTATTATTATTTTAAAATAAATAAAAATGATATTTATTTTATTTTAATAAAGAAAAAGTTAATAGGTTAATGGTTAACCCAATCCATTTGATCCATTCGTCCATTACAACCCAATTCATTTCAATCCAAACCATTTGACCCATCAACCCATTTGATCCATTAATCCATTTGGATCAAAAATTTCAACCCTAATGGTTTGATGGATTGGATTGGATTGGGTTGATCCATGAGCATTTATCCATTTTGACACTCCAAATCATATGTTGTATTACTTTAATTTTGTACAATATTTTATCTTATATAAGAAATATTATTTTAGTTTAAATGAAAGCAATTTCACATTTATATAAATAAAATATGTTAACTCGGTAGTTTAATATGTTAGGTATCAAAACTTCATTTTTAAACTACACCTATATTAAAATTTACGAAATTAACCTTTTTGCATAATTTTTTCCCATAATATCTAAAATATAATATTTTAAATATATTTTAAAGGAAGTTTCTAATTTGTTTGATTTAGAAACATATTCTCTGATTTAATTTTGATTTAGTTTTGATTTAAATATTAATCATAATTAGTATACTACATTTGACTAAAATACCCTTAATGAGCATTTGCAGAAAACATTTAAATATAATGGCATTTTTGTAATATAACACATGGTTAAATTTTTTTTCTATAATGTAACATAAATTAATAGTATAAAATACAATGACATTTTATGTAATATAATACATGATTAAATGTTTTTTCTATAATGTAACCTAAATTAATAGTATAGATATTAACTTTTAAACTTGATTTGGGTTTGCATTAATTTTTCCAATAACCTTTGTATGATACATTGTATAAAATCATCTTTTCCATTTTCAGACACTATATCGTGTCTTAAGCAGAATATTATAAAATGTTCAAGTAAACATCGTTGCTACACGACTGATTTTATCTGTCGGGCCTCGCTATTCATTCACTCCCACTGATGCCAACAAGTATTTAAAGTTTTGTTTTTCTAACTTGTGGAACTTGTGGAAGTTACTTAACATAAATTAAATATTGTGTATATATATATATATATACACAAACATATGTGTGTCTGGATTGTGATATATATGGGATCAGTTATATGGGTGTGATGTGATCGTCTCTATTTTCATTTCAGTTGAGTTATATATGTGATCAATTAATATAATTTTGTTTGTCAGGTTTAAAATCATAAAGAAAACTTGGCAAGGAGCATAGGATCAAACAAAGGGTTTATATGGTACATTACAAAAGTAGAGGAGATATTGAAGTTTATAAGTATAGTTATAGTTATAATAGATTCTCACTTGGATTAGCTAAATTTGTTTATGTTTATTATTCTTTACTAAAGCTGGTCTTTTTTTTTGAATAGATACTAAAGCTGGTCTTTGTTACATGTTTTGGTTGGATCACATCATCTAAGCTAATAAGAAATTGAAATGCTTTCTTCCTGGTATGTTTTCATGTCTCCTGTCATACGTAAGGCTTGGAAGACAAGGAAGTTGTAGATATCATGGGAGTTTAGAAGGTCAGTAAAAGAGAACAAGAGAATTGAGGGGTAAAATTATCCAATATTGAATCTACACTAATTAAAAGGGATAGAATCCCAGCTTTCTGAAACCTGCCACATCAGCTTTCTGAAACCTGCCACATCAGATTAAAAGTCACGTCATAATTAACTATCTATCTTATTGGTTCATTGAAAAGAAAAACTGCTCTGATTGGAGGAAAAAAGAAACTCCATGCTTCGTGCTTCGTTTTTAGGACCAATTTCTGGCATGACTCTCCGTACAAGGAGGAGAGTCTCAAGTAATGATATCATCGGTTTTTAACGTATTTTGATTCGTTTTTAGTATCCGGTTTGAGTTTCTATTTACATCTTTCGTTGGTTTTTCGAGTCTTTTCTTTTGTTTTGAGTATTTTACAGATTTTATGGAGTTCCGAAGGAGTTTGGCGTTTACGGACATGTTCGAGTCAAGTTGACGTGGAAAACACGAGGAAAGGACCAACTGAAGAGAACGACCATTCTTGGGACAGAACGACCCAACAGAACGATCGTTCCCTCCAAGGAACGGTCGTTCCCTCATTCACCTACCCTGCCGACAACATCACGAGATCGACCGTTCCGTTCCATGTGGTCGTTCCACACCTCACCAACTTTGCCGACAAAAACACACGGAACGACCGTTCTCTCCTCCGGAACGATCGTTCCCCGACACCGCATCTCACCTACTATGGATCGACCAAGGGGAACGATCGTTCTCCACCTAGAACGACCGTTCCCCGTCTCACCTACTCCCCTCACCTTGGCCTATAAATACAACTCACTCTTGATGTTAAAAAACACACCATCTTCTTCCTCCTCTCTTCTCTAGCTTCAGAGCATTGCTCTTAGTCTCTTTTTAGTTTTAATGTTTATATTTTTATTAAGTTCTTATTAGTTTGTTTTAAGCTTTAAACATTTGTGCTTTAATCAAGTTCTATTAAGTTTACTTTCAGTCTTTACTTTCAGTTCTTACTTTCAGTTCTTACTTTCAGTTATTTATATTTATGCTTTACTTAAGTTCTTATTAAGTTATTTTCAGCTTTCATTATCTATTCAAGCTTTTATTATGAACTCTATAATCTCTTTGTTTTCTTCTTTAAATATGTCTGAGTAGATATCTTGGTTAGGTTAAGGTTTGTCAAAAGGAATTCATGAGCTAAAGGATTAAACACAAATAGGCTAATAGAATCGATGTCTTCACCTTTGTTGTTCTTAATGCTTAAATCGAATTGATCATTTGATTTTATGATATGAGATTAATTTAGACAACGACAGTTGCTAGGTTGCTAGAATAAACATTGGTGAGCAATTTAACCATTACCTACGACAGTAGATGTAGTGAGAATTGTGAACAAATCGAACCTATCCTTAATGCTTGTTTACGATTTCTAGTACCAACGACAGTTAGGATTTCTAGATCGTTAGACAAAGTTATTGATACCACGACAGTGGATTGATATTATCTTTATGTTTGAGTTCTAGACTTGTGCTTAAACACTGCCTGAATAGTTGTTTGATCCGTTGCTCTGAATCTCCTGCGATATTCCTTGACCTAACGCTTGTTTAATATTATCTTACAACCGATTTCGCTTTTATTATTTGATATTTACAAAAACCAAAAACAATCTTGAATCGTTTAGCTCGATTAGAATCTTGTACTCTTGGTGTGCCTATTCTTGCTTTCCCTGTGGATCGATAAAATAACATTTGGTTGTTGTTTTCACACCCGAAAATACGCAGCATCAAGTAACTCTCTCTATTCTAGCATAACCTTCTCTAATTGAATAGACATTTTTACCCTTATTGAAAGGAAGAAGAAAAAAATAAATAATGAAACAAAAATGGACGAAATCAAATTTCAGCCATCTGATCAATGTAGAATCAAACGGTCCACGTTTAACCGCGCATTAACTCTCTCTCTCTTCCCTCTGACCCCACACGGACACATTAAATCTCTCTCTCTCTTCCATTTCATGTTTCCTAGTACGAAACACATTCACTCCCCAACTACAACCATATCCCCATTAATTCGATCTTTCTCCTTTCTTCTTCCTTCTTCTTTCTTGTTCTTCGTTTTCTTCCTTTCTTTCTTCTCTCCAGATTACAAATCCATGAATTGAAGGCAGCGTTGGAGAGATAAAGGTTTCTTCTTCATCCTCTTCATCTTCTTCTCTCTCTCCCTCTCTCTCTCTCTCAATCGTTTGGTTTGTGTTTCTTTGTTGATTTCAGTTTTTAGATAGGTTTTCGTTGAAGTATATAGACATATTAAACTTTATTTCGAAGTGTAAAAGGGTTTTACATTGGAAATCTATAGATTGTATAGGTTGTATAGGGTTTATCATAACAGATATAGGAAGTAGAACTGGTACAACGGCTAATAATAAGATAGGCTTAGTACAACAGGTACAACTAGTAAAAGTAGAAAAGGTACAACTAGTCCGACTAATACAAATAACATCGGGGACAACTAGTATAACCGGTACAACTTGTATAGGCTGTATACGTGATATAACAGGTACAACTGGTATAATTGCGTGTACGTAATTGGTACGACTGGTACTAGCAGTACCACTATTATGTGCTGATGTTGTTTATTAATTTTTTTGCAGAGGACAATGGAATATCTCGTCATACATTTTGATCATGGGGGGTATTATTCAGACCATGGTGATGATGTACGGTGGAATAGGAAAGAACGTGGCCTTTGTAGTGTAGCTATGAAGGGAAAGTTAGAGGAGATAACGTATTATAGGTTGGTTGGTATGATAAGGAGTAAGATCATGGGAGATGAGGCGACGACAAAGCTTCTTCTCAGTTATATTCTGTTGTTAGTCGAACCTAAAAGGCCTTCATACATCTTAGATGACGAAGATGTTTTAGCTTATTTGATGGAAGTTAATACAAGTGAGTGTAGGAGTGTTTTGCACGTGGAGTTTACAAAGTTCAACCCAGAAAACCATAGTTCAGAGCAGATTGGTTTGGATGATGAGCTTATGAATGATGATAGAGTAGATCAAAGTATTGGTGATGGCATAGGGTTGGCGATTGTTGAACATGTTTCAGATGATGAAAATGAAACGGTTTATAGGGATGGATATTGTTCATTTGATACAGCTTACATTCCACCAGATTTAGAAGATACTGAGGTTGTTAATGCTGAATGGGAAGATGGGATGGGTCTAGTTGTAGGCCAAGATTTTAGAAGCAAGGCGGAAGTGCAAAATCTAGTGTTGAGGGCTGCGCATCGAGAGTGCTTTGAGATAAGGACGATGAAGTCAACACCTACGTTATATGTGGTAAAATGTCGTGTAACTACTTGCAGCTGGCACTTGCGGGTTTCAGTACCTAAGGATTCAAGTTTATTGACGGTTGCAGCATATAGGAAAATGCATTCATGCTCTCGGCTGGATACTGCAGTAATGAAGAACAAACAGAAAGGCACACCGAGTTTGGTTGCATCTGTGATACATGAGGATTATCCGGGGCAGTTCAAGACTCCAAGTGCAAAAACTCTCGTTGATTTGGTACAGCGTAGTCTTGGTGTGAAAGTTTCTTACTCTACTGCTTGGAGAGGGAAAGCTAAAGCTGTTAGTGATGTGCGTGGTAGTCCAGAAGAGAGTTTTTATATGCTGCCATCTTATTTGCATATGTTGGAGACGGTGAATCCTGGTACAGTGACACAAGTGGAAGTGGATGATGAAAATCGGTTTCAGTATCTATTTATCGCATTGGGAGCTTGCGTTGAAGGTTTTAAAGCCATGAGAAAAGTGATAGTTGTAGATGGAACGCATTTGAAGAATGTACATGGTGGAGTTCTTCTTATTGCTCTTGCTCAAGATCCTGAACATCACCATTATCCCATTGCTTTTGGTGTAGTTGATGGCGAAAAAAATGATAGTTGGAGCTGGTTTTTCAATATGTTGAAAACGCTGATACCGGATGCTCCTGAGCTTGTGGTTCTTTCAGACAGAAATACAAGTATAATCAGGTCAATAAGTGAGGTCTACCCAATGGCTCATCATGGGTATTGCATATTGCATTTGTGTCAGAATGTGAAAGGAGTTGTTTCATACGTTAGGAAAGATGTACTCGAGAAGAATTTCTTGGAGTGCGCACACTGCTATGTAGAGTCTGAATTTCTTGTCCTCTACGATGAATTCAAGGAAAATTATCCACAAGCTGCGTTGTATCTCGGTAAAAGTGTTGATGAGAAGAAATGGGCAAGATGTTGTTTTCCAGGTGACAGGTACAACATAGACACCACCAACTCTGTCGAAAGCCTTAACAATGTTTTGGTAGACGCAAGGAAGCTGTCGTTACTACCAATGATTGATGTAATTTTGGAAAAGATCATTGAGTGGTTTAACAAATACCGGAAAGCTTCTGCTGAAGTACCTGAGATACAAACGCTAGTTCCGCGTGTGCATAAACAAATGCATAACCAGCTTCCGCTTGCTAAGAAGTTAATTGTGAAAGAGCTGAACACCTTTCAGCTTGAGTACAATGTCACTGGGAAAGATGGTGTTCCATATCTGGTTGATTTGAGGATGAAGACTTGCAGCTGCAAGTATTTCGATATACACAAGTATCCATGCTTGCATGCGCTAGCGGCCATCATAAAGCTTGCTGAAACATCACAAGAGGAGCTTGATATACCTCAATTTTGCTCAAAGTATTATTGGACGGAGCAATGGGCATTAGCGTATCGCAGAACGATATATCCGGTACCTCATCATTCTACTTGGGTTGTTCCGGAGGAAATCAAGTCACAGCGTGTCTTACCAAAGCTGTACAAGAAAAAGAAAGGAAGAATACAAGTGACCCGTCACCCAGGGGTTGGAGAAGCTCGAAGGAAGAGGAGGACAAATCGCGTGCCATTTCAGAGTTGGTTTGAGCAGGGGCAGAACTCTGGATGTTAGTTGTGTTTGGTTTATAATCTACTTATATTTGTGTAAGCTTCGTATGACTGAATGTTATTTCTATCAGGTATTACTAGGTACAACTAATGCAACTCTATATTCCAGGATAAATATGTTCAGTACAACTAGTAGAATTGGTACAACTAGGATGTAGTACAATTGGTCCGAGTGGTATTACTCGTACAACTGGTACTATGAGTACAAGTAGTATAACTCGTACAATTGCATTGTTAGTTCAATTGGTACAACTAGTGCAACTTCTAGTTACATTTGTGAAAATGCATTTATAATACTATTTTCATGTTTACTAGGCCATAAAAACACTGAAAACACATTTCCACAACTACATAAGTGATTTAAATACGCTGCAAACATATTTCAGTTTTTGCTTTGATGAAGATGTTATCTTTCCATTATCTACCTTATACTTTTAATGTTACTTTCACAATCTTGGCCACAACAACATAGACATTCACTACCAAATAAGTTTTCCAACATTTAGTTATATAGGAATATTTAATATGTAGTTTATATACTTGATTTCAAAAGTACAACTAAAAAAATTTAATTAAAAGCATGGTACTACTAGTTACAAGTTATTATGACAAAAGTCTAACTCTTTACTAATAAAAAAAACAAAGGTATAACTGCATCATTGGTACAACTGTTTACAATTTTTATTTTTTTTAATCATCAGTTTACACATGTCGTTCCAATTTTGTAGGTATTAACATTTCCGATATTAATAGTAATTGTACCAGTTATACTAATGGTACTAATTTTACTAAAATTCATAAATAAAACAAAGAAAATAAGCCTGAAAATAATTAAATTCATAATCAAGTCTAAATACTTAAATTCATAACAAGTCGAAATACATAAAAGTCGAAGATACATAAAACAAAGAAAATACATAAAACAAAGAAAATAAGTTCAAGTTCTCATTTTGGAACATATGGGGACTGCAACTGGCGAGAAGGTTTTAAATCTCTCTTAGGCCTTGGAGTTTTTGGAGTTAGAGAACATTTTAAATTTCTCTTACACCTTTGGATCAACCTCCTAGCTCTAAGGACTTTCTCGCTGGACTTGTACATTTTTCTCACTGCATAAAAAAAAATCACAACCATGAAAATGAGCACAATAATGCACCAAAACCACGCTGCATCACAAAATGCAAAAACAAACCATTTCTCACCAAAACCAGGCTGGGATGCGACAGTCGGAAGAGAACACGGAGGAGAAGACGGAGGTTGGGTCTCTTGACTTGGTTGAGTCGCCGCACCTGCATTCTCCTCTGCAAGAACCTGCATCTCTGCAATCGTCTTTGCCGCAGTAAGAGCCTCCTGTTCAGCAAGAGCCTTCTCTGCCTCCATAGCAGCCTTCTGTTCAGCAAGAGCCTTCTCTAGAACAATCCTAGTTATACTAGTTAGAGGCTGTTTCTCAATCGCCTTCTCTACTACTCTTAGAACAAAAGATTCAGGCTCATTAAACTCAGGCAGAACAAACTGTCCTTCATCATCACACTCCTCAGTCGATTTCTGCTGAGGCTTCTCTCCATGCGCTGCAACATTAAAACGCCTTAATTACTTTATACCAGTCCTAATTTTACTATTTTATAAACTCAACATACCATCAACAGACTTCTCAGCAGCATTGGGCACTTGATTAGTGTCAGCCGATTTCTGTCCACCATTCTCTGCAGCATTGGGCACTTGATTAGTGTCAGCCACTTTCTCCTGAGGCTCTGCAACATATAAAAATTGTAGCACAAATTCAATGCAACACATTCAACATTATTGTAACAAAAATTCAAGAGAAATTACCTTCTCTACATGGTGGTGTTTGAAAACCACTCCTCTCGTCGTTTCCCCCAGTCCACTGAAACTCTCTTCTGAAACCTTCCAAAGACTCCACTCTACTCTCCAGCCGCCCTACCGCCTCTTTCATATCCTTAAACCCTTATTCCATTCTGCTCATCATCCTTTTAAGATCTTCCTTCAGATCATCCGGTTCTACAGCTCGTGGTGCATCAGCCATTTGCACACCTCCAACCGGTTCTCCAGCTTGTTGTGCATCAGCCATTTGCACACCTCCAACTGGTTCCAACCCCTCAACTGCTACATCTGGTATTTGAGCTCGGGATTCAGTATCTTCCTTCCACCTATCCTCCCAAAAAATCTTCCCTCGTTGGCGGACTAATAACCTGTTCCACCCGTCAACAATAGGGTCGCATGCATCGTCATCATTAAGAAGCTCATAATCCACCAACAAATCCTCTTTCATAAGCTCCTCCATGAGGCCTAATTCATAACTATGACGATCTAATAGGCTATAAATAACCTGAAGAACACAAAAAAATAAATATAAACACCAAAGTAACAAACCCACTTAAGAAGAGATAGTGAAATCTAACCTTTGTATCTCCAAGAGCGGCATTTATTTGATGCAAACCAAACCCACTTGCGCCAGTTTCTCTAAACTTCCATTTGCACATTCTTGGACATTCAGGATCAGCATCATCTATTTTCTCTCGAAACTCTGTCTTCAGAGCTGGTATAGCTTCAAACGCCAAAATCTGCACATAGTTTAATCAGTTATACTAGTTATACTCTCATACAACTTATCTTAATTTGAAAAAATTAAATATCACTTACCTCCAACCCATTGATGAACCCCGGAAATGTCCATGTAGGATTCGCTGGAAGCCTCCCTCTGAATTGCTTGTCCACATGGGATATCTCAAACATGTTATTCTCAAATGTGAAACGACCCAACGAGAATCTTTCACAGAAACGCAGGTCGTCGACCACACGCAAGAGGAAGGGCTCTATATTGAGTCGAACCTTTGACTTCCCTTTTATCACAGTCACTAGGAAGTACAACAGCGCCATCTTCAGGCGATCACCCGTACCATCATCTTTCATCTCCGTCAGCTTTTGCAGCACTTCTTCAGGCCATACTTTTCTCTCCTGGCCCGGAAAGTGTTTGTCAACAAAGTCCATGCTCCCCATGTTCTCGTAATCATCCGGGTACAGCTGGCAGTCTAACCCCGTTAAGAGGGCATGTTCGTGGATGGAGTACCGAATGGGCACACCATTCACCACGAACCATGCCTGTTTACGTTTCCCCGTTTTGGCAGTCCGGAGAAGCAACATCCACAAGCCCATAACCTTCCTCGTCCTGTGGCTATGCATGTGGAAGATGTGGCTGAACTGACGGTGATTGAGAAACCAGTTCTTCTCGCCATCATTCAAGCGTTTGAGGACTATTTCTTTGAAATTATATTGAGTGCACTTAGACGCCAATGTGCATCCCTTTTCAAACTCGGACGTACTAAAGTAGTATCCGAGCGGTTGCAAAGGTTCTACAGAAAAAAAAAAATTTGCTTCATATCAATCGTACCAGTCGTACCACAAATACCAGTTGTACTAATAAGACCAATCCTACTAATAACACTAGTTGAACTACTTCGCCTAATTGTACTAATTACACTACTCGAACCAATTGAACTAATTATACTGGTTAACTACTTAGACTAGTTTAACTAATTATACTAATCGTTCCACTTAACCTACTCATACTAGTTAAATCAGTTATACTAGCCATGGTTAGGGTTTAGAGGATCCTTTACCTCATCTGTAGGCGCCTCCGACGGTGAAGCCCGTGAAGCCGCTTCATACGGCGAAGTCCGGGAAACCGCAAGTGAAGACCGGCAAGCCGACAGTGAAGCCGACAGTGAAGCCGACAGTGAAGCCGCTTGCGATTGCGACGGAGATGGACTGATTCCTGCTTCTCTAACCGGAGCCACAGGGGAAAGGGGAGGGGTGGTCATCGGAGCCGTTGGAGCCAGAGGCGGAGCACCGAAAGTTTTCTCCTTTAATTTCTTCCGAGATCTCCTCTCCTCTTCTCGCGGTGCAGCAGGACGCTTCTTCGTCGGTTGTTTCGAAGTCGACGCCGGAGCCTCCGACCTCGCCGCCGGATGATTCTCCCTCGCTTTCTTTTGCACCGGTTTAGATTTCTTGTTCGCCGGTCGACTCCCCTTCTTCTTTCTTGTACGATGTGCCATTGGGTCGCCTGCGGATTTGATTGGCGAAATCAGAGATTGTGGTTCGTCGAATTTGGGGATGGTGAGGGATTAGGGTTTCAGTGTGGAGAGGAGGAAAGAGAAGAATAAGCGTCGATTGATTTTAGGAGGATAAAAACGATGAGTTTTGTGTTATGAACCGTTTGGTTAATGGACTCAATATAGACCGATCCATATAGAGGTTATTAACATAACCGGTCCTTAGTATAATTAGATGTTTTCCTTTATAGACAAGGAATAGGTTTATGGAATATTTCCTTTTCTTTGTATGAGTAGTAAAAGGATAATTACCTTTTCTCTACCTGGTGTAACCACTATATAAAGAGACCATTGGTCCTCATAATAATACACACAGAACATTCAGTTCACAACACGTTATCAGCACGAAAGCTCCTAAACCCTAAAACCCTAGAGACCCTGAGTAGCCGCCGAAACTTTAAAGAGTCATATCTTTCAAACCGTGAGGAACCAGAAGGCGATCTAGATATCAAATCGAAGCCCTCGACGAGGCGAATCTACCGGTGAAAACCGCTTGTCGATCCGACATAGGACGCGCTCTCACGCACGCATACAGTGCACGACGACCCACCAAATAAACCAAGGAGATCCGATTTCAGCTTGTGTTTTCCGAGGTCATTAGCTCCCGGTTCATTCCAATTCAAATCTAAAAGAAAGAAAAAGGTAAAACCCTAAACTAAGAAGAAAGCAAAACCGAATTGGACATTAATGAACTTGAACCCTAAAATCGGTTGCTCCCATGAACTTGTTTGATCTTATATTCAAACCCACCTTGAAATCGGACTTAAGCTTATGAAACCCTAAAATCGGATTGTTTGAATATTGCCTTGCTTGTTTGCTGAATCGATTTGTGATCTTGATTGCATGTTTAAATTAGTTCATTAGCTTGCTTATTTACCTGTTTAAAATCGCATGAGAACTTGCTTGCATCAATCACTTAAATCGAATTTGGACTAGCATAGAAATCGCATGTATCATTGATTGAAATCGGATTGTATGAGTTAGGTTGTTAGAATCGATTTGTGCCTGCTTGTTTTGGCCATAGTTGAAATCGTGAAACCCTAGAGAAAAGGCTAGGTTGAAATCGATCCTAAACCTAATCCTAATCCAAATAGGAAAACCTTAATCCCTTCCTTTTAGTAAAAAGGAAAGTGTTAAGTATATCCTTTTCCCATTTTGTTTAATTTCCTTTATTGGTTTATCCCTTTAATGAATTGCCTTATGATTAATTTTGCAAAAAGGGAAATTGATTAATATTGCTAATAGCATAATAGAAAATCGGTTGCATGATTTAATTAATTGATTTGCATAATTGATTGAAACCATGAAGTATTAAAATCGGACATGCTATATGCATATATATATAAACCGGCCATTACCACTAAGGTCCGGATTTATTAAAAGCCCCTAACTGAAAATCGTTAAAACGTTTTTCAGATGGCTGACGTCAACTTTGATGCATATGAAAGAATGGCCAAAGTTAACAACTTTGAATACCCGGTCCTAGATCTCTCAGGAGACGAATTTATGGAATGGTCATTGAGCACGAGACTTGCTCTACAAGACAGAGGACTCGGAAGATGCATCTACAAAGATAATAATGAACTTGAAAGTCAAAAGCAAAGAGCCATAAACATTATGCGCCGTCATCTCACTGAGGATCTAAGAGATCAGTATGAAGATACTAAAGATCCAGTTGACCTCTGGACAAAGCTTGGTGAAAGATTCTCAATGAAATTATGGCTGACCTCCATGGATGGATGGAGTAGACTCAGCTTCCAGGACTATGAATCCGTGGATGAGTACAATTGTACTCTACTGAGAATCGTACATGGCTTTATGCTATGTGGCGAAGTGATAACACACAGAGATCTTTTAAATAAGACTATATCTACATTCCATCCGAGACAGATAGTGTTATCACGAAAGGCCGAAACTTTCACCAACTATAACGATCTACTATATTACCTCCTTGGTCCACAAAGGACAAAAGAAATTATCAGTAAAGCTGATGACTTCATAAAGAGGCGTAAAGAGATGACAAAACCTCAAACGCGCAATGCGGAAGAATGCTCAGACTGTGAGGGCAGTTCATACGTTGACTGGAAAAATAATTTAGTTTCCGATTTTATACTTTCATGTTGCTTTCTTGTTTTGATTTGCTTTGGATTCATGTCTTTGGATTTCTATCTATGATTTAATAAAATATTTAAGGCTTTAAGACATGATTCTTGTTTTATGAAGTATGGACGTATTCCTTGTGGATAGTGGGTCAAGTCATACGATCTTGAAAGATGAAAGATACTTCATAGACATTAAACTAAGAAAGGCAATCGTAGAGACTATAGCAGGACAGGCCAGTCTTATAAAAGGCCACGGCCAGGCCGCCGTTCTAATGCCTAAAGGCACACATCTCGAAATTCCAGATGCATTGTTTTCCCCAGACTCAAATCGTAACTTATTGAGCTTTAAAGACATTCGTTTGAATGGTTATCATGTGGAAACAATGGGCGAAGGGAAGAAAGAATTTCTCCAAATAACAAAAATCGCCAACGGCCATAAGAAGATCCACGAGACCATACCTGCTATAGCTACAGGCGTGTACTGTACTAAGTTCAGTATGATAGAGGCCAATGCCACCGTAAACAAAGCCCTTACGGATATGTTCACTCTATGGCACGACCGTCTGGGACATCCCGGGTCAGGAATGATGCGGAAATTGATCCTCAACACGAATGGCCACGCCTTGAAAGAAAGGAAAGTGATCCCTATGAGTCTCACTTGTGCCTCGTGTTCGCAAGGAAAACTGATTGTAAGACCATCACCAGTAAAGGTGACTAAGGAAATGATAAACTTTCTGGAAAGGATTCAAGGAGACATATGCGGACCAATCCACCCACCTTGTGGGACATTCCGATATTTTATGGTCCTCATTGACGCATCTACACGATGGTCACATGTATGCTTATTGTCATCACGGAATATGGCATTTGCAAGACTCCTTGCCCAGATAATCCGCCTAAGAGCGCACTTTCCAGACTTTCCGTTAAAGTCCATCCGTATGGACAACGCGGGAGAGTTTACGTCCAGAGCGTTTGATGACTACTGTATGTCCATGGGGGTAAGTGTTGAGCACTCCGTGGCACATGTACATACACAGAACGGCTTAGCCGAGTCTCTCATCAAACGAATCCAGCTGATTGCTAGACCATTAATCATGAGGTCAAAGCTTCCAGTTTCAGCCTGGGGACACGCTGTCTTACACGCTGCAGACCTAATCCGTATCAGGCCATCTAGTGACCACAGGTTTTCCCCAATGCAATTACTAACGGGTCAAGAGCCAAACATATCCCATCTTAAGACATTTGGATGTTCAGTCTATGTGCCTATTGCTCCACCACAGAGAACTAAGATGGGACCTCAAAGGAGGATGGGGATATACGTTGGATATGATTCACCCACGATCATAAAGTATCTTGAGCCAACTACCGGTGATTTATTTAAGGCCAGATACGCGGATTGTCATTTCGATGAGTCCGTTTATCCAACTGTAGGTAGTGAAAACCGGCTGACAAAAGAACTCTCATGGAATCAAACATCCATAAATTGGCAAGATCCTCGAACCCAAGAAAGTTACTTGGAAGTTCAAAAGATTATACATATGCAAAAGCTAGCTATACAATTGCCAGATTCCTTTGCTGACCCGCAGAGAGTTACTAAGTCGTATGTTCCAGCCGTGAACGCACCAATACGCATTGATGTCCAAAGTGGACCGCAAGTGGCTACAGAGTCTAAACCGCGAGTAAAGCGTGGAAGACCAATTGGTTCCAAAGATAAGACTCCTCGGAAATTAAGAAAAGGTGCTGATATTCAGGCCGAGGAGATAACTAATGGACCGGACACTCATGAGCCTAAGGAGCTGCCAAATGATGCTCGGGACGCCGAGCCTCATGGTCCTGAAGTTCCAGATAACAATGAGATCTCAATAAATTATGTTATGTCCGGAATCCAATGGAACAGAAAAGATATCGACGTCGATGATATATTTGCATGCAACGTAGCACTTGAGATTATGAATGAGGATCTAGAACCCACGTCAATAGATGAGTGCACTCAACGATCTGATTGGGCTAAATGGAAAGAAGCCATAAACGTGGAGTTAAACTCTTTAAAGAAGAGAGAGGTTTTTGGTCCCATTATTCGGACACCTCGTGATATAATACCAGTTGGACATAAATGGGTCTTTGTAAGAAAGAGAAACGAACAAGGAGAGATTGTTCGACACAAAGCACGGCTTGTGGCACAAGGATTCTCTCAAAGACCTGGAATCGATTATGAGGAGAAATACTCCCCTGTGGTGGATGCAACGACATTCCGATTCCTTATAAGTTTGGCCATAAGAGAAAAGTTAGATCTGCGGTTAATGGATGTTGTCACTGCATACTTATATGGTCCACTGGATAATGAAATCTATATGAGATTGCCAGAGGGTATTGAGCTCAAAGATAAGAAAAGTTCTCGAGAAGAACACTGCCTTAGGCTAACCAAATCCTTATACGGACTGAAACAGAGTGGGCGCATGTGGTACAATCGTTTAAGCGAGTACTTGATTAAATCCGAATATAAAAATGATCCCATCAGTCCGTGTATCTTTATAAAGAAGTTTGCAAACGGTGGATTTGTGATTATAGCAGTTTACGTGGATGATTTGAACATCCTCGGCACCTCTGGAGAAATCACCCAAACAGTTGATTTGTTAAAGGCCGAATTTGAAATGAAAGACTTAGGAAAGACTAAGTTCTGTTTGGGAATACAGCTTGAGTACGTCAAAGACGGAATCCTTGTGCATCAAATGGCGTATACTGAAAAAGTACTTAAGAGATTTAATATGGACACAGCTCACCCATTGAGTAGCCCAATGGTCGTAAGGAGCATAAGCCCGGACACAGATCCGTTTGGTCCAATAAGAAAGGATGAAGAAGTCCTTGGTCCCGAAACGCCATATCTAAGTGCCATAGGAGCGTTACTATACTTGGCTAGTCACACTAGACCAGATATTTGTTTTGCCGTGAACCTCCTATCAAGATTTAGTTCTTGTCCAACCCAAAGGCACTGGAACGGGATTAAACATTTACTTCGTTACCTTCAAGGAACGAAAGATATGGGTTTATTTTACACTAACCATAACGACAAAGGTTTAGTTGGTTTTGCTGATGCAGGTTATCTATCGGATCCACACAATGGACGATCTCAGACAGGATATGTGTTCACTCACGGAGGAACCGCAATTTCATGGCGATCCATGAAGCAGACACTCACGGCCACTTCATCAAATCACGCAGAGATTTTGGCGATTCATGAAGCCAGCCGTGAATGTGTTTGGTTGAGATCGATGACTCAGCACATAAGACGAGATTGTGGGATGACAGATGGAAAGGACGAACCGACCGTACTTCATGAGGACAATGCTGCGTGCATAGCTCAACTGAAGGATGGATACATCAAGGGAGACCGGACGAAGCACATTCTGCCAAAATTCTTTTTCACTCACGATCTCCAGAAGGCTGGAGAAATACAAGTGCTTCAAGTCCGTTCAAGCGACAACTCAGCTGACTTGTTCACAAAGTCGCTCCCAACTTCCACGCTCAAGAAGCTGGTGTATCAGATCGGCATGCGCCGACTAAGGGACTTTAGTGATGTATAAATCAGGGGGAGTAATACGTGCTGTACTCTTTCCTCACTAAGGTTTTGTCCCACTGGGTTTTTCTTTAGTGAGGTTTTAATGAGGCAGCATCCCCAAGCGTATTACAAAGATCCTTGGTTGCATCGGGATTCGGTCATTTCGTCCAAGGGGGAGTGTTATGAACCGTTTGGTTAATGGACTCAATATAGACCGATCCATATAGAGGTTATTAACATAACCGGTCCTTAGTATAATTAGATGTTTTCCTTTATAGACAAGGAATAGGTTTATGGAATATTTCCTTTTCTTTGTATGGGTAGTAAAAGGATAATTACCTTTTCTCTACCTGGTGTAACCACTATATAAAGAGACCATTGGTCCTCATAATAATACACACAGAACATTCAGTTCACAACATTTTGGGGATTTTTGGTCACTTAATTAAAGGGTAAAAAAGACTTTTACAGGTGATCGAAATTAAAAAGAAAATGAAAAAGAAATGCCAAAAACATAGAGGTTATATAAGAATTTCTGTGTGTACGGAAGGTCAATACAGAATTTGATCCTCGTTTTTAACACCGTATATGCTTCATTCTAAAAAAAAACATTTAACCCTTACTAGCTAGCCCAAAAAATGGTGACTTCCTGAAAGAGAAATCCATAACGGCCCACTAAAGCCCAATTAAGTGTAGATTACCCTACATCAGCCCACCGGAGAACGTTCCTTCTCCGACGGCGTTTACTCCACCGATGGACTCCGTCTTCTCATCTCCACCGTTTGCGTTATATGTCTATCCCAATTTCGATTTGGAATGAAAACTCTACCACTCCCCTCTCTTCCGTTTCCCCCATAATTTTTTTAATAGACAGCCCTTTTGAATCCTCAAATTTCCCCTCTAACGCCATATAAATGATGGCCCAGGTTACAATCTTCCAACTCATTCATCTCACTCTAAAAATTCGAAACCGATGGCTAAGAAGACTCCAAAGTTTCAGGAACAGCTGAGCCATCTCAATATACCGTCTCGCTAATCTCACTTTCTTTTTTCCCACTAGGGCTTCACATTTTTGATTCAGTTCCTTTGATATGCAGTTTTGATTCGATTGTGCATCGCAAGTAAGTGGTTGTGAAAGATCTCCAGAATTTTTATTAGTTCATGATTTACTGTGAACAATGATTTATTGTATTTCCTTCAGATGATGGTGTTCTCCATCGGAATAAGCCAGAGAGGTAAGTACATTGATCCCAATAATGATTTTTTAGCTTCTGTACAGACACTCTAATGGTTGGTTTTTAGTATGTCCGCCATAATTTCTCATGTTTCAGACGTATAAGACTGAGATGGAGTCCTTCACAGAGCTAAAAGCAAAAATTGTGTTCAAGTTCTTCGAGTTTGGTAGGACGTATAGTTATGTTTGATGTGTAGTGCTTCTCATGTTTCAAATGAATAATTTATATAAAAATTGAGAATAAGTTGAAGGATTTACTGCAGGTAAAGTCTAACGCAGCTAAAGTTTGTTTGTTTTTTAAAGGAGACAAATGGCTGGGTTGGAAGAGATTATACATATGCATCAAGAAGGTAACCCTCTTCTAACAAAACAAGGTCACTCTTGAATATTTTTCTATATTCACTCTCCCTTTACTGGTGTAATACAATTGTTTTGTGTTATAAACTCTGAACCTTTCATTTGATTGGATTCTTCGTTGAACACAAAATAATCTGAAAAACAATTTACACAGAATTAAGGTCACGATTCAGGATAGAGGCTTTCAATTTTCTGGAATACAATCATGTTTTGCATTCTTCTGTGTTTCCAGGGATCCCAACTGATGTCAAGGTTGACAATTCAAAGGTCAAACATATATTGCAAAATTCGATGTATGTCTTTGGATGTACAAACTTACTTGTGCCTAACGGAAGGAAATTCGTGTGCTCACCTCTGGTATCGTTAGTTGTATACGTATCTATATTAGTGAGACGGGACCACTAGGGTTAAAAGGTTAGTTTCATCAGCTGAGTAGGAAGAACAACAATAGAGAGATAGAGAAAGATGAGATTGATTACCTGACAACCATGGCTCCGACGCGTTGAAACTTTTTTACCAGTTCGGAGCTCTGTAAATCTATGCTTTAGATTACCGATTTCTAGTATTTCTTCCTGAGTAATGCTGCACAAAGCAAAAGGAAAAGAAGTGAGGGATGGGGAAAAAGATAATACATGTATTAGGCCAGGAAAAATAAAAAGATTAGTTAACTTTATGGACCTTGCTATACTGTTTTCTTTTGCTTAGATTAAGTGTATATTTACGATTAAACTGACCTTGCTATACTGTTGTTTTCTTCTTGCATTGGTATCGTAATCTAAGTCAAATGTTACATTAGACTACCAATACTTTTTTTTATTATGTTGTTATAATTTCATTAAGTATGTTCTTATTTTCTTAGAGTTTTTCCGAAGCTTAGTGCCAGCTAGGTACTTCTATTAACACAAGGACGAGATTAATTTCAAGAAAGAGATGTCAGACAAACAAATTTAGAAAAAAACGTGAAGGTAATGACCCGTATTTTCAAAGTAATCATACAAGTTCAAAAATAGAGTTTGTAGTCACCAAAATTCAGTACCTGTAACATTGCTTTTCATAAGTCTTCCACTATCAGTATGCGATACACATGGAAGAGTAAACTAAAAGTGACAATGTTGCAGTTCTAAGGAGAAATATCGAAAACTAAATGAATTTGTCAATGTGAATATTCTTATTGATTTTTTTTTAGTAAAGAAGGAATTAATAACACTGCTGAGTACTTTGATCTTGGTCTTTGCTTCCAGAAATGCTATCGTTGAGATTTCATGAATTCAGCTTTGTTATGAAAATTCAGACCTCTTTCTTAGGGGTTTAAAATATGTGCAAGCTTAATATTCAAAAGATGTCTTCAATTGCAAATTTTCTGCAGAGCACATATCAGTACTGTCAGAGACTAACTTCTAAAGAGTATTCATCGGTTGCAGACTTGCAGGTGGATATTAGGCAGAAGATATGTGTTGATGGGGAAGTAAACAAATTGCGGTGTGTATGCCACAAAAGCCGACTCCTGTGGGTTCTAAGACAAGTGGGTCTGATGTGTTTCTGTTTGATTACACCATACACTTTAAAAGGCCTCAAACAAGTGAGTGTGATCCTGATTTGAGGGTAATGGGACATGAACAAGAAGGTTATGGAGTGGTTTGGAGCTTCTTCAGGGAGGGGTTATCTTTTCAGTGGCTCAGAAAATCAGAAAATATGTGTCGGGGATGTTTCAGTAACTGCTGATGATAAGGTTTTGAAGAAATGCATGTGTATGAGGTAATGTGAGAGTAGTTTTGTTTTTTCCTTCTCCTAAATATCTGAAGATTAAGCTCTCTGCATCTGATTGTGGGTTAAGGGACATGAAACTGAAAGTGACATTGAAGATGTAGCATGACAAATGAAGAACAAAAACATATTTCAGTCTGCAGTTGATGATTGTATTTTCTTAATGGTACTTACATAAAAACCAAATCCAACACCAAATCAGAAGCTCGCGAGTCACGAGAGAGGTATAAACTATCTCTGAGACAAAATGGTCATTAAAGGAGAACTGGAGAATTGAGAGCTTAAAATATTCAGTATTGACTAATTTTTAGAGATGACATAATGCGAAGTCTATGACAACATTTTTAGATTGCTATTACAACTTCTAACATTTTTTTAATTTAATTAATTGCTAACTTTATATAGTCTTACTAAAAGTTGTTCATCAACAGATATTTTAAACCGAATATAAAAGTTTGAATTTTCATGCATCAACACAAACCATCTTATATATAATGAGCCAAGGCTCTTTCCTCACTTTGCACCACATAATGCCAGGTGGCGTTTTAGTTTTGAGTATATGAAAAAAATGAAAAGAAAATGGTGTCTGGTGGACTCGAACTCGGATAAAGAGAGTATTAAGCATACACCTATAACCACTGGACCATGTTGTTTCGTTGACAATGTTTACCGAAACAAATATATAAACAATATTATAGTAAAAATGTCTTCAAATTCTTCCTCGATTAATCCCCGAGTAATCTCAGATTTTTCGGTAACTGGCTAGGTCCAGACCCACAGCCCGACTAACGCCAAGCGAGTTCCCAAACCTGGGTTAACACTAACAAAAATACATTCGTTAAACAAGTTGATGAGAAGTGAATAAAGAATTCGAGCAATAATACATTCCGATAACACTAATAAAAAAGGTATTCGATTACAAATCATGGTTTACTTTAATTTTAATTTTACCAACTTTTTTATACATAAAATACAATAAGTGTGTAGTATTTAATAATGATCTTTAATCCGAATAAAAAGATAGAATTAATCCATTTTAAACTGATTAAAATGTCATACCTGAAAAATTACAATATCCAGATGTTTTCAATGTAGAAGTTCATTCCATCAAGAGACAATTCATGGGTTTTTTTTATAGAAAAAGAGACGATTCATGAGATCGTCTATGGTCACATAAACACTTTCAATATTTGAATGTAAAATATAGTTTTTATGAATAAAATTTGCAATAAAAGTTTTATGAGATATAGTTCTAGCCATGACGAAATGAAAAACTATATCTTGCAATCCTCAGCAATTAATCTTATATTGACATAAAAACGTGAAAAATGAAAAAAATGAAAAAGTATCATTAGATAAATAAAATCAAAGAAAAATCAATATTAATATATTGATACAAATAGACACATAAAATAACAATAATTATTATCTAACTATATAAATTTGATTATATATTCAACCAAAAAAATAAAAATAAGACAAACATATACCCCGTGTAAAGAAGAAGAAAATAAAAGTCATTATGGTTAGCCATCATCTAGAGAGGTGTTCGAATACTGAATAATGAACTATCACCTATAGGTTACAAATAAGATAATAAGATATCAACACGAAAAAATGACGCTAACCAATGGGCGTGAAAATGCAAAAGAAGGTAAAAAGAATATTAATGATTAATTCGCCGGTTTTTCTGGGATAAATAATGTATTCTTAAATTATACATAAACAGAAAAATAAATATTAAAATATTCTGAATTGCGTAATTTTATTAGAACTATATATAATACGAATGAAATAAATATATAACCAACGGAATACTATCCCGCGCATGCGCGGGGTTAGCAGCTCTACTAGTTATATTAGTTGGCATGTGTGCAGTAAATTAGTACAAAATACAATATAATGGAACTAAGGGCCTTAATTACATGTAGATTTTAAACAAGAGTTTAGTTTATTTTTTAAAAAACCATTTTGTTAGTCATTTAAGCTTTTATACAAATAGATTTCATAAAATTTAGATAAACCAGTTCTTCAATGTTGTTATCATTTTACAAACATAATTTTAAAACTATAAGTTGTGGGTTTTTCTAAAAAGTAATTGGTTTTTTTTTGGAGATTTTAGTTACTTAATAAGAAATAATTAAATGCTATCTTTTATTGAAGAGAAGAATTCTCATACAAAATTCTACACACTCAAAAGTGTCTCATCTTTACGATAATGTGAAATTATTTATTTATCTTTAAATTCTCTCTCTCTATATATACATGCGTCATGTTCATCCAAAAGTTTTATTAGTATTTACAATTTTCTAAATTCTTACTTTCTATAAAAATAAAATTTAAAAAAAACGTTCATAAATTTTATTTTTAATAATTTTTAAACAGATCAAAGAAAAAATAAAAAATTTAAAATAACGAAAAGGTTTTTAGAAGATAATCAAATATTTTCAAAATCAGAAACTAAACAAATCACCAGTCAATTTTTTTTTAAAAAAAAACTAAAATCTATGGTAAAACCGAAAACCAAAAAATATGTAAATAAAAAGAAAATATTATTAAGAATTTGAAAGTGTATTCTAAAGAAATGAATGATAAAAGAAATAGCGAGCATACAATATAGTTCCAATAAATGACAATAAATCAGTTGTATTTAAATCAAATATATTTTCAGAATTCATAAAATCACAAATAATAATAATATTTCTCTCACACTAATTTAACAAACAACATTCATTTTGACAAACCCGGGCGTAGCCCGAGGCACCCCCTAGTCTACACTAATTAAAAGAGCTTGCCTCCTTTCTCTCTGAGGCCATCCACGTAATCATAAAGCCACGTAATAAAGCTTCGTTCAATCAACCAATGCCATCTGTCATCTTCATCCACGTTGTTAAACTCAAATTAATCAAATCAGGAATAACCATTCGTAATTAATCATATCACGGTGGCCCAATATGAGTATAAATAAAATGAATGGCCCAAATAAGAGTCTCAACCCAAAAAAACAAATGCCAGCGAAATCAATCACGACTAACCCTTCAGCTTCACAGTTCTTCTTTCATAACCGGCAAAATCATTCACAACTTTCATAATCAAGGATCAAAATCTATAATGGAGTAAATGAAGGGGAAGGGAATCACCATAGTGTTGGTGTAATCAGGTTGGTGTTGAGGGGGTGGAAATAACTATTTTGACCTTAATGAAATGAATTTTAAAATCAAACCCATCCCAACCCCAATTCAATTCAACCATTAATTCTAACCACCTAAACCCAACCACATATCCATCTCTCTCTCTTTTCATCGTTTATTTGAACCCGACACAAAAAAAAATTGGAATTCTCTTTCGCTCTACATCTCTGCAACGGATTCACAGTAGAAACCCACACTCAAATCATCTAAGGCTTCCACATCAAACGACGTCACAAGCTTCTCTCTTTTATCCAGTCCGTTTTGCGATTAGGAAGAAAACCTAACTGGCCGAGCTATTGTTTGTTTTTGTCTGCGTGATTATAAGGCGGCGAGGAAAGGGATTTGAGAGATTGCGTTTGGCAAAATTGTGCAGCAATGAAAGGGATAGCAAGGATTGTAACTTCTCTTTCGCGACTCGGTGGTCGCGAGATCATTTCTGGAGGAAGTAGTACGGTTTCTTCTTCGTCTTCCTCTCTTCTGATATCTCGTCGCTCGCTTTTCATCTCGGCGGCAACGCCCTTTCCGACCAATTCACCTGATTCTCGGACGATGGACTCTGCTCTCACCTTTTCAAGATCTTCTTCACTTCCTCAGATATGGGCTTTTCATGGAGGTATGGATCTTCTTGGTTTTTTTGTTTTTCGTATTTTGCTTTCATTTTCATCACAAAGGTTTGGGATTTATTCTTCTCTCTGTGTCGTAGATCATTTGCTTCGATGCATAATTTGATAATTGGTCAGATTTTGTAAGTAGTTAGATTGTTTCAGGCTTGAGGTTAGAGCAGTCTTTATCTCTCGACGAATGATCCATATAGGTTTTCTGTCTGTTGGCTTTGTTGATTCTGGGTTTTCGAAAAGATGCATTGTTATGCAAGCACTCAGATTTCTCTGTTTTGTGACTATGCTGTATCACTCTCATTTTTCTGTTTGTCTTGTGAATATGTTAGATTAAGGTATATGGTTCTCTGTTTTGTGACTATGCTGTATCACTCAGATTTCTCTGTGTTGTGACTATGATGATTAACAATTTTAATGTATTCTTCTTCAGGTATGGAGAATGCTTTTGGGTGGAGTGAAGGTTGTTGGCATCTATGTGTGGGCTAGTGACAGTGTTTTCAAGAAATCAACTATGATCCTTTGCCATGTAAGTTTGTGTGAGATCATACCTCTTCACTTTGAGATGTAAATCGATTTAAAATTTGGTTTTGGTCTACATTCTTATTATGTGCTGTTTTTTTTTTTGGTTTCAGATGCATGAAGGAGAAGCTTTCTCAGCATTATTAATGGAAGACAAAAGAAATCTTGTCTAAGATGGAGGTGGAGTTGAAGAAGTCCGGCTGAACCATTTTTTTCCTTTTTAATCTCCTTTTAATTATGTATTTTTGTATTATAATATTGATTTCCTTTTTTGTATATGGTTTAAGCAAATCTAATATAATACAATAGATTTTTTTGATATATCAATTAATCAAAAAATTAATAAAATATAAGTATTGCAGAAAAAAGAACAAATTATGAAAATAATCTAAGAAAATTAATTATAAATGTTATTGTGAAAAAAAAAACAATCAATTGCTATATTACAACTAATGATGACATACAAGAATTACGTAGTTGTACCAGTATCACTAGTTGTACCATTTTAAAATAATGAAGTTATAAAAAATGATTAAAATTACATTTTTAAACATATTTATATACCAAATAGGGCATTAAAACATCTGACTTTTACTCAAAAAAATAACAAAAATTTAATTTTTGGAATTGGTTTCATGATCATCATATGCTTACATGAAATGTCTTATAATTTTAAGGTTTGTTTATAAAACTTCACCACACTAACATGACCACTGAGTAAAATAATATTTTTACAAATTTTCTGGTCTGAGATTATGTTAAATGTAGTTTATATACTAATTGTTTTAAGTACAACTAAAAAATTGAATTTAAAGTATGGTACACTTGATTAAAACTAAAAAATGCCCAAAGTACAAATCTTTACAAAAAAGTACAACTAGAAAACTGGTACAACTAGGACAAGAAAAGGCGGCGCATGTGACTAGAAAATCGGCGCACGTGACGTTTGGATTGGTACAACTGGTAATAGTTGAACAAGCGGTAATAGTTGTACTACTATTACTAGTTGTACGGTTTTCAAATTATGAAGTTGGCTAAAATGATTTAAATTACATTTTTAAACATTGTTCCATACCAAATAGGGCATTGAAACATCTGAATTTTCAGAAAATAGATAATAAAATATGAATTTGTGGAATTGGTTACATGATCATCATATGTTTACATGAAATGCCTTATACTTCTAAGGTTTGTTTTTAAAACTTCACCACACTAACATGACCATTGAATAAAAATGTGTTTTCACAAAGTATTTTGGTCTGGGATTGTGTTAAATGCAGTTCTAATACTAATTTGTTAAAGTACAACTGAAAAATTTAATTTAAAGTGTGGTACAACTGATTAAAATTAGAAAATTCAGAAAGTACAACTCCAACAAAAATGGTACAACTCGAAACTAGGACAACTCGAAACATGAAAAGGCGGCGCATGAAGGGAATGTCCTGAAATCATACTTGTATTTACTCTAGTAGAGTCGTGATGTCGAGATAAGACAATCATATGATATTGGACGGTTATAATGTTTTGCTAGAAGCCGCTTATAACTTATGAGTTATGAACTCATTACCATTATCATATGATCCTATAGGGTCACACACCTAAGCAAACTGGATAATATAAATTGGGTTTGATCATTAGAGTAATGATCATGATCAATGTATATAAGATATACGTCGATATCAAGTTTCTGTGAGGGTGTCGATCGACACCAAAGGTGAGTGTCGATCGACACCACTCGGACCAGAAAACCGGATTTTTGATTTAATTGAAATCAAGTCGGTTTGGTCCATCTGTCAACTAGGTTTTTGTGAGAGCCGAAACTCACACTGTCAAAACTTATATTTAATGGGGGCTCGAAAATTCTATTTATAAAGAACTAAAGGACCGAAAATGCAAAAAGATGAAAAGGGAGATTTTATTGATATTTTCCGAAAGTACAAGGGAAATTAGCAAAAGCTGAATAGTCTTAAATTGCTAAAACTCCTAATACTCGGATCTGGGATGGATTTAACCTTTACATGAGCGTACATATATATACTGGCAATCCTAGGAGGCTAAGACTTCAGATTTCCGATGTGGGACCTTGTCCTTCGCTCCCAGCCGCCGACTTAAGCTTTTTGGGCCCGATTTCCGGCCCGAGAGTCTTCCGTGATCCGTCCGCGCGTTCTGACCCAAATCCGGCCCGCCGATGAATAGTGATCCGTGAATAGTAACCCGATGAATAGTAATCCGAATCTCGGTTTAAGCTCAATTCGATCTTTCGGTTAACCTTGTCTCGGGATAAATAGTGTTTTTAACGGTTTTCCCCGCGTGAATAGTGTTCCGAGCGTTTTATGACTTCCGAGATTTGAACCGCCCGTTTTTTATTTGAACTTCCAGCCGCCGGTTTCAGTATTGATGGCCAGCCGCCGGTTCCTTTGGCTTGTATGCTCGGCGACTGGTCCACGGCTGGCTGGACGTTCGTCACGGTCTTTCGGGGAACGTTTATGGACGTCTTTGGAGTCAGAACATGCAAACGGATGATCTCCGGGTCGGTCCGGGCATTGAGTTACGTTTGACGGTCGGTCGACTGGACGATGTTCGGATGAGGAGTCTCGACTTGAGAAATGATCGTGGACATGTGATGAAGACCCGGCGGCTGGGACAAGTGCCAGCCGCCGGCCACGGACGAGGGGAGATCCGGCGGCTGGCCTCATCCCAACCGCCGGCCATGGACGAGGGGAGATCCGGCGGCTGGCCTCATCCCAGCCGCCGGCCACGGACGAAGGGAGATCCGGCGGCTGGCCTCATCCCAGCCGCCGGCCACGGACGAGGGGAGATCCGGCGGCTGGCCTCATCCCAGCCGCCGGCCACGGACGAAAGGAGATCCGGCGGCTGGCCTCATCCCAGCCGCCGGCCACGGACGAAGGGAGATCCGGCGGCTGGCACTTGTCCCAGCCGCCGGCCGTTGGTGAAAGAGGACCCGGCGGCTGGCCATGTCCCAGCCGCCGGTTGGCTTCCTGGACGGATCGTGGGCAGTTTGCCTTAGCTCGTCCGTTCCATGTTCGGGATAGGTTTCATTTGGTCTTGTCCTTGTCTTTTCGTTCCGTCAATCTTCGAGGAGGGGATTTCGACCCCAACAGTTAGCCCCCCAGCTCTTTGCTTCCGTGGTTTGGAGCAAGGAGCTCCGAGCTGAGAGTTTTATCGGGATTGACTGAAACGGGAAGGCTATGAGTTTTTCCGTTCATCCGCTTCGCTTTAGTGTCTTGTCAGAGTATAGTTCTCCATGGGATTTCGTGCCATGCTTGCTATATCAAAGGAGTGGCTTCATTTCATTTTTTCACACTTCTCTTCTCTTCTCAAAAATTTTCTAAGTCTCTCCTTCGATAATTTTTATTTTTTATTTTTTTCTTTAGCAATGGCTGGTGAAGGAGGTTCTTCTTTCGAACTTAACCTTGATGCCATAATGAATAATCAGTTTGACTTCGATTTTATGTCCGCGGAGGATGATGCAGTACTTGTAGAAGATCTGCTGGCGGCTGGAGAAGATGCCATTCCGCAAGCAGCGTACGGTCCCGAAGGTGTCCCGCAGTGGGAGGCCGGTCCTAGCAATGCTCAAGGAACGCTTGGTTTTGCTAATGCTCCTCAATGGGAGTCCGGAACGGCGGCTGGGAATGATGGTCTACCGAGACGGCGGCTGGGAATGAAGGCATTCCCGAGATGGCGGCTGGGAATGAGACCAGACCGAGCCGGCGGCCGGGAGGTCGACGAGTAGGGCGTCTGGTTCGGAGAGGGCGTTTGGCTCTAAGAATGCTCCCAAGAGGGCGGCTGGCGTAGTAGCCGTTTCAAGATGGGCGCTCAGCTCCGGAGGTGTCTTAGAGAGGGCGTCCGGCTCTTCTCGAGTTGAAGCTGACGGCGTCTCGCCGAGGACGAGCATAGCACGTGGCGTCTGGACTCCCCCCAACAGGTTGAGGACAACGGTGGGTGGCGTGCATGGCCATCCCGATCCTTGGTCCCTTCCGAACGTCGTCGTGTTTGGCCAGAGAGCGGTGACGACTCGGCCACATCCCGGGAAGAAGTTAGATCGGATCACCGGGAGGTGCCTATCTTCGTGCATCCGGACGTGAAGTCCGAGTGTCGTTCTCCCGGAGAGGCTAAAGCCTATTGGGGTGAAGACATTTTCGCTTGGCGGTTTAAGAAGCCTGGACCGTCTACGAGTTATAGATCGATAGCCGAGACATTCAAGCACGGTCCTACTTTGAGCGATCGGGATTCGCTAGCCGAGCTTAGATACGATTTCCGGATTCCGGATAAGATAAGTTCCGTCTCCCGAAAGATGGGGATAGGATGAACAAGGCGCCAGATGGCTATTTGCCATGTACGAGTCGATGTTCTACGAGGCCTTCTCTGGTTCCCGATCCCGGGAGCCATTTTTGATTTTCTCGATCTATATGGGGTTGCGATCTCCCAACTTACCCCTGGCGCTACGAGGATTTTGATGGGACTTGTGGTCCGTTGCGCCGAATGTGGGGTCAAGTTGGAGGGTGATCTGATTCGGAATTTCTTTTCGATGAGGAAGGTTTCCAATTCGGATTTCTTCTGCTCAATCAACGTTCGGAGGAACGTGAAGCGTTTCTACTCCGGGCTTCGACAGCATTGCAAAGCTTCGCGGCTCGAGTTTTTCTACGTGAAGCGCAGCCCGCTCACGGTCGGTTCCGACTTCGGCGGCTCGGTTAGGACCGAGTGGAGTTTGCCAAGTAAGCGTTTCGTCTTTTTGTGAAATTTTTCTATAAGTAGTCCTTGCTCATTTGTTTCATTCTTCATAACTTCATTTCTCACAGCTTTTCTTCTTTTTCTCTCTAGGTCGTGATCCCTTTGTTCCCAGGATTTCCGGGTTGAGGATATCGTTACAGAAGTTGATAAGAAGAAAATCGATTGGGAGTGTCCTGACCTTTGGCTGCCGCTTTCTTGACGCAAGAGATATTTTAGAAGGACGTGCCCCTCTCAAAGGTCCCGACTTCATCGACCCGCTGGCGACGTACCCCGGGATGGAGGGTGTTTGGAACTATCGCAAGCAGAAGTACGGCGAGGCTGGACGTCCGGAGAGGCAGTCGAGTTTGACCCGGCGTCCGGCTTTGTTCTTCCGCGGACCTGATTTCCATGGCGCGCCCGAGGAACAGATTGCTGCTCCTCAGAGTTCAGCTTGTGCCGTCGCTGTGGATAAGGGGAGGGAGCTTCCAACAGCCCTGGCCGTTGAGGAAGGGGAAAGTGGCTCGGACGGCCGAGGCGTCCGATCATGGTCTTCTCTTCGATGCCCGCAAGGCGGCGGGAGGCGATCCACTGAGTCCGTTAAGGTTGTGGACTACTTTGGAGCGCTGGCTCCGGCCCCAGCTGCGCCGTTCGATCGTTCAGCGGCTTACGGAGATCTGTCCTCCAGTCTTATGACGGTAATTCTTTTTTCCTTTAGATTCGTTTGGACGCAGTTTGGTCTTTGCTGATATTTGCTTTTCTTTGATTCAGATCGCCACCCGAGCTCATGCAACCCAGGTTGCCTTGGAAGCTTCGGAGAGAGAGTCCCGGAAGAAGGACAAGAAGATCAAGGCCTTGGAAGTGAAGCTTCGGAACGTGGAGAGGCGATCTCAGAAGGAGATTAAGAAAGTGCTCGCGGAAGCTGAGCGGAAATTGGAGCTGGCTCTTAAGAAATGTCGCTGGGACTTGGTGGAGAAGTACCGTCTTCGCATCGAGGGAGCCAAGGCTGCTCTCGTGCCAATGCGTCAGGCGAAATATGGCGAGACTGCCTTGTCTGAGGTCAGCTCTAACCTCGACCTAGTCCGGGACATTAAGTCCGGGAAGTCGAAGGTTGAGGGGGAAGAGGGAGAGCTGGAGGCGGAATTGGAGCGGCTCAAAGGAGGAGGTTGGACCGGTTCCTATGATCGGGCTGCTGCCGTTCTCGAGAGCCACTTGGTATACTCTCCCGTTTCTCCGTACCAGTCCCGGACGCCGAGGCTTTGGACTATGGAGCTCCTACCCCTCTCGTCGAATATGACTAGGCTTTGGCCTTGTGTTTTCTTTTTCTGCCTTAGTTGTATTCGGGTCTTTTGACCCTTTTTATTGTATTTGCTTTGTTAACCGAACTCATATCTCCTTTCATGGAGATTTTTATCTATCAGCTTTTGCCTTAGATTATGGACTTCTTTGCTTGCTTGCTTTGCTTTTATAGCCTTGATAAAGGAGAAGATGGGCGGCCGGCATGTCTCTCTTCCTAGAGGGCGACTGGCCCATGTTGTAGAATGATGGGCGGCTGGCCTGTCTCTCTACGGAGGACGGGCGGCTGGCCCGTTTTGCGGAGTAAGGGGCGGCTGGCCCGTTGCTCGGGCGGCTGGCCCGTTTCGGAGTTGATTTGTAGCTTTGCGGAACGAAGGGCGGCCGGCCCATCTCTCTACGGAGGATGGGCGGCTGGCCCGTTTTGTAGATTGAAGGGCGGCTGGCCCGTCTCTCTACGGAGGACGGGCGGCTGGCCCGTTTTATGGAGTAAAGGGCGGCTGGCCCGTCTCTCTACGGAGGACGGGCGGCTGGCCCGTTTTGTGGAGTAAAGGGCGGCTGGCCCGTCTCTCTACGGAGGACGGGCGGCTGGCCCGTTTTGTGGAGTAAAGGGCGGCTGGCCCGTCTCTCTACGGAGGACGGGCGGCTGGCCCGTTTTGATATTGCGTTGGAGTGTTGTTCCGGACACTCGAACTTTTAGACCAGTTTGTATTTTGCGAATGTTCCTGGGTTTAATGCAGTCTTTTGTTGTCGTAGGGGACCGAGCTTGTTCGAATCCCCCTTTCGACTGAACGGTTTTAAGATCTCGCATCAGAGCCGGTTTGATACTGCGTTCTCGAGATGTCTTTGACCAGTGTTCCCGTGTCAGGCGCTTTACTGGGTTTAAAGAGTTTACTTTGTGTCCTGTACTATGCAAAGTGTTGGTGAAAGTAAACTAATCAGAACATCGTCTCGAGCGCTTCCTGCAGGATCGCGGGATACAGGTTACGCCCTTCGGATGTTAATCCGGAAATTTGTATAGCGCGCTAGTTTTATCCTCTGCGGGATGTTGAAAGAACCATGGTTTTAAAAAGATAGTCTTGTTGTGGCCAGCAACAGACGGATTTGTTGGTGATGACTTAAGTATTCGGGAGAAGTATCTTGATTGGTGGTCTTGGATGAGTTACGAGATGCTAAGCCTCGATGTTCATCTGATTTGTAAGTTGAAGATGTTTTATGAGATACTGAGTCTCAATGTTCATTTTCCTCGGGTTTTTCTGGATCCATTTGGTTTCTGGATCAAGTTTCGAGATGCTAAGTCTCGATGTTTGTCAGAATGGTGTTTTCGGGAAACTTTTTCAAGCTTTGGATGTGTTATGAGATGCTAAGTCCCAATGTCCATCTCCTTGAAATTTTTGCGAAAATTTGGGAGTATGTATATACGGACCCACTCCCCCCCTTTTTTAAAGAGAGGGGCAACTGAACTCGTTTTTTAAGCGAGCTGCCTACGTACCCTTCGTGAAAAGGGATCAAGTCACCCGTAGTTCCGTTCTTTTTTTTTTTCTCTTTTTTTTTTTTTGGGTAGGAAGATGGTTAGGTCTCGGCCGTGGAACCGTTATTTGTAGCTTCGACGGTTTCTGAGGCAGTTTTCGTCTCTTCTTCATTTGTTTCGGTGGGCGGAACCTCCGTTTTCTCGAACTGTTCGGTCCTGCTTACTTTCTTTCCCAATTCGGGGACTTTGTCTTCATTCTTCCTCTTCGGGTTCCCTCTCTGCGGGATAGTCGGATTCCGGAGCTTGTGCTCTGCCAGAAAACAGATCCGAGCCTCCTTCTGATTTCCCCAAATGGTCTTGATTCCGTTTGGTGTCGGGAACTTCAGGCAAAGATGGTAAGTCGATGGGATAGCTCGCATTGAATTGATCCAGGGAGTCCCCATTATCACGTTATAAATTGCGGGGTGGTTTGCCACCGCGAAGTTAACGATTTTCGTGATTCCACCGGCACGAACCGGGAGCTGGATTGTTCCATCCGTCATTGTGACTTCGCCAGAGAATCCGGTCAGCGATCTCGGACTGGGCGTTATCTTTGACGGATCCACTTTCATTCTTTGAAGTGTCTCTCGAAAAATGACGTCCACCGAACTTCCGGTGTCGATCAAGACTCGTGAGACGTCATGGTCGTTGATATCCAACTCTACCACCAATGGATCATCGTGAGGTTGGTCAAGGCCTTCAACGTCTTTTTCGTGAAAAGCGATCCGATCGTCGTTTTCAGTGATCGGTTCCCGTGGTTTTGACTCCTTGTCTCCTCTTCTCAGAAACGCTTTTATGGAGGCCACTGTGTCTCGGCAGTATTGCGATCCTCCGATGATCATGTGGATTCTCCTGCGGTTGGCAGCGGAGTCGTCTCCATTTGGTCTCCTTCCTCGTTTGGGTGTGTCCTCGTCGGGCCTTTCGGGACGTTCCTGGTTAGGTCGTCCGTCCGGGGCGCCAGCATCTTCTTCGATAGCTCCGAGACTCTCGAGGGTCACTCCGTTTCCGAGCTCCCCGGCTAACAGCTTTGCCGCGAGCCTCCTTCCGACGGTCCTGCAGTTTTCGGTTGAGTGGCCTTTTGTCTTGTGGAAGGTACAGAAGGCGTTTTCATCGAATCCTGGTCGAGTCCATGTATTCCACGGTCCCTTGTTGCGCTCATTATGCGGTCTCTCTGTGTTTATCTGGTAGTTATGCGCTCCGCCCGGGTTGGGTTCTTCATCTCGGCTGGTTCGCCTACTTCTTCTCTCGTTTGGAAAGCTAGAAGGTTGCACCGTGCCTTTGGCGACCAATTTTGAGGATTGGTGCTTTCCGGCTGGGACCCTCATGTCTTCCTCGTAGATGACAAAGTTGGAAGCGCGGTGGAGAGCATCTTGAATGGTGACTGGTGGGTTCACGGTAATCTCCTTTCGGAAGTTCGAAGTCTTCAGCAAGGACTTCTTCAGGGCGTTGATCGCGGCACTGTTGCTTAGTCCGTCAATTTTCGAGACTATTACCTTAAACCTTTCGATGAAATCTCGGAGGCTTTCTTCAGGTTCCTGTGACAGCGAGTAAAGATCCGCGTCGGATGTTGACTGTCTTATGAACAGCGAGTAGTGTTTCAAGAAGGCTGTTGACAACTGCTCGAAACCGTCAATTGAATCTCTCTCTAGCCTCGAGAACCACGATAGGGCTGATCCTTTCAGATGCTCCACGAAGAGGAGGCAGAATCCCGCGTCCCTCTCTTCGGGTTTGAACCTAGCACGTCCCATAGCGATGCGGAAAGCTGTCATGTGGGCCTTCGGATCAGTTGTCCCGTCGTAGAAGGGAATTCGGATTTTGCCCGGGTCAGAGAGTCTGACGCTGGTGATCCTCGAAGTGAATGGGATCTTCTGCGTTTCCTCTAGGAAGCGGTCAATCTCCGGGGCCGCACTTGTCGCTTTATGGACTTGCGACCTTACCTCCTTCATCTGACTTGTCGTGAGTTCTAGGCGGGCACGGAGCTCATCCAGCTCGTCCCTTCGGCTAGCGGATTGATTAGCTCTGGCCTCTCGTTCCTCCTTCTCCTGCTCTTCGATCCAGCGGAGCTCTTCTTCGTCCGCGTTCAGATCTCCAGCCTCGTCGTCAGTTTCGTTTTCGGCTCTGTTCGTGACGTCTCTCGAGTTCTCGCCGTTGGTCACCGTGGAAGTTGGCCGTTCGGCTGTTCGCCCAGTGGTGCTCTTCCGGTACAGCGGGGGTGGTGCTGATAGCTCTTTCCTTGTTCCGACGGGGGTTTGTTCGTCTGGATTATCACGGCCCGAGGGATCAGCTCGTGGGGTGAAGACGAGGCGTCTCACTCCTATGGTTCAGGGGGCGTGCGCTGGTTCCTGGGAAGCCGCTCTTTCTCGTGCGGCCGCTCTCTCCAGCCTGTTTTGCCGCTCCGCGATTTCAGCTACCATGTTTCGCAGTTCGGTGATTGCTGCATTCTCCGGGGCGGTGTTGGCTGTTTCCGTGATGATCGGATCTTGGAGTGGCATTCCGTATCTGGCGAGGGCCCTGGGGGAAGTCCCGAGATTTCCGACTGCTCCGTCGGTGGATGTCCCGGCGGCAGTTGTTCCAGTTCCGGCCGCCGATGTGCTAATGGCGGGAAGTCCCATTCCGGCTGCTGCTCCGGTCGGTTGGTTGGTGATGTCGTCAGTTCTTCTGGTCATTGTCTTCGTTCGGTATCCTTTTCGTTCTTAGGGTTAAGAATATTTCTCGTCCCCACAGACGGCGCCAAACTGTGAGAGCCGAAACTCACACTGTCAAAACTTATATTTAATGGGGGCTCAAAAATTCTATTTATAAAGAACTAAAGGACCGAAAATGCAAAAAGATGAAAAGGGAGATTTTATTGATATTTTCCGAAAGTACAAGGGAAATTAGCAAAAGCTGAATAGTCTTAAATTGCTAAAACTCCTAATACTCGGATCTGGGATGGATTTAACCTTTACATGAGCGTACATATATATACTGGCAATCCTAGGAGGCTAAGACTTCAGATTTCCGATGAGGGACCTTGTCCTTCGCTCCCAGCCGCCGACTTAAGCTTTTTGGGCCCGATTTCCGGCCCGAGAGTCTTCCGTGATCCGTTCGCGCGTTCTGACCCAAATCCGGCCCGCCGATGAATAGTAATCCGAATCTCGGTTTAAGCTCAATTCGATCTTTCGGTTAACCTTGTCTCGGGATGAATAGTGTTTTTAACGGTTTTTCCCGCGTGAATAGTGTTCCGAGCGTTTTATGACTTCCGAGATTTGAACCGCCCGTTTTTTATTTGAACTTCCAGCCGCCGGTTTCAGTATTGATGGCCAGCCGCCGGTTCCTTTGGCTTGTATGCTCGGCGACTGGTCCACGGCTGGCTGGACGTTCGTCACGGTCTTTCGGGGAACGTTTATGGACGTCTTTGGAGTCAGAACATGCAAACGGATGATCTCCGGGTCGGTCCGGGCATTGAGTTACGTTTGACGGTCGGTCGACTGGACGATGTTCGGATGAGGAGTCTCGACTTGAGAAATGATCGTGGACATGTGATGAAGACCCGGCGGCTGGGACAATTGCCAGCCGCCGGCCACGGACGAGGGGAGATCCGGCGGCTGGCCTCATCCCAGCCGCCGGCCACGGACGAGGGGAGATCCGGCGGCTGGCCTCATCCCAGCCGCCGGCCACGGAGGAAGGGAGATCCGGCGGCTGGCCTCATCCCAGCCGCCGGCCACGGACGAGGGGAGATCCGGCGGCTGGCCTCATCCCAGCCGCCGGCCACGGACGAAGGGAGATCCGGCGGCTGGCCTCATCCCAGCCGCCGGCCACGGACGAAGGGAGATCCGGCGGCTGGCACTTGTCCCAGCCGCCGGCCGTTGGTGAAAGAGGACCCGGCGGCTGGCCATGTCCCAGCCGCCGGTTGGCTTCCTGGACGGATCGTGGGCAGTTTGCCTTAGCTCGTCCGTTCCATGTTCGGGATAGGTTTCATTTGGTCTTGTCCTTGTCTTTTCGTTCCGTCAATCTTCGAGGAGGGGATTTCGACCCCAACAGTTTTCTCATGTCGCCTATATATAGGATATAGGGCACGACCCTGAGAGATACAGAACTTCCTGGCCGTCACAGAAACGCAGAGATAACCCTAAGGTGAATCGTTCGCAAAGGCACTAGCATCCCTGTTGTCCAGTTTGTGTGCGTGTGGACTTCTGTAGAGGCGCAGCACTTGAGGTGCTCCTAATCTCGTTGTACCTGATCATCTTCCGCTGCTTTATCTCCAGGTATCTTCGAGGTCTATTGAGATTCAATTGACACATGATCCGTGGCTTAGGATTTGTTGTTGGGGCTGTTTTAATAAGATTAAAACCTGTACAAATTCCTTCAGTGGTATCAGAGACTAGTGTTTCTATTGAATCTGTTGCATATTGTTGAATTATTTGAATTCAAATTGGTATTATTTGATAATATATATGCATGATTAAGATCCACCTGTTCAAAAATCGTTTTGAAGATGAACGCCGTTCGGGGTTCTTCGGAGTCGACCGACACCAATCCGGTGTCGATCGACACCACTAGGGTTTTCTGCGAAAGGGTGCTAATCGACACCAAGTGTGTGTCTATCGACACCACTCGGGTTTTTGCGTGAAAATTTTAGTTTATGATCTTTGATCGTGTTTCCTCAAACCATTGGTGTCGATCGACACTGTCGATCGACACTGCTCGGTTTATCGCGATTGGTTCAATTGGATTGGACCGGGTTATCGTGATCGGTTCAAGCGATAAATCTGTTATCGTCTTGACCTGATACGGTTGGCGTCGACCGACACTAATGTAGTGTCGATCGACACCGGTCGAATTTTGTGATTGGTTCGATCGGTTTAATCGGTTAAATTTTTTATCGCGATTGAACCGGATCGGAATCTGTCGGTCGACACAAACCAGTTGTGTCGATCGACACTGAGCTGGTGTCGATCGACACTGAGCTGGTGTCGATCGACACTAGTTCAGAATCCGCGTTCCTAGCTTGTTTAACTTAAGAAAATTTATAAGTATAAAACAAGTTGTAATATCTAGGATATATAATTGATATAAACTAGATTTAAGGTTCCGTTCCTCAAACCTAATATTAAGCCTTTATGTCTTCCCAATCTTGTCAACTGTCAAGGCTCGTTTCATTGTGTGATGGGTCTGCCAAAGCAGGGTGTCCTCAATTACACGAGTGAGGCAGGTTGTAATCGTTACTGCGTGACTTAAAAGATTGGTTTGCTTAACTGGGCTATCAAAATAGTTTTGGGCTCAGAGATATAGGATTAGATTCGATATAAGATATCAATCCAAGACCAAGAATTATATATGATATAATTAGCAAAGGGTTGCTTACCTAAATAGCTAAAGTTTGGGCGATGGGCCAAAGCTCACTCAAATTTTTGTGAAATATGGATCTTGGATCATTATATTCAATTGAGGAAAATTGTTTTGAATATAATGTGAGTTTCTTAATTGTTAAGATTTCTCATTTCCTGAACATCGAAACTAAAACTCTCGTTTTTGTATTTTCAGCTATGTCTAGTTCCCCTCATAGAAACACATTCTCACTTCTATCCGTCCTTGAGAAGGACAAGCTTAATGGATCGAACTTCCTCGGATGGTATCGGAACTTGAGAATTGTTCTCAAGCAGGAGAAAAAGGAATATGTCCTTGAGAAGGTTGTCCTTGAGAAACCGAAAACCAATGTCGCACACGCTGAAAGGAATGCTTGGGAGAAGCATTCTAATGATGTGGTCGATGTGAGTTGTCTCATGCTGGCTACCATGAACTCGGACTTGCAGAAGGAATACGAGAACGTGGCGTCGCCAATTGAGATGATCACTAGCCTGAAAGGTATGTTTCAGGAGCAAGCACGAACTGAGAGATACCAGACGGTTAAATCTCTCATTGAGTGCAAGCTACCAAAGGATGGTCCAGTTAGCCCACATGTCATTAAGATGATGGGTTATATTGATAACTTGGCAAAACTGGATTGTCCCTTTAGCCAAGAGTTGGCTATGAACATCATTCTGCAGTCGTTGCCGTCAAGCTTTGATCAGTTTATCATGAACTATAACATGAACAGCATGACAAAGACTTTGACTGAACTGCATGGCATGCTCAAGACAGCTGAGCCAAACATCAAGAAGGGCACCCCTAATGTACTTTTGGTACAAGGGGGTAAAAGGTTTAAGAAACCCGCTAAGGGCAAAGGAAAAGGCAAGGCAGTCCAGATTGAGAATCAGGACAAACCTGATGCTTCTTCCAAGTCCAAACGCGGCCCTACTGATGCTGATAAATGCCATTACTGCAATAAGTCTGGGCATTGGAAGAAAAATTGCAAAGAGTATCTGGGAGATCTAAATAACTCGAAGAAGACGTTTGAGACGACTTCTCCAGGTATCTATGTTATAGAAGTAAATGTTACTACTTCAGGTTCTAACTCTTGGGTATTGGATACCGGCTGTGGCGCTCATATTTGTACAAATATGCAGGGTCTAAGCAACAGTAGAACGCTGGAAAAGGGACAAGTGGACCTGCGCGTTGGGAATGGAGCAAGAGTTGCTGCATTAGCTGTGGGAACTTATCATTTGTCTCTGCCGTCAGGCTTGGTTTTAGAATTAAATAATTGCTACTATGTACCTGCCATAAGCAGAAACATCATTTCTATTTCCGTTTTGGATTTAGAAGATTTTCATTTTTCGATTAAAAACAAGTGTTGTTCTTTTGATCGTAATGAAATGTTTTATGGTAGCGCTCCACTAGAGAATGGGCTTTATATTCTTAACCAATCAATGCCTGTCTATAACATAAGTACCAAACGGTTAAGAACCAATGACTCGAACCCCACTTTTCTGTGGCATTGTCGTTTGGGCCACATCAATGAGAAAAGGATTCATAAGCTTCATAATGATGGGCTTTTAGACTCATTTGATTTTGAATCATTTGAGAAGTGTGAATCCTGCTTATTGGGCAAAATGACAAAGGCCCCTTTCAACAAATTTAATGAAAGGGCCGGTGACTTATTGGGTCTTATACATACTGATGTGTGCGGTCCAATGAGTGTTAGTGCTAGAGGAAATTTTCAGTACTTCATCACGTTTACTGATGACTTCAGTAGATTTGGTTATGTCTATTTAATGAGACATAAATCGGAATCCTTTGAAAAGTTCAAAGAGTTCCAGAATGAAGTACAGAACCAACTTGGCAAAAGTATTAAAGCTCTTCGATCAGATCACGGAGGTGAGTACTTAAGCCAAGAGTTCAGTGATCATCTGAGTAATTGTGGAATTGTTTCACATCTCACTCCTCCCGGAACACCTCAGTGGAACGGTGTGTCTGAAAGGAGGAATCAGACTTTATTAGATATGGTCCGATCGATGATGAGTCAAGTAGATCTTCCATTATCCTTTTGGGGATACGCTCTAGAAACGTCTGCGTTTACGCTGAACAGAGTTCCACTAAAGTCAGTTGAAAAGACGCCAAATGAGATGTGGACTGGAAAAGTTCCAAGTTTGTCTTTTCTTAAAATTTGGGGTTGTGAAGCTTATGTCAAGCGGTTGATATCTGATAAGCTTGCACCTAAATCTGATAAGTGCTACTTCGTTGGTTATCCTAAGGAAACCAAGGCTTACAACTTTTACAACCGTTCCGAGAACAAACTGTTTGTTTCTAAGAACTGTGTTTTTCTTGAGAGAGAATTTCTTTCCAAGAATAACAGTGGGAGTAAAGTACAACTCGAAGAAGTTCAAGAATCACAAGAGCCTGCTCAACCTGTCGAGGAAGAGCAGCGACTGGATCTACAAAGAGTTGTAGAGTCCGAGCCTGTGATGCCAGAAGTTCACAGATCCGAAAGGACTCGTCACGAGCCCGAGAGATATGGATTTATTGTGACTAATTGTCATGATCTCTTGATCATTGATAGTGACGAACCTGCGACTTTCGAAGAAGCAATGATGGGCCCTGACTCCGAAAAGTGGCTTAAGGCCGCTGAATCCGAAATGGGTTCCATGTCACAAAACCAAGTATGGACTTTGGGTGATCTACCTGATGGTGTAAAAGCCATTGAGTGTAAATGGGTCTTCAAGAAGAAGATCGATGTGGATGGAAACGTTCAGATTTACAAAGCTAGGTTGGTGGCAAAGGGTTTCAAACAAATTCAAGGTGTTGACTATGATGAAACCTATTACCAGTCACTATGCTTAAATCTATTCGGATTCTCCTAGCAACAGCCGCTCATCATGATTATGAGATTTGGCAAATGGATGTGAAAACAGGTTTCCTTAACGGAATTCTGGAAGAGGATGTGTACATGAGACAACCTCCAGGTTTCATTGATCCTAATGCTGCTGGGAAGGTGTGCAAGCTTCACAAATCCATTTATGGATTGAAGCAGGCATCTCGGAGTTGGAACCTTCGTGTTGATGAAGCAGTTAAAAAGTTTAACTTCATCAGAAACGAAGAGGAACCTTGCGTTTACAAGAAGACTAGTGGGAGCGCAGTTGCATTTCTCGTGCTGTATGTAGACGACATACTTCTCATAGGAGATGATATTCCGTTACTTCAGTCAGTAAAGGACTGGCTCGGAAGTTGTTTCTCGATGGAAGACATGGGCTAAGCCGCCTATATTCTTGGAATAAGGATCTATAGAGATAGACCAAAGAGGCTGATTGGACTGTGCCAGGACACTTATATCGATAAGGTTCTACACAGGTTCAACATGCATGATTCCAAGAAGGGCTTACTTCCGATGTCTCATGGCATTACTCTCAGAAAGAAACAGTGTCCTTCGACACCTGCTGAGCGAGAGCGCATGAGTAGGATTCCCTTTGCTTTTACGATAGGATCCATCATGTATGCCATGCTCTGTACTCGTCCAGATGTTGCTTGTGCGTTAAGCATGACGAGTCGATACCAATCGGATCCCGGTGAGAGTCACTGGACTGCCGTCAAGACAATCCTGAAGTATTTGAGAAATACCAAGGATAAGTTCTTGGTGTACGGAGGAAGTGATGAGCTTGTAGTGAGTGGTTTTACGGACGCCAGTTTTCAGACAGATAAAGACGATTTCCGATCTCAGTCTGGTTACGTCTTCTGTCTAAATGGAGGTGCAGTTAGTTGGATTCAACGACCGAGGCTGAATACATCGCTGCTTCGGATGCGGCGAAGGAGGCTGTTTGGATTAGGAAGTTCATTACTGAGCTTGGTGTGATTCCTAGCATTTCTGAGCCTGTAGCATTGTTTTGTGACAACAATGGAGCCATAGCTCAGGCTAAGGAGCCCAGATCACACCAGAAATCCAAACACATTAAGAGGAGATATCATCTGATTCGTGATATCATTGAGAGAGGTGACGTCAAGATCAGCAGAGTTCCGACAGACGAGAACGTCACTGAGCCGTTGACTAAGCCACTCCCACGACCAAAGCGTGAGAGTCATGCAGCTGCTATAGGCATTAGATTCCTTAAGCAGTAATCTTGTTTTTAGTGGGAGTTATAACATTTATGTTTTGATGTTCATGTAAACATACATTTGGTTATGTTTTATTTAATGAAATTGTTTCAGTATTATTTAATGGTGTTATTAAATAATTGTCCAAAAGTAATTTGTGGCATTCTTATAGATCATCAAATAAGTGATTTTATCATGAAACTCTATAAGTGAAAGATGACATAAATTATTTGTCCATAGTTGATATTATGTGTTTTTAACGTATTTTGATTCATTTTTAGTATTCGGTTTGAGTTTTGATTTGCATCTTTCGTTAGTTTTTCGACATTTATGCTTATGCTTTAAGTTTTACTTTTAGTTCTTACATTTATGCTTATGCTTTAAGTTTTACTTTCAGTTCTTACAATTATGCTTATGCTTTAAGTTTTACTTTCAGTTCTTATATTTATGCTTATGCTTTAATTAAGTTCTTATAAGTTTATATCCAGCTTATGTTATATATTCAAGTTTTTATGATGAACTTTATAATCTCGTTGTTATCTTCTTCTTTAATTATGTCTGAGTAGATCTCTTAGTTAGGTTGAGGTTTGTCAAAGGAATTCATGAGCTTTAGGGTTAAACACAAATAGGCTATTCAAATCAATGTCTTCACCTTTGTTGTTCTTAATGCTTAGATCGAATTGATCACTTGATTTTATGATATTGGGTTTAACTTAGACAGCGAGAGTTGCTAGGTTGCTAGAAAGAACATTGGTGAGCAATTTATTCATTACCTGCGAGAGTAGATGTATTGGAGAATTGTGTACATATTAAACCTATCCTTAATGCTTGTCTACGATTTCTAGTACCAACGAGAGTTAGGAATTCTAGGTCGATAGACAAAGATATTGATACCACGAGAGTGGATTGAAATTATCTTAGTGTTTGAGTTCTAGACTTATGCTTAATCACTGCCTGAATAGTTGTTTGATCCGTTGCTCTGAATCTCCTGCGATATTCCTTGACCTAACGCTTGTTTAATATAATCTTTACAACCGATTTCGCTTTTATTATTGCTATCTACAACAAAACCAAAAACATATTTGAATTGTCTTAGCTCTTAATTTAGCTCATTAAGTCAAAGTGTGAAAACTGGTCTTCGTGGGATCGACCCCTAAATACTACTTCGTATGCTGTGCACTTGCAGTAGGAAATAAGGGTTTAAAACTCGTGTATCAATAGTCGAGGTTATTAAAGTTGGACATTAATAACCGCGTGAGACTAATATGTGAGGTGACTGATGACTAAGTTTCATGGAGTCATTAATAGGAGTATTAAAGTCAATCACATAGATATGTGTTAGAGAACACATGATCGGACATGACCCGCTAATGAGAACTCTACAAGATTGTTATATGAGTGTCATAAGAGTTTCTCATTACGACTATAGAGTATAGTCCTTAGACATGAGTTCATCATGTTTTCTTACATATGAATTGGTATGCTTTGACTCTGTCAAACGTCAGCCGTAACTGGTGGCTATAAAGGCATTGATTGGGCATATTATGAAGTATGTATGGAACAGGGATGGAACAAGATGGAATTTGTCCCTCCCATATAACGGGAGATAGATATCTCTGGGCCTATCGAAGATTTGATACTAGAAATGCTTGGCCACGCTCAAACGGATTGAATGTCAATCGTTTGTCTTTTATCAGTATAAATCGGAGTTCGATAAACATGGTTTGGTTGATTAAGGATGACACGAGTTCTTGCCTTATGCCAGATCGAGATATAGAGACAAAGGGATTATGGGAATAGTTGATTCCAGCACAAGTGGGAGACTGAAGGGAATGTCCTGAAATCATACTAGTATTTACTCTAGTAGAGTCATGATGTCGAGATAAGATAATCATATGATATTGGACGGTTATAATGTTTTGCTAGAAGCCGCTTATAACTTATGAGTTATGAACTCATTACCATTATCATATGATCCTATAGGGTCACAAACCTAAGCAAACTGGATAATATAAATTGGGTTTGATCATTAGAGTAATGATCATGATCAATGTATATAAGATATACGTCGATATCAAGTTTCTGTGAGGGTGTCGATCGACACCACTCGGACCAGAAAACCGGATTTTTGATTTAATTGAAATCAAGTAGGTTTGGTCCATCTGTCAACTAGGTTTTCTCATGTCGCCTATATATAGGATATAGGGCACGACCTTGAGATATACAGAACTTCCTGGCCGTCACAGAAACGCAGAGATAACCCTAAGGTGAATCGTTCGCGAAGGCACTAGCATCCCTGTCGTCCAGTTTTTGTGCGTGTGGACTTTTGTAGAGGCGCAGCACTTGAGGTGCTCCTAATCTCGTTGTACCTGATCATCTTTCACTGCTTTATCTCCAAGTATCTTCGAGGTCTATTGAGATTCAATTTACACATGATCCGTGGCTTAGGATTTGTTGTTAGGGCTGTTTTAATAAGATTAAAACCTGTACAAATTCCTTCAGCGCATGTGGCTGAAATGTCGGGGCACGTGATTTTTTTTTAATTTATTCTTTGTTTGGGCACGTGACTTTTTTTTTTGTCCACGCACGTTTTAAATTCACTTATTGTAACTACTTGTACCACTATTACTAGTTGTCCGATTTGTCATATATGTTCTATTAAATGTTTCAATACCTATTTTTGAAAATAAAAATAACATAAGTTCTGAAAATAAAAATAACAACCACAATCTTTATATTAAACCATTATAATCTCGAAAACAATAAAAACATAAGTTTTGCTAATAAAAACATAAGTTCTTAAAATAAAGACAAGTTTTGATGCTCTTTCTGTAGTCCTCGGGTGAAAAGATAAATCTTTCAGGTCGTATTGGCTCAACAACCTGAAAAACAAATATTAGAAATTATTCAATACGAGTAGTTGTACTACTATTACGACTCTAATAATAACTACTACGACAACTAGAGTTCTAGTTGTACTGATTTCACTAGTAGTACGAGTAGTGTTAGAACAACTAGCACAAATACGACGTAGTTATCCTAGTTGTAGTAATATTACTAGTATTACAACTAAATTATTACAACTAGAGAAAATAAGAATAGTGGGACTCTTGGTTGTTATTAGGCCTAGTTGTTATAGTTGTAAAATCTTGCCGCTTTTACGAAATTTTAAGCTCGCGAACCAAATTTTGGTTTCCACATAGATATTTCTTATCATAGCATTTTAATAATGCTATCATATGTATCGTAATATTATTAATAGCAGTTATGAAAATCGTGCTATTGTAATGTGCTATCAATACTCATATTTCTTGTAGTGCATGTGACGTTTACTTGGTCAACTGGTAATAGCGGTACAACTGGTACAATTGAATTAAACCCTGCATATATGAAATATTTTAAATTTATTTTGCACAATCAAATTTTCTTTTTTCTACAATTCTTTTTTTTTGCTTGAGAATTTTTTTCTTGTTTTCTTTTTTTGTTTTGTTAATTAGTAATTTTGAAACCAAACTTTATATAATAAGATACATGTATACAATTATTACATGTCAAATTTATTCGACTCACTCAACATATTTTATCTATTAGGGTGTCGGACGCTTAAACCATAATCTAAAATGGTGTTCTTATCTTTGAATTTCTTTTTCTTTTTTTTTATTAGTAAAAAAGTAAGGAAATGTCAGTTTTGTCCTCGATGTTTCTTAGTATTTACAATTAAAATCTATCCGATTTTAGTAAACCAAACTAAGAACCAAGAATTCAATAACACCATTTTCTCTCTTATTATTTCATCTCAATTTTGTTTGTATAGTCTTTTTTAGAGTCAAAAGAAGTACGTACCTTCTGTCGGAGCTAGAAGCACACACTTTCTTCTTGAAAAGGTTTTATATCTCACTATGAGAATTTATATGAGTTCTTTTGGAAAGCTGTTATGGTTCTTATTTGATCTGATCATAGAATACATTCACCGATCAAAAAAGAATTTCCCTATGAATTCTGTTTCGATCACCTTTTAAGTAAAGTATATATGATTTTGAATTTGAATTTGTTTTAGTGTTTGTTTATGTGCCAAAGGATCAAGGGCATTATGAGAATCTTGTGAGGTGTTATTGAGTGGATTCTGCATCGTGTAAGTGGCTATCAAGGATCTTCAGACTTTTGATTAGTGATGTAAGAACCAAGGGGTTAAGCCAAGGTTTGATGGAAGATGGGATCCGAGAAGCTGGTCGTACAACTCTCTCTCCTTGGATCGATGGATGAACAATGGGATTGAGGTGATAGGTTGATGGATCCTAGGCCAACTGATCGTACAACTCTCTTTGGCTAGGACAAGGGGATGATGCGGTCTGATGGGATGATTGAAGACGCCACAAAACTCGGTGGTGAAGAGCTTTGATAAGTCAAATTGCTCAAAGTGATTCACACAACTTCAAGACTTCGAATACAAGATATTCAATAAGAAAACTCCGGTTTGTTTATTAGATATGTGGTAAAAAAATACACTGCTGCGTATGAGGGCCTTATAAAGATAGCCAATGCAGCTATGCCCTTCGTGGGGTCTTGAAGCAGATTACACGAAATCAACGCAACTAAACAAAGCAAGAAATAAATCGGCTAACAAATGCCTTTGACTAATCAAAACACGAAAAGAAAAGAAAAGGAATGAACACTTAATCTGCACACAAGACACACGGTTTGTTAGATCAATTATCATCAATGAAAAATGATGCTTACCTTAGTTGGGTCCGTGAGTGAAGTGATTGTTCCTTGATCGTTGCATTCGAATGTATGTCATTTAGTTGGTTCCTTGAATGATCGTAATTGAATTGATTTGCTCCTTGATTATTGCATTCGAATGTATCCTTGAAGTGCACCGTTTCACTTAGGCGAAATGCTGAATATGGAAAGCTCATGATCACGTTGAGGAGAGATTGGCCATTCGTCTAAGTTGCTTCTTGGACCGACTTGTATAGCATTTGGTTCTCTTTGCATCGGTTCTTGACCTTCACGAGTGTCTTGTTCTCTAGCTAGCTCTCCTTCAGCTTGAATAGAAGTGATTGCTAGTTGATTGAGCTGCTCCGTGATGTGATCTAGGTCTAGTTGACAGGTTAAGGCTTCCAAAGACTCATTGAACTTTTCTCTCATGTTTATAGTGCCTGAACGAGTCAAAGGTCCATGCCTCATGATCGGAATCAGTTGAGTTGGATCACCATTGGTGTTGTTACTTAGGATGTCCTCATCATTCCCTCCCCCTTGAAAAGATTCTGACCTCAGAATAGCTTCGTCTGTATCAAAAGGAGATAAGTCAGAGACATTAAAAGTAGGAGATACAGTATACTCACCTGGGAGTTCTATTTGATAGGCATTGTCATTGATCTTCTTCAAGACTTTGAAGGGTCCATCTCCACGGGGTGACAACTTGGACTTCCTTTGGTTGGGGAACCTCTCTGATCTCATGTGCAACCACATCCAATCTCCTGGTTCAAAGGTAAGCTTCTTGCGCCCTTTGTTGACATACTTCTCGGTCTGTGCATTTTTCTTCTCTATGTTGGCTCGAACTTGTTCATGAATCTTCTTGACAAGCTCCGCTTTTGTTACTCCATCTTGACTGATCATCTGTTCTTTATGAGGAATGGGCAAAAGATCTAAAGGAGTATGTGGGTTAAAGCCATAAACAACTTCAAAAGGAGATAGTTTAGTTGTGGAGTGAGGAACACGATTATAAGCAAACTCAATGAAGGGTAAACAATCAAGCCAATTTCTCAAATTTTTACCAACTGTGGCCCTTAAAAGGGTGGATAAGGTTCGGTTGACAACTTCAGTCTGTCCGTCAGTTTGAGGATGACAAGTTGTTGAGAAAAGAAGCTTTGTTCCTAACTTCCTCCAAAGTGTTCTCCAGAAATGACTAAGGAACTCGGTGTCCCTATCTGATACAATCGTCCTTGGAATGCCATGATACTTAACCACTTCCTTGAAGAATAAATTAGCAACTTGCATGGCATCATTGGTCTTGTTGCAAGGAATGAAGTGAGCCATCTTGGAGAAACGATCCACTACTACAAAGATTGAATCCTTGCTCCTGATGTTTGGCAATCCTAATAAAAAATCCATAGAGACATCTTCCCACGGCATGTTAGGTATAGGTAAAGGAGTATATAAACCATGTGGATGTGACCTGGATTTCGCTTTCAAACAAGTAATGCACTTGGAACAGAATCGTTCCACATCTCTCTTTAGCCGAGGCCAAAATAAATGCTCCATTATGATGCTCAAGGTCTTGTCTACTCCAAAGTGTCCCATGAGGCCTCCTCCGTGTGCTTCTCTCAGTACTAGCTCACGCATGGATCCTTGTGGTATGCACAGTCTCTTGTCCCTGAAAAGAAAACCATCTTGCAAGTAAAAGGGACCTAATGCGCCTTTGGTGCATAGTTGGAATGTGTCCTTGAAGTCTGGATCTTCATTGTACAAGTCCTTGATGTGTTTAAAACCCATGATCTTTGCTTCCATCGTAGCTGTCAAGGCATGTCTTCTTGAAAGTGCATCAGCTACAATGTTGTCTTTGCCCTTTTTGTACTTAATGACATAAGGGAAGGTCTCCACGAATTGCAACCATCTCGCATGTCTCTTCTTTAGAGTTGTTTGTCCTCTTAGATACTTAAGAGTCTCATGATCTGTATGAATAACAAACTCTTTAGATAGTAAATAATGTTGCCAAGTTTCAAGAGACCTTACAAGCGCATATAGCTCTTTGTCATAAGTGGGATAATTCAGTGAAGCTCCATGTAGCTTTTCACTAAAGAATGCTATTGGTTTGCCTCATTGGGTTAGGACAGCTCCAATCCCTGTTCCTGATGCATCACATTCAATCTCAAAAGTCTTGTCAAAATCAGGTAAACATAAAACAGGAGAATGAGTTAATCGATTCTTAAGCTCCTTGAAAGCTTGTTCTTGTTCTTCTCCCCATTTGAAGGCAACATCCTTCTTGATAACCGAAGTTAATGGGGCAGCAATGGTGCTAAAATCTCGGACAAATCTTCTATAGAATCTGGCTAATCCATGGAAGCTCCTAACGTGTCCAATGGTAGTAGGTGTTGGCCAGTCCTGAATTGCTTTGATCTTCTCTTCATCTACACGCAATCCCTGCGAACTAACAACAAAACCTAGAAACACTACTTGATCAGTGCAGAAGGTACACTTCTTGAGGTTGGCATACAAGCCTTCTTGCCTCAAAGTGTCTAATACCTTCTCTAGATGGATAACATGATCCGTCAAACAAGTACTATAAATAAGAATGTCATCGAAATAAACAACAACAAACTTACAGATGTATGCCCTTAAGACATGGTTCATGAGTCTCATGAATGTACTTGGGGCATTGGTGAGTCCAAATGGCATGACTAACCATTCGTATAAGCCTCTCTTGGTCTTGAAAGCTGTTTTCCATTCATCACCTTCCTTCATTCTCACTTGGTGATAACCGCTCTTAAGATCAATCTTGGAGAAGATTGTTGCTCCACTTAGCTCATCTAGCATATCATCAAGGCGTGGAATGGGGTGCCTGTACTTGATGGTGATGTTGTTTATTGCTCTACAATCAACACACATCCTCCAGGTTCCATCTTTCTTTGGTACCAACAGAACTGGTACTGCACAAGGGCTTAAGCTCTCGCGGATGTAGCCTTTAGCCATAAGATCTTGTACTTGTCTCTCTAACTCCTTTGATTCCTCAGGGTTTACTCTGTACGCAGGTCTATTAGGTAGATGTGCTCCAGGTATAAGGTTTATTTGATGCTCAATGCCACGAATAGGTGGTAATCCAGTGGGAATGTCCTCCGGAAACACATCTTGAAACCGCTTGATAAGCTCATTGATCTCGGTAGGCAGCTCCGATTCTTCTTGACCTGAAAGTAGACTTTCTGTAAAGATTATTAGTAGCACCTGTGTTTTAGAATCAATAGCTTTAATAACTGAAGTAGGAGTAACAAAGAGATTAGTTTTACGAGCCGTGTTTGTTTGGTTCATGGTCTTTTGCATCTCGAATACTTCTTGTGGAGTCAAGGGTGCTAGGTTGTGCTTTCGGTTGTTGTGACTGAATGAGTAGAAGTTGGTCTTGCCATAATGTATGGTGTCCTTGTCGAATTGCCAAGGTCTTCCTAAGAGTATATGGCCTGCCTCCATTGGCACAACATCGCATTTGACTTCATCCGAATACTTGCCTATGCTGAATGGCACCATAACTTGTTCACCAATTCGTAGCACAGTCTCATCATTAAGCCATTTGAGTCGGTATGGTTTTGGATGCTTTGTTGTCTTGAGACCTAGCTTATCAACAAGATACTTGCTAGCCACGTTAGTGCAAGAACCACCATCGATGATCAAACTACATACCTTAGATTGGATGTTGCATCTAGTGTGGAATATGTTCTCTCTCTGCATGGTCTCAGGCTCAAACATTGCACTCAGAGCTCTTCTTGTAACCAACACTTCTCCCACCTACGGATAATCAGTTACTTCTTCGTCTGAATCATCCGGCTCTTTCTCTTGCTCATCTTCAGTCTCATATTCGCCTTGCTCATTGATTAGCATAACTCTTCGGTTTGGGCACTCATTGGCATAATGACCTTTTCCCTGACATTTAAAACAAGTGATATCTCTATTTTTCTTAGGTTAAGAAGTGCTTGCCTCGGGTTTGTTGGTCTTAGTTGCCTCGGAAGTGTTCTTTTTGAACCGGTTCTCTACAACACTAGTTTTGCCTTTGTCAAAACTCTTTTGTGTTGATGGAGTCCACGCGTTCTTGCCTCGTGTATGGGATGCAGCCTTACGTTTGATGTGTTGTTCTGCTTGAGTCGCATATTGCATCAGCTCATCGAAGTCTCCATAAGCTTGTCTTTCCACTTTGCAAGCAATGCGATCATGTAACCCATCAATGAATTGTGCCATCAGTGTTGCCTCGGAGTCTTGCACCTCAAGACGGTTTTTAAGCACTTCAAATTCTTCAAAGTACTCCTCCACTGACTTGCTTCCCTGTTTCAACTGACGAAATCGTTTATGTAAGTCTCTATAATAATAGGATGGAATGTACCTCTTTCGGAACATGGCTTTCATATCGTCCCAATTGTCAATTGGTCTCCTCCTAGTCCTTCTTCTCTCAGCTACTTCTCTATCCCACCAAGTGAGGGCATTGCCTGTGAGCTGAGCAGCTGCTAAGGCTACCTTCTTTGCCTCGGAGTACTGATAGTAGTCGTATATGTTATCCATTCGCCTTTCCCAATCAATGAATGCATCTGGGTCTACCTTTCCTGCAAAAGTAGGAGGTGTCAGCTTAATATCTTTGCTATCAAAGTTGTTACCTCTTGGACCACGATCATAGTCCTGATCATAGTCTCGTTGTTGTCCTTGGCGTCTTTGAATCCTCCGTGGTTGTTGATTATTGCCGTGTGGGTCTCCATCATCCTCTAGGCTGGGCATGTCACTGTCGGTGTCATCATTGGCCTCTTGGTTCCTAGGCTGATGTGGTTGTTGGCCTTGTCCCATGTGGGGTCGTGCTTGTGGAAGCAGTTGCTCCATCACGTTCATCCGGTCGCTAATGCTTCTTATGGCGTCGAGGAGTTGTTGTGAGGTTGGCTGAGGTTGCTCCTGGTCGTCTCCCATAGCTTTCTGCACACAAATAGCAAAGCAAGATCAAGTGCAAAAGGAAATGGAAAATAAGGTAAAGAAAAAAAACGTGCAAGGCAAGATATGAGTTATCAATTGAACACGAGAAGAAATGGAAACACTTAAACACGCAAAAAGGACAATGAACAAATTCAAGAAAGGCAGAGATCAAACAATTTCGATGATCACTTCAATCTTTTTTTTTTTTTTCTCTTTTTATAACTTAAATAAAATATGGAAAGTGCTAAGGGTTTTCTTTTTCGATCCTAAGCATGAATGATCCAAAAGGTTGACGGCGGCTATGGCTTCCACGAACTAACAATTCAATGAAAGCTTGAAGAAACTAAACAAACCAAACAACTTATATGAATCCAAGCTACTGATCGTTTTTTTTTTTTTATACTATGAATGAATGCAAACAACAAAACTCAACAGATTTTATGGTTTTTCTTTTATGGATGCGGAAACAAAAAAACAAGAAATAACAAGCAATATAGCAAGAGCAGAAAGGTAAACACACGAACAAGTAATCAAGGATAGAAATCACCTGATAGGAGAACCTTTCGGCTCTGATACCAAAATGATGTAAGAACCAAGGGGTTAAGCCAAGGTTTGATGGAAGATGGGATCCGAGAAGCTGGTCGTACAACTCTCTCTCCTTGGATCGATGGATGAACAATGGGATTGAGGTGATAGGTTGATGGATCCTAGGCCAACTGGTCGTACAACTCTCTTTGGCTAGGACAAGGGGATGATGCGGTCTGATGGGATGATTGAAGACGCCACAAAACTCGGTGGTGAAGAGCTTTGATAAGTCAAATTGCTCAAAGTGATTCACACAACTTCAAGACTTCGAATACAAGATTTTCAATAAGAAAACTCCGGTTTGTTTATTAGATATGTGGTAAAAAAATACACTGCTGCGTATGAGGGCCTTATAAAGATAGCCAATGCAGCTATGCCCTTCGTGGGGTCTTGAAGCAGATTACACGAAATCAAAGCAACTAAACAAAGCAAGAAATAAATCGGCTAACAAATGCCTTTGACTAATCAAAACACGAAAAGAAAAGAAAAGGAATGAACACTTAATCTGCACACAAGACACACGGTTTGTTAGATCAATTATCATCAATGAAAAATGATGCTTACCTTAGTTGGTCCGTGAGTGAAGTGATTGTTCCTTGATCGTTGCATTCGAATGTATGTCATTTAGTTGGTTCCTTGAATGATCGTAATTGAATTGATTTGCTCCTTGATTATTGCATTCGAATGTATCCTTGAAGTGCACCGTTTCACTTAGGCGAAATGCTGAATATTGAAAGCTCATGATCACGTTGAGGAGAGATTGGCCATTCGTCTAAGTTGCTTCTTGGACCGACTTGTATAGCATTTGGTTCTCTTTGCATCGGTTCTTGACCTTCACGAGTGTCTTGTTCTCTAGCTAGCTCTCCTTCAGCTTGAATAGAAGTGATTACTAGTTGATTGAGCTGCTCCACAGGTTAAGGCTTCCAAAGACTCATTGAACTTTTCTCTCATGTTTATAGTGCCTGAACGAGTCAAAGGTCCATGCCTCATGACCGGAATCAGTTGAGTTGGATCACCATTGGTGTTGTTACTTAGGATGTCCTCATCAATTAGTTTATGATTTAGCATGAACAATGTGTTATTGAATTTCCTTTTAGATGATTTTATTCTCCATCTGAATAAGCCAAATAGGTAAGTGTATCAAGCTAATCGGATAGACCCAAAAAAAAAAAAAAAACTGAATCTATTATTTGATGTTGCTTTGTTCCAAATCATCTGTATGAAATTCCATACAATCTCACATTTTCTTAGTAAGCTTTCTGTTTTATTTTTATTTTTAAATTCTACAAGTAATTGAACAATCTACTGCAGAAAAATCTAATGCTATAACTAATGATTAAATGACTATAACTAAGAATGATATATAGAGTAATGTGTATTCCTGTGAAACTGTCTGGTGTGACTCTATTCGTTGCCGGAAAGACTGAATGGTCCTTTACCATGCAGCTCTCTGAATCTGCGCTAAAAATTTGGTGATGACTGCTGTGTTCTTCTCCTCCTCCCTTCGAGCGCCTATGTTTCCAACTAAATTAGATTGTATCAAACAGGTAAACACATTGATCTCGTACCTTAAATTATTGATTTTAAGGTCTTCCCATGTCTCAGTTGTCTAGGGCTAATATGGATAATATATATAGAAATAGTGCAGAAAAATCTAACGCTAGAACATTTTTTAAATTTTTTAAAAGGACACAATTATGTGTGATCGTTAATGTCTTCTCATAATTCAGACGTTTACGGCTTAAATGGCCAAGTTGGAAAAAACTAGCTAGCCGTGTATCAAGAAGGTCACCCTCTTTTTAACAAAGGAAGGTCAACTTCTATCTTCAGTCTCCCTTGGACAGCGTAATGCAATTTTTTTGTACTATGACTCTGAAACTTTTCACACATCAGGATGTTTGTTTGAACACAAAGTCTTTTCTTTATAGAAAAACTTGAATTTTACATATACAAAGCCATCATTCTACAAGGAAGCTAAGCATGAATCTCATCAGTCTTTATAGCATGATCATTCATATAGTTGCAGGCCGTCGTAGCAAGATTGCATCCGTTGCCCTGAGCAAAGCGTCTCTGCTAGCTAAATTATATGTCAACCTTCGGTGATTGGTTGTGTACAAGATGGCCGTCACCACTTAAACTGATGACTTTTGTAAATGGATTCAATGGTTAAATTTCACTTGTGATCATGGCCATATAAAAAATTAATGAACTATGTTTCAGTTACGAAGTCGGCACCTTGGTAATATGGATGGTTCTCGGATATATAAGTGATGTAGAATGAAGCATACGTTCAACGTTGGATTATCAGGGATGTGAAGGAAGAAGTGACGTGGGTTGAAGCTAGAGCCATTCAGATCGAGGACATGTACAGCCTTGTGAACTGAAGCATAGGCGTTGAGATAGAATGTCTGTTGTGTAAGGAACCTTTTCTATACGAATGTCGAATTAGAATCTGTTTTGTCGAAGCTATATGTATCTAATCTAACTCTATGGAATAATCTACCCTATTGAAAGAATGAGAGAAAGATTACTATTGAGATAACTGGTGAGTAAAGTTGTAAGATTAATATCTCCTGGAGCATCCCATGGCTCGAAACATTTAAAAACCCAAAACAACTAAAATAGAAACATGGTTATTTCAAAAAAGAAATATAAATGATAATAAAAATTCTATTTGAAAATCAATTGAATGAGAAAAGCATTAAATATCAGAACATAAATACCTTTTAAACATGTAGCACAAGCAAAAAAGAGAGGTCATAATTGGCTTACAAATAAACAAGTATATACCAGAAATATATTTGTACATAAAACGGTATAACAAAAACTCAAACATATCAATTTTTTTGCAGGTTCACAATAATATGACTATCTATATAAGATAAACAAGCATCTACATTTCGACACTTGATCATCCAAAAACAGATTAAAGTAAATACAAATAAAATATATTTACAATTACTATATTGAAAATATTCTAAACATATTTTTTAACTACATTACAAGAAATTTATTACTCGCCAAAATTCCATCGACTACATTCTACTTTGATAAATCCATAGATGATATCAAAAGTTTCATGGAAAAAGAATAGACCAGATTAAATACAAAATTTTATCACGAGAAGAATGACACATCACATCAGAACCAACAAAATCTTAACTACACTATAATGATCCTCTTAGATGCACTTTCAGCTTTTGATAAGTATGTTGTCATTTTCTAAAATACTCAGATATATCATTATTTAAAATAATTTAAAAACATTTACTTTATAGCATCTGCATACATATTTTTGTAGCTAAAAAAAAATTATTTTAAAGAAACTTAAAAAGAACAAAAAAAAAAACCATGACAGAAACAATATACAAAAAAACAAATTTCATACAAAATAAAATAAAATAACCACCTGCTCGTAGCGCGGAGAAACCCCTAGTAATATTTAGAGATGACATCCTACGAAGTCTATAGTAACAGTTATAGACTATTATTACAACTTCTAAGATATTTTTTTTTACATTATATATTCAATCAACAAACAATTTAAATCGAATATAAAAGTTAAACGTTTCATGTATCAACACAAACCATTATAGTAGTTGTCATGTGTGCAGTTAATGAGTACAAAATTCAGTATAATGAAACTAAGGCTTTGATTATTTTCAGATTTTAAAATATATTTTAGTTTTAGTTCATTTATAACAATTTTATTAGTCATTTAAGCTTTTGAACAAATAGATTTCTTCATACAAAATCATTTTGTGTTTTACCATCTTTCAATGTTTTATCACTTTGTGAACATAATCCGAAAACTACAATTTATGGGTCTTTCAAAAAAGCAATTCGTAAGTTGGGTTTTCCTTCCAGAAAATATAATTATTTATTAAAAATTAATTAAATGCAATCTTATATATAAGAGAAAAATTCTCATACAAAATTCTACGCACTGAAAAATTCTCATAATGTAATATATATATATCCAAATTTTTATTAGTATTTATAATTTTTTCCGAGTTCTTATTTTGTAAAAGAATATGATTTTGAAAAAGGATTCATAAATTTTATTTTAAATAATATTTAAACAGATAAATCAAAAATGAAATTAAAGTCATAAAAATGAAATTAAAGTCATAAAAAGGTTTCAAAGATAATTCATTAAAAAACCAGAAATTAAACAAATTATCATTCAATTTTTTCTAAAAAACTAAAATCTATAGAAAAATCAAAACCGAAATCTTAGAACCCAAAAAATAAACTACGTAAATAAAAATAAAATATTGCTAGATATGTGGAAGTGCATTTTAAAATAAAATAAAAATATAAAAACGTACTCAGCGCACAATATAGTTCTGATAAATCACAATAAATTAATTGTATTTAAATCAAATATATCTTCTGAATTCATAAAATCACAAATAATACAAATTCTCTCATGCCAAAATAGTAAACAATACTTAGTTTAACAAACCTTGGCTGATATATTATGCTTTTTAGTGTTTTAGACATGATATAAGTTGTATTCATAGTCTTTAGAGTCATTTGCAGGTTTAGGTATGTTTGAAGCTTATTTGGAGATTATAAATCATTATGTAGTAAAGTATGAAGCTCTTCTGAAGAATTCAACTCGGAACAAATTCCTGAGATGGTGTTGGCCGACACCAATTCCTGACGGCAGATTCGTTTTGCATCTGCCGTACTTTGCAGAGTTGCAAAAAGATCCATAAAGCTCATAATATTTACAAATAAGTCCCCAAGTGTATTTTAGACTATATTTAGGTTCTTAAGTCATTGTTTTAGACGGATCTTTTATCTAAGCTTTATTTTATCGAGAGAGATTCTTAGGAGAGCTTTGGAGAGAAGAATTCAGACTCCTTCAGAGAAGATTCAGAACTCGTTTGGTTCTCTATTGTTTCTTTTATGCAATCTTATTCAATCATGTTTATTCTTTCAATCTCCATGTCTGAATAGTTTGCTAGTTAGGTTTAGGGTTTCTCATTAGAGATTTCATGGATTGCTAAGTTGATTGGTTAGTTAAGGATTTTGTAACACTAGTTCTTCATCTAGGTTATGATTAATGCTTGATCTGAACCGACAAGTTAGATTATTGATCATAGGTTGATTCTCGCAACGAAAATTGGTTAATTAGCTGGAAAGAACCTTAGATGAGAAAAATACATATCTGTAAAGGAATTTGATTTAGAGATTTTCTGAACTTATCGAACCTGAGATTATTGCATGTTTATACTTTAGAACTCCCAAAGAAATTTGGTTTTCTAGGTTTTAGACACATATAGTTTTTGCAGCGACAACTGGTTCACTTTATCATTGTGTTTCGAGTTCTAGAACGTAGCATGCATTCCTCATTTCCTGATTGACTAATTAGCTTGCATTCCTCATTTCCTGAGAATACCCTGAGAGTGACGTTTTTCCCATCTGATCTTAAAACCGAGTTTAATTGCTTTTCTGTTTTTAATTTACAATCATTCTTGTTTAGCTTAATTCGATAACTAAAATCTTTTGTGTGGTCTTGAGTCTCTGTCGAATTCGGCCCCTAAGTACTACAATCGATCTCTTAATTTGGAGAGTAGCTCTAGGGTACATTTGAGTATATCAAATTTTGGCACCGTTCTCGGGGACTCATCGAATTTTCCATTAAATTTGGAATAGAATTTAGTCTAAGCATTTTATATCTTGTTTATTTACATCTGTTCTTTCTCATTTATAGTGTTTCAGGTGTATGCATACTGGCAATACCAGAAGCAACAAAGAAGCTCAGCTTTTGAATCTTATGAATCAGGAGTTGAGAGAGTTTGAATGAACGAAACTTAAGGCAAAGAGATCAGCAGACATGATTAAGAGAGTTATCATTCGACCTGATGATGCTGGAGTCTTACGAGACCAAGAGGGTCATGCCTACAATGAATATGGTGACAGAATTGATAATCAAGGGAGTGTCGTCCAAGAAGTAGCCCCTGCAGATGACAGAAACGCCCAGCTTGCTCATGCTGCTGCAAACCCTGCTAGAGGGATCATGACACTTGCTGATTATAACAGGCCTGATCAGTTTTATGAGAACAAGTCTGCGATTCGTCCTCCTCCCTTCCCAAGGAATGACTTTGAGCTGAAACCAGTATCCTTTCCATGGTCTTCGTCGTGAACACCCCATGGACCACATTAAGAGTTTTGAAGCCTTGGTGATAAGCATTAAGCTGAATGGAGTCTCGGTGGACTATTTGTTATGCAAGCTTTTCCCGTAGTCTCTTGCTGGAGATGCAACTAATTGGCTCAAGAATGAGCAACCTGGTTCCCTAACCACCTGATATGCTACCAAGAATGCCTTCCTCACCAACTTCTTTGATGATGCAAGGTATGAGGAGCTGAGAAAAAAGATTTCTACATTCTCTCAGGGACCTCTGAAGCTTTGAAAGAATCTTTGTTGAGTTCAGATCATATCAGAAAGGTTGTCCCCATCATGGGTTCAGTGATGTTCAGCTGGTGGGCATTTTCTTCAGAGGTATTGACTGGAGGTATCAGATGGCTTTGGATGCTGCAAGTGAAAGAAACTTCAATACTAGGAGTCCAGCAGAAGCCAAAAAACTAATTGAGAACTTGATGTCTAGCAAAAGTACCAAAAATGCAGATTTTGAGAGGAAGAAATCAGCAGGAAACATAGATGGAAGACATATTGCTAAGGTCAAAGAAAAATTAGATTCTGTCCACAATCTCCTTGTGAGTAAGAAGCAAGTTCAGTTTACTGCTGAAGTTGAAACCTTTCGAATCAGAGGAAGAGGATGTAAATTTCATCAATGGAGCTAAGTTTCAGGAAAAGAGATTTGGGAATCAGCAAAATTATGGTTCTACTTACCAGAGATCTTTCAGAACAACAGTTTCACAAGAACTTATGGTTCTTCATCCTACCAAAAACCTCCTGAGCAGAATAACAAGATGGAGTCAATGTTAGAACATGTTCTTCAAGGTCAGACAAAGATAACTGTGAACTTCAATGTGAAGCAGGATGCTTTGTATACTGATTTGAATGGGAAAATTGAGTCTTTGGGTGCTTATGTTAAGAAGCTGGATATTCAGGTTGCTCAAACTGCTGATTCCATAAAAAGGCAAGAAGAATTTTTTCCAGGAAAGACTGATATCAACTCAAGGCATCATGGTGAGAAGTGAAGAAAATTTCGTGAAGTCTGCAGATTTTGATGAAGAATTTGGAGCCAGAGACCTGGTGTCGGCCGACAACAAGAAAGAGTGTCGAACCGTTGTCGATCGAGCCAATCGACACCAAAGCAAAGAGGTTGACAGCATACCTGGTGTTGGTCGACACCCAGTAAAAAATCGTGATTTCTCGAGTCCTGACAAAAAAAAAAAATCGATGCACTTCGATAAAAATTTCGAGTGTCGGTCGATACCCAATGGTGGTGTCGATCGAGACCAGACCGATGTTTTTAAATTGCCATTAGAAGAGCGTGCTGATCGTCCTAAAACCCTGTCACCCATTGACGAGCAGGTCTACAAACCTAAGATTCCTTACCTGAATCCCAAACTGCCTAAACAAGAGGTGGAAGAGGCCAGATGCACGGAAATAATGGACAAAGTGCAGATTGAGATACCATTGGTTGATGCAGAGAAGCTTTTGCCTCTAATTAAGAGGTATGTTAAGAGGAAGGTTGTGAATGGTGTAAGTCTTGAGGAAGCAGCTTTGCTCATAAAGGACATCAGTGCAATCCTCTTCAAAAAGACAGTATCAAGGAAAGAGAGAAAGGTGAAAGTCTCTGAACAGGTCAGTGCTATGATTCAGAGTATGTTTCCAAAAAAGTTACCTGATCCAGGGAGTTTTGTGCTAGACTGCTCCATCTCAACAGGAAGGTTTCCTCGCTCTCTTTGTGACCTTGGCCCAAAAATTAACCTGATGCCTTATTCTGGTGCTGTAAGAATTTGGTTGACTGACTTCAAGCCTACACAAATTTATCTTATCCTTGCTGATCGTTCAAGAGGATTCCAGAAGGTGTCTTAGAGGATGTTCCACTTAAAATTGCAGGCTGCATTATCCCCACAGATTTTGTGGTTTTGGAATATGGTGAAGAACCTCAAGATCCTCTTCTTCTGGGAAAATCTTTCTTAGCTACAGTAGGCGCTATTATTGATCTCAGAGAAGGGCAAAAAAGTCTTTGAACAGGTCAGTACTATGATCAGAGTATGTTTCCTAAAAAGTTACCTGACCCAGGGAGTTTGGTGCTAGACTGCTCCATCTCAAAAGGGAGGTTTCCTCACTCTCTCTGTGACCTTGGCTCAAGCATTAACCTGATGCCTTATTCTGGTGCTGTAAGAATTTGGTTGACCGACTTCAAGCCTACACGAATTCATATTTTCCATGATGATCGTTCTAAGAGGATTCCAGAAGGTGTCTTAGAGGATGTTCCACTTAAACTTGCAGGCTGCATTCCTCGCAGACTTTGTGGTTTTTGAATATGGTGAAGAACCTCAAGATCCTATTCTTCTGGGAAAATCTTTCTTATCTACAGCAGGCGCTATTATTGATTTCGGAGAAGGGCAGATAGAGCTTGATTTGGGTGATAAGGTCATGAACTTTGACATGGATAAGCTGAGGAGAAAACCTACCATTTATGGTCAAACCTTTTCTGTAGAGGTTGCCATGGATGAGGAGTTAGATGACTTTACTGCTTGGTATGTTAAGGAGCTGGAGGTTATTGAGCAAGTGAATAAGTTGGTTTTTCAAAAAGAATTGGCTGAGACTTCTAAGAAAGCTGATAGGCTTGAGGATTGGAGTGGAGATCATCTCTTCATGACTATGCTTGAAGATGAGGGTCTAGTCAAAGACAAGTTGCTGGAGGAAGACCTTTTTGCGATGGAGACAAGGATTGCAGAGCTGATTGCAGAAAAATTGTAGAAATTCGAGTATCAGGTTCAGTGTCGGTCGACACCGCTATTGGTGTCGTTCGACACCCCTATTGGTGTCGGTCGACACCGCTATTTGTGTTGGTCGACACTCTCCCACAGCCCAACCCAGAAACATCAAAAACACATAGTTTTTAGTAGGTTTCTAATTCTGCAAATCCATCAACTGTTGCTAAACATAAAACTCCACATCTCTCACTCCAAAAACCTAGGAGGAAACAAAGGTATGCACTTGTTCCTGATTCTAAACCACCTGATATCATCATTAAGAATTTTAAAAGTGAAAAAGCTGTCTCACAATTATCATAAAGCGCTTTTCTTTTTATGATGATTCTGCTTGAAAAAGAAGTCTCCCACCCAGACATAAGTCCTACCTTGTTCCTTCATTCCTTGGTCAATCTCATGCACAAACTGCATATACACCATCTTGGATGATTAAATATTCTTCTCAGAGGCATTAACTCCCACTCCCTGATCCACCAGATGCCTAATCCCCAACATAGTTGTTGGGGTCAAAATCCCCTCCTCGAAGATTGACGGAACGAGAAGTCAAGGACAAGACCAAATGAAACTTATCCCGAACGTGGAACGGACGAGCTAAGGCAAACTGCCCACGATCCGTCCAGGAAGTCAACCGGCGGCTGGGACATGGCCAGCCGCCGGATCCTCTTTCACCAACGGCCGGCGGCTGGGACAAGTGCCAGCCGCCGGATCTCCCTTCGTCCGTGGCCGGCGGCTGGGATGAGGCCAGCCGCCGGATCTCCTTCGTCCGTGGCCGGCGGCTGGGATGAGGCCAGCCGCCGGATCTCCCTTCGTCCGTGGCCGGCGGCTGGGATGAGGCCAGCCGCCGGATCTCCCTTCGTCCGTGGCCGGCGGCTGGGATGAAGCCAGCCGCCGGGTCTCCCCTCGTCCGTTGCCGGCGGCTGGGATGAGGCCAGCCGCCGGATCTCCCCTCGTCCGTGGCCGGCGGCTGGCACTTGTCCCAGCCGCCGGGTCTTCATCACATGTCCACGATCATTTCTCAAGTCGAGATTCCTCATCCGAACATCGTCCAGTCGACCGACCGTCAAAACGTAACTCAATGCCCGGACCGACCCGGAGATCATCCGTTTGCATGTTCTGACTCCATAGACGTCCATAAACGTTCCCCGAAAGACCGTGACGAACGTCCAGCCAGCCGTGGACCAGTCGCCGAGCATACAAGCCAAAGGAACCGGCGGCTGGCCATCAATACTGAAACCGGCGGCTGGAAGTTCAAATAAAAAACGGGCGGTTCAAATCTCGGAAGTCATAAAACGCTCGGAACACTGTTCACGCGGGAAAAACCGTTGAAAAAAAATTATTCATCCCGAGACAAAGTAAACCGAAAAATCGAACTAAGCTTAAACCGAAATTCGGATTACTATTCACTATTCACGGGTCACTATTCATCGGCGGGCCAGATTTGGGTCAGGATGCGCAGACGGATCACGGAAGATTCTCGGGCCGGAAATCGGGCCCAGAAAGCTTAGGTCGGCGGCTGAAAGCGAAGGACAAGGTCCCACATCGCAAATCTGAAGTCTTAGCCTCCTAGGATAGTCAGTATATATATGTACGTTCATGTAAGGTTTAAATCCATCCCAGATCCGAGTATTAGGAGTTTTAGCAATTTAAGACTATTCAGCTTTTGCTAATTTCCCTTGTACTTTCAGAAAATATCAATAAAATCTCACTTTTTAATCTTTTTGCATTTTCGGTCCTTTAGTTCTTTATAAATAGAATTTTCGAGCCCCCATTAAATATAAGTTTTGACAGTGTGAGTTTCGGCTCTCACAGTTTGGCGCCGTCTGTGGGGACGAGAAATATTCTTAACCCTAAGAACGAAAAGGATTCGGAACGAAGACAATGACCGAAGAAACGATGGATTGGAGTTCGATGGATGGCAGCCGCGGCCGAACGATGACTTTCCGAGAGGAAGAAGCCGCTGAAATAAACCATCCGCATAACGATCTGCTCGTGATCAGTCTTTCAATTGGAGGATACGAGATACCGAGTGTCTTAGTAGACACTGGAGGAACGGTGAACGTCATATTCCTGGAAACCCTTCGGAAGATGAACATTGAGACCCGACATCTCATAACCCATTCGAAACCGTTGACTGGTTTCTCCGGGAAAACGACAATGACAATAGGGACGATCCAACTCCCCGTAAAGGCGAAAGGAGTGGAGAAAGACACGAAGTTCTCGGTGATCGATTGCCCGCGAATTTGCGACGCAATCGTAGGAACACCGTGGCTAAACTCAATGAAGGCGATCCCGTCAACTTACCACCTATGCCTGAAATTCCCAACTCCAACCGGAGTGGAAACAATCTGGGGACGGCAGAAAGACTCTCGAGCTTGTTTCCTAACCGAACACAGATTGAGGAAACCAGTAACCGACCTCAGCCGTCAGCCGCAGTCCGAAAGAGGAAAAGAAGAGCGGCAGCTGGCGAAACTCGAGCAAAAGTTACAAATTGAAGAATCCCGGGAAACGGAGAAGGATCCCCCGTGTGAGCCAGTGATTTCGGTCAACATAGACGAAAAGAATCCCGACCGATGTACAGAGATCGGAGCAAATTTGGAGGAGCCGATCAAGACTGAGTTAATCACCTTGTTAAAGGAGAACGCCGGATCGTTCGCATGGGCAGCAGAAGATATGCCTGGGATCGACATCGGCATCACAAGCCACGAACTCAACGTAGACCCGACGTTCAAACCGGTGAAGCAGAAAAGGCGGAAACTCGGTCCAGAACGCGCCCAGGCGGTGAACGATGAAGTAGAAAGATTGCTCAAAGTCGGATCAATCACGGAAGTGAAATATCCCGACTGGTTAGCAAATCCGGTGGTGGTAAAGAAGAAGAATGGAAAATGGCGAGTTTGCGTCGATTTCACGGACCTGAATAAAGCGTGCCCAAAAGACAGCTTCCCCCTTCCGCACATCGATCGATTAGTCGAAGCGACGGCAGGGAACAAGCTGCTATCGTTCATGGACGCTTTCTTCGGATACAACCAAATCATGATGAACCCCGACGATCGAGACAAGACTGCGTTCATCACAGATCGCGGAATATACTGTTATAAGGTGATGCCATTCGGGTTAAAGAATGCCGGCGCTACATACCAAAGGCTCGTCAACAAAATGTTCGTCGAACAACTCGGAAGAACGATGGAAGTCTACATCGACGATATGTTGGTCAAGTCGTTGGAGGAGAAAGACCACGTCAAACACTTGCGGGAATGCTTGAACAACTCAACCGGCACAACATGAAATAAACCCGGCAAAGTGCAGATTCGGAGTAGCATCCGGTGAATTCCTCGGGTATCTGGTAACTCATCGAGGGATAGAAGCAAACCCGAAGCAAATTAACGCTTTGATAGAGATGGCCTCACCAAAAACCAAGAGAGAAATCCAAAGATTGACCGGACGGGTCGCGGCGCTAAATCGGTTCATCTCGAGGTCAACGGACAAATGTTTGCCTTTCTACGACACACTCAGGGGAAACAAAAAGTTTGAGTGGACAGAGAAGTGTGAACAGGCGTTCCAAGAACTAAAGAAATACCTAGCAAGCCCGCCCGTACTTTCGAAGCCGGTCGAAGGAGAGCCCCTTTTTCTTTATACAGCGGTATCATCGACGGCGGTAAGCGGGGTGCTGGTCAGAGAAGATCGCAACGACCAAAAACCGGTCTTCTATGTGAGCCAGACCCTGGCGGACGCAGAAACCCGATACCCGCTGATGGAGAAGGCGGCCTTGGCAGTGGTGATGTGCGCACGGAAATTACGGCCTTATTTCCAGTCGCACACGATCATTTTACTCACGGTTTTTCCTCTCAGAACGATCCTGCACAGTCCCAGTCAATCGGGACGTCTGGCAAAATGGGCGGTAGAATTAAGCGAGTACGATATCGAGTACCGAAGTAGAACATGCGCCAAATCACAGGTCCTTGCAGATTTTTTGATTGAGCTCCCGACCACAGGCGTTAGTGAGCCGACGTCAAACTCGACGTGGGTTCTCCACGCAGACGGGTCTTCGTCAAAGCAAGGTTCGGGAGTCGGGGTGCGGTTAACGTCGCCAACTGGGGAAATCTTAGAACAGTCGTTCAGGTTGCTCTTCAACGCTTCCAACAACGAAGCGGAGTACGAAGCCTTGATCGCTGGACTGAAACTCGCCCTCGGACTCAAAATCCAAAGTCTGCAAGCATTTTGCGATTCCCAGCTGGTGGCAAATCAATTCAGCGGAGACTATGAAGCAAAAGACGACCGGATGGAAGCATATCTCAAAATTGTTCGAGAGCTCGCAAAACAATTCAAAAAATTCGAACTCACAAGAATCCCGCGAGGAGAAAACGCCCCGGCCGATGCATTGGCGGCCCTAGCATCAACGTCTGCCCCAGGAGAAAGTCGAATCATTCCCGTCGAATTCATAGAACAACCAAGCATCGATCCACCACAAGTCATCAACCTTATACAACTCCCGGAAGGAGAAGACGAAGAAGAGCCTCCGGAAGAAGAGTTAGCAACTGGTCCAACGGAAGAATATGGCTGCGATCGCGGATGGATGGCTCCGATACGAACATACATCATGGACGGGGAAGTCCCGGCGGACAAATGGGCTGCACGAAAACTAAAGGCCCAAGCGGCCCGCTTCGTTCTCCTCGACGGCAACATCTACAAATGGAGGATCTCCGGACCATTAATGGTCTGCGTGGAAAAAGAAGAGGCAAGACGAATTATGGAAGAAGTCCATAGTGGATCGTGCGGAAATCACTCCGGAGGAAGAGCTCTCGCAATCAAAATCAAGCGGCATGACACTATTGGCCAACAATGATAAAAGATTGCGAGAAGTTCTCCCTCAAGTGCGAGAAATGCCAGAGGCACGCACCAGTGATCCATCAGCCCGCAGAACTGCTCTCGTCAATTTCCGCGCCGTACCCGTTCATGAGGTGGTCGATGGATATCGTGGGGCCAATGCATAACTCAAAGCAGAAAAGGTTCCTACTTGTCCTAACAGATTACTTCTCAAAATGGGTCGAAGCGGACTCTTACGCCAGTATCAAGGACGCCCAAGTGGAGCATTTCGTCTGGAAAAACATCATATGCCGGCACGGAGTCCCTTACGAGATCGTCACGGACAATGGTTCTCAATTCATTTCCACCCGCTTCGAAGGATTTTGCGAAAAGTGGAAGATACGCCTGAGCAAGTCAACGCCACGTTATCCGCAGGGTAATGGCCAGGCCGAAGCAGCCAACAAGACTATCGTCGACGGACTCAAAAAGCGTCTTGACGAGAAGAAAGGGCGATGGGCGGACGAACTCGAAGGGGTGCTCTGGTCCCATCGGACAACCCCAAGACGCGCAACCGGAGAAACGCCATTCGCACTGGTCTACGGTGCCGAATGCGTTATACCGTCAGAAGTAGACTTTCCCGGCGTCAGACGAAGGCTCTTGCCCGGACAGGAAGGCCTTAATGATCTGATGATGTTAGACGAACTGGACCTAATAAACGAAAGACGGGATCAAGCCCTCATCCGCATCCAAAACTATCAACAAGCAGCGGCCAAATACTACAACTCAAACGTGCGCCACCGCAAATTCAAGGAAGGAGACCTCGTCCTCCGCAAAGTTTTCCAGAACACCGCGGAGCCGAATGCAGGGAAATTAGGCGCGAAATGGGAAGGACCGTACAAAGTAGCAAAGGTGGTCCGTCCAGGAGCGTACGAGCTAGAAAACAAAGAAGGGAAGCCAGTCCCAAGGACATGGAACGCAATGCACCTAAAGAAGTATTACCACTAGACGTTGTAAAATAGAACTACGAACCGGCTTGATCCCTACATTCAGGGTACGTAGGCAGCTCGCCTTCAGACGAGTTCAGCTATTTATATTTCATAATTTTCAAGGGGGGAATGGGTCCGTATATACATACTCCCAAATTTTCGGAAGCAAATCAAGAGGATGAACGTTGGGACTTAGCATCTCATAACACATCCATAGCTTGAAAAGTTCCCCGAGAATATCATCCCGGCAAACATCGGAACTTAGCATACCGAAACTTGATCCGGAAAGCGAATGGACTCAGAAAAACTGCCCACGACATGAACCGGCGGCTGGGATAAGGCCAGCCCCCGGATCTTTACCATGCAACGTCCGGCGGCTGGGATAAGGCCAGCCGCCGGGTCTTCACCGAGCAACATCCGGCCCGTCCGAGATATGAACCGGCGGCCGACATCACTTCAAAAATCGCCCCTTGGCATACATAAAACCTGCCTTTTAGCAAGCATGCCACCGTCCGTTGCTGATCACAACAGGACGATCTTTTTAACCATGGTTCCCTTTACATCCCAAAGCGGATAAAACGTAGCGCGCTATACAAATTTCCGGACTAACATCCGAAAGGCGTAACCTGACATTCCGCGATCCTGGCAGGAAACGTCTCAGACGATGTTCTATTGAGTTCATTTCCACTAAAAGCCCCGCATAGGTAGAAAATGCAAAGCGTAAATCACTAAATGAACTCCTTAAACCCAGTAAACGCCAACTTGGAACGCTGGTCTTAGACATCTCACGACGAGGTACCAAACCGGCCCTGGTACGAGATCATAAACTCGTCCGAAACTAGCAACTAACCCAAACTCCAAGCCCAGCGGCTAACTCCGCTGGTCGAATAACTCAAGGGAAACTCCTCCCGAACAATCAGGTCCGAGCGCCCGGAACAGCGCCCCGATCAACCCGACTAACCTAAGCAAGTAAAACCAAACCAATACAAGGAAGGTCGAGCGCCCGATCCAGTCGGATAAACAGGCCGCCCGATCTCTTCAAATAAACGGCCAGCAGCCCGCTCCAAAAAAGCATAACCCGGCGGCTCGGACATGCCGGCCGCCCGGGATCGATCAACATAATCCGGCGGCTGGCACACGCCGGCCGCCCGGGATCAATCAACATAATCCGGCGGCTGGGACATGCCAGCCGCCCAGGATCAGCCAACATAATCCGGCGGCCGGGACATGCCAGCCGCCCGATATCAATACAGCATCCTCTCCAAATCAATACACGACGGCCGGGTTCGTCTCGGACTAAACCCAGCCGCCCACGATCATTCAATCAGGATCCTTGTACAAAGAAACAGCGTATGGCAAGAGACAAATCCCGAAAGCTTGTTTTATTGAAGTCTCAAAACAAAAGAATCGGTCCAGACCAAAAATCAGGCCGTACATAGCATAAATCTATAAAGCCAAAAACTCAAAAAATAGCTAGAAAGAAAAACCACCGCATGGTTAAGAATCAGAACCAAACGCCTGGGCAATAGCAATATCAGAGATTCCGGGAACAGACTCGTTCGATCCCGATAGGTCAACCACCCCGAGAGAAGTAGCCTCCTCTTCAACGGATCTTCCCTCGGGTACTGAAGCATTGTCATCCTTGCGGGCTGGACATAACTGAGAATCAATCTTCCCACGGATTCGAGCAATCACATCATCAAACCGAACTGCAGATTTATCGAACTCGTTCATCCATGTGGACAATTTCACCTTCTCCTCGTCCAAGCTGGGAGGATCAGTCCCCTGTAGCAAAGCGACAAGTTCAACATTACTCTCTATCTGAGCCAAATCTACGTCCTGATTCCTTGCCTCAGACAAAGATCCAAGGTCTTCTTTCAGCGCATCCAAGAAATCGCGGAATTTGGCAACGGAAGCCTTGCGGCCATCCGCGTAAGCCCGTTGCACCTTCGAATTGCGCGCCGCTTTTACACTGACCATCTGATCCTTCAAAGCCTGTACTTCCTTAGCATGACGCGAATCCTTGGCCTCTTGACGGGTCTCAAACTGCAACGCCACTGATCTTTCCGCACGTAACGAAGCAAGCTCTTTCTCGAGCAATTTGACCCGATGCGAAGACGTCGCTTCAAGTTCGTTAAGTTTCCTCCTCACCAGCTGAGCATCATCCCGAGCTTCCTCAGCACGCTTGCGGATTCCACGGACAGAAGCATCATACGTGCTGATACACTTGTTCACGGAAGACATGAACTGAAATATAACAGGGAGAGTCAGTATAAAAAAAAAAAAAAAAAAAAAAAAAAAGAAGAAAGAGAGGAGAAGAAAGAGAAAAGGCAAGAAGAATGGATAACCTTCATCCCGCTCAAGGCCATATCCTCGTACTTCTCAGGCTCATCCAGACTATCACAAGAAGGAAACCTAAAACTAGCATCCCTGATCACTGAAAAACTCCTAGCGGACTGACGACGATTTTTACAAACAGCCTCAGGAAAAGCAAGCCCTGGCGAAGGACCTGTGCGCCGAGCCTCGGGAGGAGAGTTTTTCACCGGGGTCAGCAAGGCAATCCGCCTGCTTTTGGCGCAACCGGTTGTCTTCATCACTCAGACCGTAGGTGATCCCGCCAGCCGCCGCTTTATCCTTGGGCAAACGCCTCGCGATACTTCGTTCAAGAATAGCCTCCTTCTTCAGAGGAGTGACCGCAACGGTGGATACCGCCAACTTATCCGCAGGCCATTCGGGTGGAGGGACGGCTTGACTACCGTCCGTCAATCCCGATCCTGAAGGACCGGCCGCCGTCTTATCCTTAGAACCCTTCCCGAGTTTATTCGCCTCACTCTTCTTCTCCATCTGCCTCCTCTCGCGAAAAGATTGTCTAGCCATTATCTTAAGAAACGGAAAGTGCACTCGACAAGAGAAAGAACTCGTGAGGAAAAAGAAGAAGGAAGGATCCATATATATAGTCGGACGGTTCAAGTCCTAGTTTGAAAAGGAATTGAGTCTTTCCAATTCTGAGCCGACCGCCCACGAGTCTTTCATACGAAAAGGAAATTTTTTCTTTACAAAAAAAAAGAGAAGGAAAGACAAAAGGAAATTTTCCCGTTTCGATCAATCCCGATAAAACCTCAGCTTAAAGCTCCTCGTCCTGGACTATGAGAACGAAGAGCTGGGGGGCTAACTGTTGGGGTCAAAATCCCCTCCTCGAAGATTGACGGAACGAGAAGTCAAGGACAAGACCAAATGAAACTTATCCCGAACGTGGAACGGACGAGCTAAGGCAAACTGCCCACGATCCGTCCAGGAAGTCAACCGGCGGCTGGGACATGGCCAGCCGCCGGATCCTCTTTCACCAACGGCCGGCGGCTGGGACAAGTGCCAGCCGCCGGATCTCCCTTCGTCCGGCCGGCGGCTGGGATGAGGCCAGCCGCCGGATCTCCCTTCGCCGTGGCCGGCGGCTGGGATGAAGCCAGCCGCCGGATCTCCCTTCGTCCGTGGCCGGCGGCTGGGATGAGGCCAGCCGCCGGATCTCCCTTCGTCCGTGGCCGGCGGCTGGGATGAAGCCAGCCGCCGGGTCTCCCCTCGTCCGTGGCCGGCGGCTGGGATGAGGCCAGCCGTCGGATCTCCCCTCGTCCGTGGCCGGCGGCTGGCACTTGTCCCAGCCGCCGGGTCTTCATCACATGTCCACGATCATTTCTCAAGTCGAGATTCCTCATCCGAACATCGTCCAGTCGACCGACCGTCAAAACGTAACTCAATGCCCGGACCGACCCGGAGATCATCCGTTTGCATGTTCTGACTCCATAGACGTCCATAAACGTTCCCCGAAAGACCGTGACGAACGTCCAGCCAGCCGTGGACCAGTCGCCGAGCATACAAGCCAAAGGAACCGGCGGCTGGCCATCAATACTGAAACCGGCGGCTGGAAGTTCAAATAAAAAACGGGCGGTTCAAATCTCGGAAGTCATAAAACGCTCGGAACACTGTTCACGCGGGAAAAACCGTTGAAAAAATATTATTCATCCCGAGACAAAGTAAACCGAAAAATCGAACTAAGCTTAAACCGAAATTCGGATTACTATTCACGGTTCACTATTCACGGGTCACTATTCATCGGCGGGCCAGATTTGGGTCAGGATGCGCAGACGGATCACGGAAGATTCTCGGGCCGGAAATCGGGCCCAGAAAGCTTAGGTCGGCGGCTGAAAGCGAAGGACAAGGTCCTACATCGCAAATCTGAAGTCTTAGCCTCCTAGGATAGTCAGTATATATATGTACGTTCATGTAAGGTTTAAATCCATCCCAGATCCGAGTATTAGGAGTTTTAGCAATTTAAGACTATTCAGCTTTTGCTAATTTCCCTTGTACTTTCGGAAAATATCAATAAAATCTCCCTTTTTCATCTTTTTGCATTTTCGGTCCTTTAGTTCTTTATAAATAGAATTTTCGAGCCCCCATTAAATATAAGTTTTGACAGTGTGAGTTTCGGCTCTCACAATAGTCAAGTAAATGACTGAAAGTTAGCGCTTAGTGGGAGGCAACCCACTTTCAGGTAGGATTTTCTTTGAATTTTGTTTGGTTTTTGCTAATTTATTTTTAGTTTTGTTTTTCTTGTGATTCAAAAAAAAATAATTGGTGTCGACCGACACCCACTGCTAGTGTCGCCTGACACCACCCGACTAGGTACGTAGTTTGAACTTCTTACTGTTCATTTCTTTTTACTTTGGTTTATTTTCAATCCTATGGCTTGATAACACTTGGGACAGTGTTACGTAAGTATGGGGGAGGAAAATACTAATGCATTTTGCTTTGTTTTTTTGTGTGTGTCAATTGTGTTGTTTTATTGAGTCAAAATTTAGTTGAGAACTATGAGCTTTTCTTGGAGCAAACTGTTTTAGCAACTACTCTAGTGACCATTCCTACAACCATTGATAGCAGATTCTATCAAAAGGAAATTCCAAAAGGTGAATTGATATACCAATATCCCCATATTGTTTGAGTATTTAGATGATCCAGAGCTGACCTACACATAATGAACTTAAATTTTCTCATCTTAGGGTCTGGTATACTTTGAATCGGATTCCTTGGTCAGGTCTGGTAGGATTAATTTGTGATTATGGTTTCCCTCTATCTTCTCTTCAGTGTCTCTAAAAAAGTGGAAAAAAGTGCAACACCCGTCTCCTCGACACTCGAGAACGGCGTGCCACTAACCACGTCACATACGTCAAATACCCCACTATACAATGTCTCATAACCCAACTACCTCAATGCTATATGTACATGATAAAGTACGGAGAAAACGTAAGAATCCCAAATAAGTACCGTATCGTCAAAGCGTAAAATACTTGTCCATCTCACCTGAAAAAACTGGAAAGGGAAGAAGGAGGGGTGAGTAACAGGGGAGTCACTCAGTGAGGTATGGGATGCTAATCACAGAAAACGTAAATCTGATCTTAGCACGCCATACATAGGAAATAGACTAAACATGCACAATCACGGTACCTAAAGTACCCAATGAACAGCCAACATCCTATTACCAGATCCAGTGACCGGCGGCACCCTCCTACCCGGAGGACAACTTATGGGATAGTGCCCACTACACCGTCCGTAGACGATTATCGACCTCGAAGGTACTGGAACAGCAGGTCGACTAATTCTGCCCAGCACCATCTCCTCAAACAACACGCGACGCAAGTACAGAAGTCACGTCTCTGTACCCCCGCAATCCCTAAAGACCCACATGGTCGACTAATCCTAGCTCTAACATGGATAAAAGAATCAGTTGACAATTTAATGCACAATCAGTGGGTTGAATCATCTATTATTCCTAAATCCGAATTACAAACAATCCTAAAAAGACTCTAGCATAGAAACGGAGCACATTTAATACTAAATCCTATCTACGGCGCTTTTTGATGAAAAGTACGATATTCTGCGGAAAGCCCTCACCTTAGCCAAAACGGATGATAACTGCGGCTTCTGAACTCTGGATGCTCAGACGGATGCTAAATCTGAAATCAGGGCGAAAAATTGAGTGAGAACGGTCTTCGAACGACGAAAAACGGTTAACAGGTCAATTGGTCAACATAAACAGTTAAACCGGTCAAACCAATCAAACCGGACCCGACCGAACCGGACCTGACCCGGTTACCCAAACCGGATCCAAACCCGACCAAATTCATAAACCAACTTGAATTGAACCAAACCAGAATTAAACTAACTAAACCGGTTATTAATCTAACTAAACTTAAATCTAAACAAATATAACCGGTTCAAACTAATTAGCCTACATTAATTAATTAAACTAACCTAATTATCCTACGATGAGATCGTGAAAGAGTTGGTACGGATGTTGCGGCGGGAGCTCCGAGCTCGGGATCGTTGGCACGGTCGTTGGCGAGCCATGGCGGAGGTGCTGTGATAACGACGGCAGGGAGGAGAGCGTGGTGGAGGTCAGATCGGAGCAACGTAGAAGATCGGAGATGGTGGTGACGAAAAGGCTTGCGGAGGAAGCACGGCTGGATCGCGACATCCTCTCCTCATGGTGAACCGCGGCGACTTGCGATGGCTCTGGCGAGACTCTCCGGTGGTGGCTAGTGCAAGAGAAGCACCGGTGGTGGCTGGAGGAGACGTCACGGCAAAGCTTCAGCTCTCGTCATGGAACGTGACTGTAACACCCCCGAACCGGGATAGACATGCCCAACCAAACGACAATCAAACAAGAACACGAGAGACCAAGGCACATCTAACCCGACCCGAAGACGCCACAAAAAGCCGAGGTTAGCCAGATAGTCCGGCCCGTCTTAGAGGTCATTAAGCTTAAGGCCAGTCCATCGAACCAACATCGACCCCCACCACCGAAGGTCAAGGCTTTTCAACCCGTCTCATTCGACAGTGAGTTATGAACGATAACACCATTTGTAACTTCTCCGAACCGCACTAGAAAGGATCGGCCGAACAACAATCGAACAAGAACATGCACGACCAACCGCATACCTAACCCGATCCGCAGATGTCACAAGTCGTGGTTAACTTGCAGATCAGTTCATTCCAGGACGAATCCGAAAACAGAACTGTTCCGAAAGTTAACTCCGATACCTCTCGACCTCAGCCTAAGGCTTTTCAACCCGTACATCGGTCTTGAGTTGTGTTAGTCCGGACAAGACTAATATCATTGAGCCAGCAAGTTTACAAAACATTCAACTTTATTAATAATGATTTAAAACAAGGACTTACAACTTAAACCGTTTAGCAGCTGCATTTTAAATCCGGAAGGAAATTTAACATCCTCTGTTACAATCAAGTCTTTGCAAAAAGCCAAGCAAACTACTTCCGATAGTCCTACGTTCCGCCACTCAATCTACAAGCTACTCAAGGGTTACCTGCAAAAGGGATAAGAAAAAGGGGTGAGTAATCGGGGAGATTACTCAGTGAGTCCGAGACCAAAACAATTCCCAACCCAAACCCAAACAAGCAAGCAACGAGGGTATCAATCAATCATGCAAATAGCCGAAGCAACATAATGAAAATAATAGCCGAAGCATGCATCCTATTAACTATATGACCAACTCATCTTTCACACACGCGTGGGCACCGAGATATCTCTTAGCATGGCTCATTCCCCGTGAACCACTCCAACACCTGCTATCACAAAGACAAACAAGTCGGAACTTCACCGCACCAAAACCGAACACCGGCAAATGACTCAGTGTATTTCGGCCGGTTCCGTCTCACTACGGAAACCGTCTCAACAATACCCCGTCGGGTACAATCGGCCCTAGGCTGCAATCCCGTCTCTCCGAGTCTTCCCTTCCACCTCTCAGTACATTCGATACCGTGGAAGAGGTCTATGGGGAAATCTTGCACATACCGCCACTAACCCACTCCAATGGTTCCGACCGGTCCCGACAGATCACACAGCCGTCGGACCGACACCACACCACATTACACATTCACTCGGTCACGACAGATCACACAGCCGTCGGACCTTCATGCCACACCACAACACTTAACACCACTTCACAACCATCTCATCACACCATCACAACACCACGCACAACACCACCACACCACATGGATCATACTACACCATGCATATGCCCTGCACAAACGTTAGTTCCAGCACACGGGAGTGAAACTCAAACCGCGGTAACCTGCATAACACGTTAGCTCACAAACATGGACGTGGAATAACATAATCCGAAGTACACCACGGTACCCGGAATTACGTTACGCCAGTCCTCATGCAACACACAAACATGCAATCTCAACAATACTCAAGCAAGCAATGAGTAATCCACCAAGCAACCAACGCATAGTAAGAAATTCCATCGACGGTCAGATCTATGGTACAACGCTTTCACGCATAGCATAGAACATGATCGGCGATGGGCTACTAAGGTCAGAGACTCACCTTAACCGAAGACTTCTGATCTCTACCAACTTCTATCCACGATCTAAGCATCCTATGTCTCACTCACATACTAACTTATTTTCTCTCTCTAACCTTATAAGTTTTATCTCTCTTGGTTTATGGTTTATGGAGGAATTTGTGAATGAGGATAACTGAAGAGGTCTGGGGGTATTTATAACCATTCAGGAGCACACCTCCTTGTCTGCCAAGCAAAACACGTGGGTAGTGGGTCCCTGACTGACCTTCCTTGACTTTTCTCGGTATTGCCATTTTTCGAGCTTCGAACGGCTTATGTCATAAAAACCGCGTCCGCCGTCCAAAATGCGATCTGATTCTTTCTAAATGCTCTTTCAGATGTCCTTAGTGTCTCCACAAAGTTTCACTAGATTTGGCTGGGTGACGCATCTCCTATGGCCAAATCGTTTCGGCATATCTCATCTCGGAGCTCCTTAGTATTTTCATCATAACCTCTGCGGCTGCCGTCCAAAAAGAGATCTGTTTCTTTTAAAATACTCCCCCAGGTGTACTTAGTATCTCCACAAAATTTCACCTCATTTGGATGGGTGACGCACCTCCTTTGACAAAATCTTCTGGCCCTATCTCATGTCGGACCTTCTTGGTGTTTTCTTCATAACATCTGCGTCAACCGTCCAAAACTGGATTTTCTTAGCTCATACGCTTCCTCTGCCTGTCCTTAAGAGCTCCACAAAATCTTAGAATGTTTTGTTGGGCGACGCACCATCTGTGAATTATTTCGCTCGGAGTGTCCTTTCTCATGTCTATCGGCTTCTCCGATTTTTAAGGCTCGCGTCCGAATTTTTCTTGAGTTGAATCTTCACGAATTGGCTTCCTTGATGTCTTGGGAATCTTCGATCCAAAGCTTGGAATTTTTAAAATTGTCTGCATCGGTCTTCAAAAATTATTTCTGCTCGAGGGTAATTTCCTCTCTAGAATGGGGTATTACAGTGACGGTGGAGAAGGATGAAGTCGTGGTGGAGAGAGCTATGGCACACCTCCTTCTCTTCTTCTCTCCTTCTCTCTCTCTATCTCTCTCTCTCTCTCTCCCTCTCTCTCTCTCTCTCTCTCTCTCTCTCTCTCTCTTTCTCTCTTCGATCTCAGACTGTCGGCAAGAGTAAACATGATGAGGATGGAGATACATACGGTATATAGACATAGACACACACGAAGGGAATAGGAAATTGGGTCTTTAATGGGCCAAACGCGAAATTCGAAGTTGGGCTGGAAGATTTGGATTACGGGTCGTTACAATTCTCCCCCACTAACGAGGAATTCGTCCCCGAATTCAAGTCCTGAGCAGGCTGCTCGACATCCTTAAACAGGTCTGGATAATCCTATCTCATCTGAGACTCTAACTCCGAAGTCTCCTCCTGAATGCCGTGTCTCTCCCAACTAACTCTGACCATCGGTTGTAGTTTCCCCTTAACAACTCTATCTCGGCACTCTAAGACTGATACTGGCTGTTGAAGAATGAACTCTGGCTCCCGAACGACTTTCCTCAGAACTGACACATGAACCACATCGTCAAACCCAACCAACTCTGCTGATAGCGTTAAGCGGTATGCTACTGCCCCAATCCGCTCAATGATAGGTTACAGACCCATATATCTCGGTCTAAGCTTCTTCAGCTTTCGGGTCTCAGAACCTCCTTGAAATGTCCGCATCTTAATAAATACGAGGTCGCCCACCTCAAACTCCAAATCTCTCCGGCGCTTATCAGCATAACTCGTATGACGATCATGAGCTTCCTTACGTCGTCTCTTGAGCATTTCCACTTGCTCAACTGTCTCCTGGACCAATGCTGGTTCTATGCCTCGGCGCTCTCCCACCTCTGTCCAACAAAGTGGTGTACGGTACGTTCTATCATAAAGAGCCTCATACGGTGCCATCTCAATGCTCGAGTGAAAACTGTTGTTGTACGCGAACTCCGCCAACGGTAGGTACTTAACTCATCTCCCTTCCTAATCCAAAACTGTTATAGTCCTCTCAGACTAACCATCTGTCGACAGATGATATGCCGTACTCATATGGACTTTAGTCCCAAGTGCCTTCTGAAAGGCTCGGCAAAATGTCGATATGAATTTCAGATCACTATCCGATACTATACTAACTGGTATCCCATGCGATCTCAAAATCTTAGCAATGAATCTCTGCGCTAGCTGCTCTGCTCCGTCTGTTTTCTTAATCGCTAAGAAATGAGCTGACTTGGTGAGTCGATCAACAATAACCCAGATAGCATTCTTCCTGCAAACTGTCCTCGATAATCTGGTGATGAAGTCCATAGTCACCATGTCCCATTTCCACTCGGGTAGTGGAAGATTCTGCAGTAATCCACTCGATACCTGATGCTCTGCCTTAACCAACTTGCAAGTCTAACAACACAACACAAAGGTAGCCACGTCCTTATTCATGCTGGTCCATTGATTATATCGCCCGATACATCTTATTATTCCCTGGATGAATGGAAAACTTAGAATAATGCGCCTGCTAGAGAATCTCTTTTGTCAACTGAGTCTCAGTCTCACATACGTCCTCCTTAATTTCTTCTTCCCCCAACAGACTCTTACCATCGAGTCACCTCTCCTAAACTTTTGTTTCTTTGATGCCCTGAAACCGCCACTGGTTGGCAAACCGCTAATTCTTCTCCCTCCTTTTTTTTTTTTTAACACATTGCGATTGTTGGTGGAAACGGCGCTGGCCTTATAATGATCTTCCTGAATGCAACACAAATTTAACGAAGACTTATCCTGTTGTTTTGAATATCCTGAGAAATGATAGCCCTTTCGGCTCGTGGAATATGCACTCTTGTTCCCAACTATACTCAATGCCATGGTAATCGACCCATCCTTAAAGTCACATCATGGTGGTTTTCGCTCCATCACTGCTAAGTCTCTGATAAGATCAACTTCCCCGAGTGATATGAACTCGGTTCTAGGAAGGATAGATGGTGGGATGGGAAACACAAGCTGGCTTTCACGCTCTCTCTTGTGGTTCAATGGATGGGCGAAAGATGGACTCAAGACTTGATGAACACGCCTTGTGGGATGGGATCTAACAAGTTGGCTTTGACGCTCTCCCTTGTTGAATCGGTTGATGGAAGTGATGATGGATCGAAGAGCACCACAGAGCTATGAAAGAACTCTGATACTGCACACACACTTGCCTTGGTGAATCCACACGCAAGAACAAGAGCAAAAGATCTAAGCTAGCGACGGCGGCTTAAGCTTTAGACAAGAACTGCGTTTATTGATTTAGGGTAAAAGTTGTCTACAATGCTGCAGGGGAGCCTTATTAATATGCTCTTCAGCTATGACCTAATGGTCGACTCAAGCAAGAAAAGGAAAGACTCTAAACGACAGGACCAAATAAAAAGAAATAAAGAAAACGCAAACTAACACTTTGTGGCTTAAGGCCGAGAAAACAAGAAAAAGGAAACTAGCTAAGCAAAATAAAAAGAAGTTTGGTGCGGCTTGAACTTGGCACCTCTGAGGCTTGGATGCGTAGCTCTAACCATTGGGCTGGTCCATGTTACCTGCATTGATCACAAAAATAGAAAATACCTGATTCTGATGCGGCATGGTCCATGGTCGAATGCTCTTGACTTGATCTTGATCCTGGTCCTCTTTGGCCTCTTCTATGCCTTTAATCGTGAGTTCTTGAAGTCCTTGTACGATGTCTTCCATTTGAGGCTCCTTGGTATTGAAGTCGTTACCTGTCATTAAGATCGGCTTACCATTGCTATCTAGTTGATCATGTGGCTCTTCTGGTTTAAAGACATCCAATATGTCTTGTACGGCTAGATTGAAACCTTCCCTGAGTCTCCTTGTTCTAGACCGTGTCATGGGAGCTTCTCTAACCGTTGGTATGGGTTCTGGTTCGATGGCCTCATCATTCCCTCCTTCTTGAGAAGGTTTTGTCCTCAAAGCTGGATCGTCTACATCACAAGGAGATAGGTCAGTGACATTAAAACTATGTGACATAGTATATTCACCTGGGAGGTCCAAGCGATAGGCATTGTCATTGATCCTTTCCAGCACTTTGAATGGTCCATCTCCACGAGGTGATAGCTTGGAGCTTCTTTGTTGTGGAAATCTCTCTGGACGCATATGGAGCCAAACCCATTCTCCAGGTTCAAAAACCAATTGCTTGCGTCCCTTGTCTGCTCTCCTCTTGTATTCTGCGGTCTTCGTTTCTATGTTCTCCTTTACCTCCTGATGTAACTTGCGGATGTACTCTCCCTTGTCTTGTCCAACGAGACTGATTTGATCTTCTTGCGGAATGGGAGCCATGTCCAGTGGCGTTAATGGCTTAAATCCATAAACAACTTCAAAAGGAGACAACTTGGTAGCAGAGTGAGTAGCATGGTTATATGCAAATTCAATAAATGGAATGCAATCTAACCAAGTCTTAAGATTTTGACCAAGAGTTGTCCTTAGCAAAGTTGAGAGGGTTCGGTTTACCACTTCGGTTTGTCCATCCGTTTGAGGATGACAAGTTGTGGAAAACACCAATTTGGTTCCCAGCTTCCTCCATAAGGTTCTCCAGAAGTGGCTGAGGAACTTAGAGTCACGATCTGACACAATGGTTCTTGGAACTCCATGTAAACGAACAACTTCCTTGAAGAACAAGTCGGCTGTTTGTGTGGCATCGTTGGTCTTGTCACAAGGAATGAAATGTGCCATCTTTGAAAATCGGTCCACCACAACAAAAACCGAATCCTTATGCCTGATCTTGGGTAATCCTAACACAAAATCCATAGAAATATCCACCCAAGGTTTGTTAGAAATAGGTAAAGGGAGATATAACCCATGAGGATGTAACCTGGACTTAGCCTTATGGCAAACAACACATCGTGCACAATGCTTTTCCACTTCTTTCTTTAGGCGTGGCCAAAAGAAATGTTCTGAGATCACGGCCATGGTCTTGGCTACTCCAAAGTGCCCCATCAATCCTCCTCCATGTGCTTCTTTGATTAGCAACTCTCGGATTGATCCTTGTGGTACACACAACCTTTTGTCTCGAAATAGAAACCCATCTTGGAGATAGTAAGCTGCATACGGTCCTTTGCCATGCTCTTTGTATGCTTCCCCAAAGTCTGGATCTTCTTGGTACTGCTCTTTAATAAGCTCGAATCCTAACACTTTGGATTCCATTGTAGAGATGAGCAGGTGTCTCCTTGATAATGCATCAGCAACCACATTATCTTTGCCCTTCTTGTACTTGATTACATAAGGAAACGTCTCTATAAACTCCAGCCATTTAGCATGTCTCCTCTTCAGGGATGTCTGGCCTCGCAAATGCTTCAAGGTCTCATGATCTGTATGAATGATGAATTCTTTGGATAGCAAGTAATGCTGCCAAGTCTCCAATGCTCTAACCAATGCGTAAAGCTCCTTATCATAAGTTGTGTAGTTGAGTGTAGCTCCACTGAGCTTCTCACTGAAAAAGGCGACTGGTTTCTTCCTCTGATGCAACACGGCTCCAATGCCAATCCCAGAGGCATCACATTCAACCTCGAACATCTCCTCAAAGTCTGGTAAAGCCAACACTGGTGCCTGTGTCAACCGTTCCTTTAAGGTGCTAAATGCCTTGTCTTGTGCACTTCCCCAAGTAAATGGTGCATTCTTCTTTATAACCGCTGTTAAGGGAGCAGCTACTGAACTGAAATCCCTTACAAACCGTCTGTAGAAACTTGCTAATCCATGAAAGCTTCGCACTTGCCCAATAGTAGTAGGCGTGGGCCAGTCTTGTATTGCCTTGATCTTTTCTTCATCAACTTGTAAACCTTGCCTGCTTATCACAAAGCCTAAAAAAAAAAGTTGATCAGTACAGAATGTGCACTTCTTAAGGTTGGCATATAGACCTTCCTTTCGAAGTGTTTGCAAAACAAGCTCTAAGTGTCTAAGATGATCATTTAAGCATTTACTATAAATCAAGATGTCATCAAAGTAAACCACTACGAACTTGCTAATAAAAGACCTTAGAACCTGGTTCATAAGTCGCATGAATGTGCTTGGTGCATTAGTTAAACCGAATGGCATAACCAACCACTCGTAAAGACCTTGCTTGGTTTTGAAAGCAGTCTTCCATTCATCACCTTCACGCATTCGAACTTGGTGATAGCCACTCTTCAAATCCACCTTTGAAAAGATAGTAGCTCCACTTAATTCGTCTAGCATATCGTCCAGTCTTGGAATAGGGTGCCGGTACTTAATGGTAATGTTGTTGATTGCTCGGCAATCTACACACATTCTCCATGTACCATCCTTCTTTGGTACCAATAGAACCGGTACTGCACACGGACTCAAGCTTTCTCTGATGTAGCCTTTGTCCATGAGGTCTTGAACTTTCCGTTCTAACTCTTTGCTCTCCTCCGGATTCATCCTATAGGCTGGCTTGTTGGGTAAAGCTGATCCAGGCACCAAGTCTATCTGGTGCTCTATGCCTCGTATAGGGGGTAAACCGGCTGGTATTTCTTCTGGAAACACATCTAAATACTTGTCTAACACAGCTTGTACTTCGCTTGGAAGTTTTAGTTCCTGGTAATCTGTACTCAAGCAATCTTTGTACAACATTAGTAGCACAGTGCCCTCGGAAATGAGGGTCTTACAAACGGAACCAGAAGAAACATAAAGGCTAGTCTTACTTACCTGTGTTTCCTTGTCCATTTTTGATTGAAGCTCTCGCACTTCAGCTGGTTTCAAGGGAGCTAGGTTGTACTTTCTATCCTTGTGAGTAAAAGAATAGAAGTTGGTACGCCCATTGTGCAATGTAGCTCTGTCAAATTGCCATGGTCTCCCAAGTAGAATGTGGCCAGCTTGCATGGGAAGAACATCGCACAACACTTCATCTTGGTACTTGCCCACGCTGAAAGGTATAGTGACTTGTTCCGTGACCTTCAATTGAGTCTTGTTGTCTAGCCATTGCAGCTTATAAGGCCTGGGGTGTTTAGTCATCTCAAGACCAAGCTTGGACACCATAAACTTACTAGCCACGTTAGTACAAGATCCTCCATCAATAACCAAATTACATACCTTGGTTTTGATGGTACACCGAGTGTGGAAGAGGTTCTCTCTTTGAGCTGTTGCTTCAGGGTCTAGCATTACACTCAGGACACGCCTAGTGACTAGCATTTCTCCAATATCTGCATACTCAGCATCTTCATCTTGCTCCTCATCCGTGGTCTCTCGCTCTTCTTGAGACTCATAGTCTCCAGCAGCGTTCATGATCATCACTCTTTGGTTTGGACATTCCTTTGCCATGTGCCCTCTACCCTGACACTTAAAACATGTGATATCATGAGTTCTTTGATTGGCATTAGAAGGCTTACCTTGCTCTGGTCGGTTGTTTTTGGTTTGATCATTGAACTTTCCTTTAAACCGTGATTCAACCTCCACAGCCTTGCCTTTGTCAACCGTCTTGCTACCTGAAGCCCACGGTTGTGTTCTGCTCCGATTTGTTTGAGCTGTCTTCTTCTTTATCTGCTTCTCTACTTGAACCGCCAAGTGTAGTAGCTCATGTAGTCCAGTGTATTGAGCTCTTTCTACCTTTCTAGCAATTCGGTCTTGGAGCCCATCAGTGAATTGTGCCATGATTGCTTCTTCGGACTCCTCCAGCTCCAATGAGTTCATGAGCTTCTCAAACTCCTCAAAGTACTCATCCACGGTCCTTGATCCCTGAGATAACTTACGAAAACGTTTTTGTAGGTCTCTGATATAATGATCAGGAATGTACCTTGACCTTAAGAGATACTTCATGTCGGCCCATCTTGCAATAGGTCCAAATCGTTGCCTTCTCCGATCTGCCACGGCTCTATCCCACCAGGATAGGGCATTCTCCGTGAGTTGAGCAGCTGCCACAGCTACCTTTTTGTTCTCATTGTAGCCATAACAATCGAAGATATACTCCATGCGCCTCTCCCAGTCCATGTAGACTTCAGGATCGGACTTGCCTGCAAAAGTAGGTGGGGTTAGTTTAATCTCATGGTTCTTTCCTCTGGTGTTGTCCTCGCCATCTCTTCTCCCTCGGAAGTTAGCTCGGCGTCTTGGTTGGTTTCGCTGGTCTGGATCAGGTGGATCATCATCATCTAGCTCCGGCATGTCTTCATCAGTTGAATCATCTCTTTGATTCCTTCTTGGTTGGTAGATGTTGCGGATAGGTTCTCTTCTCGGTGGTTGTTCCAAGCGGTCCAGCCTGGTTCCAAGTTCTCTACCAAGAGTTCCCACGGCATTCCTCACCTCTTCTCGCATGGCTGCCATCAATTGAGTCATGTCAATGGGTTGGTTTCCCGTTGGATTGCCTCCCACGTCTCCCATCCTTGCTCCTAACTTACGGTTCTTGCACTTATACAAAAACAACAAGTCGTCAAAAGCACCAATGCGTAATTGGAAAGAAGACAAAGACTCTTAAAACTCGACTCTAAACAAAAAGGAAAATCTAACGAGAGCAATAAGGAAAACAAGTAACTCGACAAAAAGGAAAGGAAACAATTAACTCGACCCAAAACAAGAAAGGAAAACTATAATAACTCAAGGTTTCTCGACTCAAAGTTCTAACCTAGAGCAAACAAAGTCGGCGGCTATTGAGACAAATCTACACAACTAGCAACAAAGAACCACAAACTGAATTCGATCCAGACAATTAAACAACTCGATTCAAGCAACCTTAGCACGACCCAACAAAGCAAAGCAATATGATATATCTTTTTTTTTCTTTTTTTTTTTAAACTAATCAAGAAACAGAAAGAAACAAAGCAACGAATTCGTTTTTTTTTTTTTTTTAACTAAGAACAAGAAACAAAACTCAAACGAAATCAAAGGAAACGAAAAGGGAAGAATGAACCAAAGGTGTGTGGACCTTCGGCTCTGATACCAGATGATATGAACTCGGTTCTAGGAAGGATAGATGGTGGGATGGGAAACACAAGCTGGCTTTCACGCTCTCTCTTGTGGTTCAATGGATGGGCGAAAGATGGACTCAAGACTTGATGAACACGCCTTGAGGGATGGGATCTAACAAGTTGGCTTTGACGCTCTCCCTTGTTGAATCGGTTGATGGAAGTGATGATGGATCGAAGAGCACCACAGAGCTATGAAAGAACTCTGATACTGCACACACACTTGCCTTGGTGAATCCACACGCAAGAACAAGAGCAAAAGATCTAAGCTAGCGACGGCGCCTTAAGCTTTAGACAAGAACTGCGTTTATTGATTTAGGGTAAAAGTTGTCTACAATGCTGCAGGGGAGCCTTATTAATATGCTCTTCAGCTATGACCTAATGGTCGACTCAAGCAAGAAAAGGAAAGACTCTAAACGACAGGACCAAATAAAAAGAAATAAAGAAAACACAAACTAACACTTTGTGGCTTAAGGCCGAGAAAACAAGAAAAAGGAAACTAGCTAAGCAAAATAAAAAGAAGTTTGGTGCGGCTTGAACTTGGCACCTCTGAGGCTTGGATGCGTAGCTCTAACCATTGGGCTGGTCCATGTTACCTGCATTGATCACAAAAATAGAAAATACCTGATTCTGATGCGGCATGGTCCATGGTCGAATGCTCTTGACTTGATCTTGATCCTGGTCCTCTTTGGCCTCTTCTATGCCTTTAATCGTGAGTTCTTGAAGTCCTTGTACGATGTCTTCCATTTGAGGCTCCTTGGTATTGAAGTCGTTACCTGTCATTAAGATAGGCTTACCATTGCTATCTAGTTGATCATGTGGCTCTTCTGGTTTAAAGACATCCAATATGTCTTGTACGGCTAGATTGAAACCTTCCCTGAGTCTCCTTGTTCTAGACCGTGTCATGGGAGCTTCTCTAACCGTTGGTATGGGTTCTGGTTCGATGGCCTCATCACCGAGTATAACAAATACAACTCGATGAATGCTTCAAGCTCCCTGTTTAAATCGACTGCCTAACTCTGTCTACTCTTCGGCTTGAACACATCGTGGTGACCAATACTCAACTAGGCCCGCCCGACATACAAAACTATAAGCAGCTCCAATAACCAATCAGGTATAAGCTGTCCCACCCTAAACGACAATCGACCAACACAAGTAATAAATCAATGGTTTCCACATAAACGACATACTCGAACCACAAACTCAAATCCGCAATCTCAAATCCACAACGTCAAAAAGACAGTCTCAACTATCTTGTGGTCCCCAATAACAATACTCGCGACAATAGCTTGGCGCTTGGGTGGTGGTAGAAACAACCCTGATCTCCCTGCGAACATCCCCTGAAAATGAGATCATGCTAACCACAACTGAACAGCTCGGTCTAACTGCTGGTGCTGCAATATAACTGACAAACGACGCATCTACTAACATAGACTGGTAGTAACTTATGACACAATCCAACCATCTGCATGAAAACACTGATCACGCTCTCCCAACATGATGACAGTAGTAACGAGAACAACACGATGGAAATCTCGACAGCTGAGACACATTGCTATATCCTAAATAAGTCTTATCAAGCTTGACTGAGCCTCCTTGAAGAAATATCGCTTCTCTTCTATCTCTGACTCATGAACAAAAGTCTTCTCACAAAGAAAAAAATACTGATCAGGCCGGTGAAGGTTCGTACGACATAACGCTTATAAATTTCTATTCACTGACCATTCAGGAACCTCCTCAAGTCCTCATTGGCTATGAAACTCCCAGACAATCTTTAAAGATGACAAAACACTTACTCGTACTCCCTGATATTCCTAGTGCCTTGAGAAAAGTGCTTAAAAGCATTGGCATTCCTGTGCCTGGCTTCATTAGGAAAGAACGTCCTGTCGAACTCCTTCTAGAGTGATTGCAGGTGAACTCAAAACAGCGACGACTACTCTCAACAACTCCCTTTAACCAGATAAAGACATTATCCCACAGAAATTGAGTAGTCAACTCCAACTGAAACTCTGTTGTACACTTCTTATGCTCCAAGTTACGGTCAACTTCTTCCTTAAATTATATGCGGTGACAGTATCCACTGTCCTTCCAATCTGATCCAAACTGTTGTCCCACATTTGTCTTATTAGCCCCCAACACGTGGGTCCCTCTCTGTCTCTGCCGGATACTTGCGGCGGCAATGCTCCCTGAGCCTTAACCGATGGTGCATATGGTGGTGACGATTGGACGATGGCGGATGCTTACTCTGCTTGAAGGGTGAACTGGCGAACAATCTCCGGTATAGCTATCCGATCAGTTTCCTGTGTAGCTATCCAAGCGGCCTTTTATGCAATTGCTGCATGAACTCCTGAGAAACTTACCTAATTGTATCTTGAGCGGTCTGACTGATGACATCCTGATTAATCTGCTGAACACTGATCTCTTCGGCATAACCGGTTGAACAACGAGATGATAATCCGGCACGAAACAACGACCTTCCTTGATGGCAACTGAAAACCTGTTTAAACTGAGGCTGAATTGAGACAAACTTAGAATAGATTAATACTTGACAGATTAGGTGCTCCATTGTTTTTTTTTTTTTAAATACACAAGTCCCGGGAAATTTTTATTTTTTTTTAAACCGTTTAAAACCGAATATGCAATCATGCTTCCTACTACCCGTCTCCCGGGTCAGAACCCAGACGACATAACATAGGCTCTGATACCAAAATGTAACACCCGTCTCCTCGACACTCGAGAACGGCGTGCCACTAACCACGTCACATACGTCAAATACCCCACTATACAATGTCTCATAACCCAACTACCTCAATGCTATATGTACATGATAAAATACGGAGAAAACGTAAAAATCCCAAAGAAGCACCGTATCGTCAAAGCGTAAAATACTTGTCCGTCTCACCTGAAAAAACTGGAAAGGGAAGAAGGAGGGGTGAGTAACAGGGGAGTCACTCAGTGAGGTATGGGATGTTAATCACAGAAAACGTAAATCTGATCATAGCACGCCATACATAGGAAATAGACTAAACATGCACAGTCACGGTACCTAATGTACCCAATCAACAGCCAACATCCTATTAACAGATCCAGTGACCGGCGGCACCCTCCTACCCAGAGGACAACTTATGGGATAGTGCCCACTACACCGCCCGTAGACGATTATCGACCTCGAAGGTACTTGAACAGCAGGTCGACTAATTCTGTATAGAAGTCACGTCTCTGTACCCCCGCAATCCCTAACGACCCACATGGTCGACTAATCCTAGCTCTAGCATGGATAAAAGAATCAGTTGACAATTTAATGCACAATCAGTGGGTTGAATCATCTATTATTCCTAAATCCGAATTACAAACAATCCTAAAAAAGACTATAGCATAGAAACGGAACACATTTAATATTAAATCCTATCCACGACGCTTTTTGATGAAAAGTACGATATTCTGTGGAAAGCCCTCACCTTAGCCAAAACGGATGATAACTGCGGCTTCTGAACTCTGGATGCTCAGACGGATGCCAAATCTAAAATCAGGGCGAAAAATTGAGTGAGAACGGTCTTCGAACGACGAAAAACGGTTAACAGGTCAATTGGTCAAAGTCAACAGTTAAACCGGTCAAACCAATCAAACCGGACCCGACCGAACCGGACCTGACCCGGTTACACAAACCGGATCCAAACCCGACCAAATTCATAAACCAACTTGAATTGAACCAAACCAGAATTAAACTAACTAAACCGGTTATTAATCTAACTAAACTTAAATCTAAACTAAGATAACCGGTTCAAACTAATTAGCCTAAATTAATTAATTAAACTAACCTAATTATCCTACGATGAGATCGTGAAAGAGTTGGTACGGATGTTGCGGCGGGAACTCGGAGCTCGGGATCGTTGGCACGGTCGTTGGCGAGCCATGGCGGAGGTGCTGTGATGACGCCGGCAAGGAGGAGAGCGTGGTGGAGGTCAGATCGGAGCAACGTAGAAGATCGGAGATGGTGGTGACGAAAAGGCTTGCGGAGGAAGCACGGCTGGATCGCGACATCCTCTCCTCATGGTGAACCGCAGCGACTTGAGATGGCTCTGGCGAGACTCTCCGGTGGTGGCTAGTGCAAGAGAAGCACCGGTGGTGGCTGGAGGAGACGTCACGGCAAAGCTTCAGCTCTCGTCATGGAACGTGACGGTGGAGAAGGATGAAGCCGTGGTGGAGAGAGCTATGGCACACCTCCTTCTCTTCTTCTCTCCTTCTCTCTCTCTCTCTCGCTCTCTCTCTCTCTCTCTCTCTCTCTCTCTCTCTTCGATCTCAGACTGTCGGCAAGAGTAAACATGATGAGGATGGAGATACATACGGTATATAGACATAGACACACACGAAGGGAATAGGAAATTGGGTCTTTAATGGGCCAAACGAGAAATTCGAAGTTGGGCTGGAAGATTTGGATTACGGGTCGTTACAAAAAGAGAATGAAAAAGAGATATAGCTCGAAAAGAAGTGAACTGAGAAGTTGATTCATGGAAAACTGTCTAAAAAAAGAGAGAACAGAAAGTCGATTAAAAAGATAAATGATACTCTAGGAGGGAAAAACCGACTGACTACTCGAAGTTAGAAAAGAGATGGGAAATAAATTAGAAGCGACAAAAGAGAGAGGAAATAAATTAGAAGCGACAAAAGAGAGAGGAAAGAAAATAGAAGCATGCAGTCCACAAAATCAGTTACTTGGGTGAGTAAAATTGTAACACCTGTCTCATCGACACTCGAGAACGGCGTGCCACTAACCACATCACATAACTCATATACTCCAATCCTCAATTTCTCACAACTCAACTACCTCAAATACTATATGTATAAAATAGAGTACGAAGAAAACATAAAGTTCCAAAGAAGCACTCGTATCGTCATAAGCGTAAACTACTTGTCCGTCTCACCTGAAAAGCTGAAAATGGAAGAAAGAGGGGTGAGTAACAGGGGAGTCACTCAGTGAGGTATGGGATGCAAATCACAAAAAACGCAATATGATCATAGCACGCCAAACATAGAAAATAGACTAAACATGCACAATCACGGTACCTAAAGTACACAAAGGACAACCAATGCCCTACTATCGGATCAAGTGACCGACGACACCCTCCTCCCCGGACGTGCCACTCACACTGCCCGTAGACGTTTTATCGATCTGCCTGAGGCACTGACAACCGGTCGACTAAGCTGCCAGTACCTCGCCTAAAACAACACGCGACACAAGTAAAGAAGTCACATCTCTATACCCCCGCAATCCCTAACGACCCACATAGTCGACTAATCCTAGCTCTAGCATGTATAAAAGAATTAATTAACGATTTAATGCACAATCAATGGGTTGAATCCTCTATATTCCTAAGTCTAACTACAAACAATCCTAAATAGAATCTAGCAGAGAAACAGAGCACATTTAATATTAAATTCCATCCATGACTCTTTTTGATGAAAAGTACGATAATGTGCGGAAAAGACCTCACCTTAGCCAAGACGGATGATAATTGCGGCTTCTGAACTCCGAATGCTCGAACGGATGCTAAAACTGAAATCACCACGAGAAATCGAGTGAGGACGGCTTTTGAACGACGGAAAATGGTTAACTAGTCAACTAGTCAAAGTCAGTGGTCAAAGTCAACGGTTAAACCGGTCAACCCAGTAAACCTGACCCGGCCCGACCCGGTTACCCAAACCAGATTCAAACCCGACCAAATTCTTAAAATAATCTGAATTAAACTAATTAAATTGAAACTAAACTAAACCATAATTAGTTACACTAAACCGAAAATCTAATTAACTAAATCGGTTATAATACTGATTAAACCTAAATCTAAAATAATATAATTAAACTTAATCTACTAACCAACCGCCGTGGAGATCGATGCGGACGTTGATGTTGCGGCGGATCTCACGTTCGATAACGGAGCTTGTCCCAGAGTCAGAGGCGGACCATGGCGGAGGTGTCTGATGATGCCGGCAGGGACAGAACACGATGGTGTCGCTATCGGAGCACAAGATCAAATCGGGGATGGTGGAAAAGAGATGACTTGCTCCACAAGCAAGAGTTTGAGATCGTTATCTCGTCTTGGATCTCAACAATGACGGCACGAGAGGACTCTTCTAATGAAAGTGAGATGCTGCGGTGATGATCAACCTAAGGGAGAAGGCGATGGTGGTCGGAGGAGACGTCACAGCAAGGTTTCTCGGTTGAGAAATCACGGCGATGAAGGCGGAAGCGGGAGACGTGACCACAATGACACAAACAATCATAATAACCGATGAGGTCATCGAAGCACAAGTACCAATAGTGAGACAAGGACCACAGACATATCAGGAACTAGAGTGCTAAGAGAAGAATTCAACCAAGGTATTGAGGCTCTACTAAGCATTCAAGACAAAGAGAGCAACAACTTCAAGACTACGGTCCAAGACCATGAAGAAGAAGCTTATACGATTCAAGTCGGACCAACCAATGGAATAGCTCTTCTCCAAACCAACAAGGAACGTTCCTTATTCACCATCACGCCAACTTAAGGGCCGAACCAAGGTGAGCGGTTCAATTCGATTATTTGTCTAACTAGTTTCTTGTCTTTGGTTTATTTCAGGTTCGGTTATTAGCATAGGTTTATTCAATTTCTTAGTCTTTTCTTTTAAGTCATGGCCGAGTATGTTGTTGCCATTTATAGAAAGTCCCAAATGAGTCTTTGTAGTCTTGTTTTGTTTCAAGACCCCTAGAAGGGCAAAGCTGCATTGGACTCTTATAAAGTCCCCTCTAAGCAGTCGTGTATCTTTAACCTAGTATCAATAAACAACCGAACTTTCTTCCTTTGTGAAGCAGCTGCAAGCTCTTGTTCTTGCAAAGAGAGAGATCGTGTGAAGCCATCTCTTGTTCTTGTCATATCAAAGCTTAGTCCATAAAGCTTTGTGGTGACATCGTTTCCATCTTGTGTTCATGTCCATTCCATCCAGCGAGTTAGCCAGAGAGAGTTACACTACCAACTGGTCAAGTTCCATCCCCAATCCGCATTGCATCCATTCCTTGTTTGAGTTGGGAGAGTTACACAACCAACAGCTCGGATCCATCAACCTATCCTAGCCCTTTTGCCCATATCATCTAGTATCGTAGCCAAAGGTTCCTACCTTTGGATTCACATCAGGTTGATCGGATCTCTTTTCTCTTTGTTTCTTTGCTTCTTTTGCTTTTGTTGTTTCGTTTGCTTCCATCTTAAAAAAAAAAAATTATCCATAGCTATTAGTTCTTGTTTCTGTCATTTCATCATCAAAGAAAAACCATAAAAAGAATCGTGTTTTAGTTCTTAGTTTTGTTCGAGTTGTTCATCCATAGCCACCTAGTATCTTTGCTTGCATTCGTTTAAGTTTAGGTCGAGCCTGGACTTTCCTTAGTTGCATTCCTTCAAAAAAAAATATCATATTTCCTTTTAAGTCATTTTCCGTGTTGCACAAGTTGATCATCGATTGCTTGCATATTTCCTTTTTGCGTTTGATTAGTTTATCCTTTTAGTTTCTTTGTTTGTTATTTTCGTGAGAACCCGTTTGCACTTGATCCCTTGGTTTTAGTGTGCGCAGGAGACATGGGAGAGGAAGCCAACAACACTCAGTTACAAATGAACCAGCTTCTTGATGCCATGAGAGGTATAACCGAACGGTTAACCCAAATCGAGCAGAGACAACAACAAGTGCCTTTCCACCGACGAGTTGTCCAAAACCCTAGGCGTAACTTGAGGCAAGAGAGGGAAGACTCAATTGATGAGGACATGCCAAACCTTGAGGATGACCCAGCTGATGAGCAAGGAAGGAGGCAAGAACCACGCGGGCAAGATAGGAACCGCGGAAGAGATAGGAGCCGAGACCGAGACCGAGGCCGAGATGAAGACAGACGTGGAGGGAGAGATATCAAGCTTACTCCACCTACCTTTGCTGGAAAGGTTAACCCCGAGGCATACATAAATTGGGAGAGAAGGATAGAGCACATCTTTGACTACTACCAATATTCGGAAACCAAGAAGGTTACCTTAGCGCAGCTCGTTCACGGACAATGCTCTCACATGGTGGGATAGAGAAGTCTCTGAACGTAGGAGGCAGAGAAGAGGAGCAATCACAACTTGGGAAGACATGACATATCACCTCTGAAAGAGGTACATTCCCACTTATTATTTGAGAGACTTACAAAAACCTTTTAGAAAACTTGCGTAGGGATCTAAGGCTGTTGAGGAGTACTATGAGGAGTTTGAAACCATCAAGAACCACTTGGAGCTTCAAGATTCGGAGGAGACTTTGATGGCACAATTCGTAGATGGTCTCAATGACAAGATAGCTAGGAAAGTGGAGTGGCAAAAATATGAGCACATGGAATACTTGCTACACTTTGCTATTCAAGCCGAGCAACAAGCCAAGAAGAAGGTTAACTCTTCACGAAACAAATCCACTTGGAACCAGTCTTATACAAAACCGCAAGACAAAGGAAAGACTCCTGAAGTGGAGAACCATTTCAAGAAGTAAACTGCTGGACCATCTAAACCAGCTCCACCCGAGCAAGGTAAGACTCCAAACCCAAGATCTAGAGACATTACTTGTTTCAAATGTCAGGGAAAGGGGCATTATGCAAGAGAATGTCCGAACCAAAGGGTGATGTTCTTGAGAGACAATGGAGAGTATGAATCCGCGGACGAAGCTGATGTAGAGTCAGCCGGTTCTGAAGAAGAGATAAACGACTATCCTGAAGTTGGTGAGGTCTTAGTAATCCAGAGAGCCCTCAGTGCCTTGTATGATCCTGAAACCATTCAAAGGGAAAACATCTTTCACACAAGATTTTGCGTAAGCAAAAAGGTATGTAGTCTCATTATTGATGGAGGCTCTTGCACTAATGTAGCTAGAAAGTACCTTGTGAATAAGTTAGGTCTTGAGAAGACCAAGCTTCCAAGGCTGTATCGTTTAAGATGGCTCAATGACTCCACGGAGGTGAGGATTGCGGATCAAGTTGTTGTATCCTTCAGCATTGGCAAGTATAGTGATCAAGTCAAGTGTGATGTGGTGCCAATGCAAGCTGGGCATCTTCTACTTAGGAGACCATTGTGATTCGACAAGGAGACCTTACACAATGGTCAGACCAACTATTACTCATTCACGCACAATGGGAAGAAGCACAACTTGGCGTATCTTACACCAGCTGAAATTCACGAGATGCAACAAGCCATGGAACAGGGTCATAAGCTAAGTAAAACCAATCTGTTTGTTTCCCCTAGTGCTGTACTTAAGTCTATTGAACACAAACAACCAGTATTACTCATGATCTTTAGAGAAAGTTACTTTTCAGGAGCAGATGAGCAATCGGAGCTACCAGCCGAGATGAACCAACTCTTGGAGAAGTTCAAGGACGTCTTCCCTGAGGAGATACCACCAGGCCTTCCACCCATTAGAGGGATTGAGCATCAGATTGATCTCGTACCAGGTGCACCATTACCTAACCGACCAGCTTATAGGGTCAATCCGGAGGAGGCTAAGGAATTTTTAGACTCAAGTTCAGGAGCTTAAGGCCAAAGGCTACATCAGGGAGAGTCTCAGCCCTTGTGCCGTGCCTGTTTTGCCGGTACCAAAAAAGATGGCACCTGGAGGATGTGTGTGGACTGCCGAGCCATAAACAACATCACAATCAAGTATAAGCATCCGATTCTAAGGCTGGATGACATGCTGGATGAGTTGAGTGGAGCTACCATCTTCTCAAAAGTAGACTTAAAAAGCGGATACCACCAAGTGAGGATGAAGGAAGGAGATGAGTGGAAGACTGCATTCAAGACCAAACAAGGGAAATACGAATGGCTTGTGTGCCATTTGGACTTACAAACGCACCAAGTACCTTCATGAGACTCATGAACCAGGTTCTAAGGGCGTTCATTTGTAAGTTTGTGGTGGTTTATTTTGATGATATCCTTATCTATAGCCATTGTGTATTCCACAAGGCTCCATGAGGGAACTAATCACAAGAGAAGCTCACGAAGGAGGATTGATGGGGCATTCTGGGAGAGACAAAACTTTGAGCGTGTTGATGGAGCACTTTTATTGGCCACACATGAGAAGAGATGCGGAGAAGCTATGTGCCAAATGCGTCACTTGTCTCAAAGCCAAGTCCAGGTTACATCCTTATGGTTTATACATGTCTTTACCAATTCCTAACGCACCATGGGTGGACATTTCTATGGACTTTATTCTAGGCTTGACTAAGATACACCACAAAGATTCCATTTTTGTAGTAGTAGACAGGTTCTCCAAGATGGCACATTTTATACCTTGTGCTAAGACCAATGATGCAACACAAACGACTTACCTATTCTTCAAGGAGGTTGTGCGCTTACATGGAGTGCCAAGAACGATTGTTTCTGATCGTGACACAAAGTTTTTAAGCCATTTCTGGAAAACAATGTGGAAGAAGCTTGGCACCAAGCTCTTATTCTCTACCACTTGCCATCCCCAAACAGATGGGCAAACCGAGGTAGTAAACCGCTCACTCTCCACTTGATTGAGAGCCACAGTTGGTAAGAATCTTAAGAACCGGTTGAGTTGTTTGCCCTTCATTGAATTCGCTTATAATCATGCAAAACACTATGCTACTAACCACTCTCCTTTTGAAGTTGTGTATGGATTTAATCCTATTACCCCTTTAGATCTTATCACTTTGCCGCAAGCTATCTATTCAAGTCCAGATGCAGAGACCAAGCCCAAGTTCGTGAAGAAGCTCCACCAACAAGTAAAGGAAAGCTTGGAAAAGAAGACCGAGGTGTATAAGGCCAAGGCAAAGAAAGGACGAAAGGAGCTTACATTTGAGCCCGGAGACTGGGTGTGGTTACACTTGAGGCATGAGCGTTTCCCCACACAAAGAAAGTCCAAGCTTTCACCAAGAGGAGATGGACTTTTCCGAGTTTCAGAAAAGATCAATGACATTGACTACGAGCTTTTAATGTTGCTGACTTAGTTCCTTATGATGGAGATGAAACTGTTCTAAGGTCAGAACCTTCTCAAGGGGGAGAGAATGATGAGGTCATCGAAGCACAAGTACCAACAGTGAGACAAGGACCACGGACCAGATCAGGAACTAGAGTGCTAAGAGAAGAATTCAACCAAGCTATTGAGGCTCTACTAAGCATTCAAGACAAAGAGGACAACAACTTCAAGACCACAGTCCAAGACCATGAAGAAGAAGCTTATACAATTCAAGTCGGACCAACCAATGGAATAGCTCTTCTCCAAACCAACAAGGAACTTTCCTTATTCACCATCACGCCAACTTAAGGGCCAAACCAAGGTGGCGGTTCAATTCGATTATTTGGTTTTCTTCAGGTTCGATTATTAGCATAGGTTTATTTCAATTTCTTAGTCTTTTCTTTTTAGTCATGGCTGAGTCTGTTGTTGCCATTTATAGAAAGTCCCAAACGATTCATTGTAGTCTCGTTTTGTTTCAAGACCCCTAGAAGGGCAAAGCTGCATTGGACTCTTATAAAGTCCCCTCTAAGCAGCCGTGTATCTTTAACCTAGTATCAATAAACAACCGAACTTTCTTCCTTTGTGAAGCAGCCGCAAGCTCTTGTTCTTGCAAAGAGAGAGATCGTGTGAAGCCATCTCTTGTTCTTGTCTTATCAAATCTTAATCTATAAAGCTTTGTGGTGACATCGTTTCCATCTTGTGTTCTTGTCCATTCCATCCAGCGACTTAGCCAGAGAGAGTTACACAACCAACAGTTCGGATCCATCAACCTATCCTAGCCCTTGTGCCTGTATCAATAACACATGGTTTCTATTCCTCCTCCTCTTTCTCTCTCTCTCACCACAAATATATTAAATGATAGTATAAACATAGGCTCCGTGCAAAGATCGAGCACCTGGCTCCGTGCAAATATCGGGCGCTCGGGATCCGTCCGAGTGTGATCCGGCGGCTGGGACAAGGCCAGCCGCCCATCATCCTTCGATCAATGCACAGCGCTGGCTCTGTGCAAATATCGGGCGTCTGGCGCCGTGCATTGATCGAAGGATGATGGGCGGCTGGCCTTGTCCCAGCCGCCGGATCACACTCGGACGGATCCCGAGCGCCCGATATTTGCACGGAGCCAGGTGCCCGATCTTTGCACGGAGCCAGGCGCCCGATCCAACGGCTGCTAGGGTTGATCAATCGGTGATGGAGATACATATGATGATGTGCATATACACGATGCATGTAGGGGAAAAGAGACATGGGCCTTAATTGGGTTGAGGAGAAACAAAATTAAAATGGGCAGGGAGATGAATTTAGGGTTGTTACAATTCTTCCCCACTAACGAGGAATTCGTCCTCGAATTCAAGTCCTGAGCCGGCTGCTCGACGTCATTAAATAGCTCGGGAAATCAGACTTCATCTGAGACTCTAACTCCCAAGTCTCCTCCTGAATGTCGTCTCTCTCCCAACTAACTCTGACCATCTGTATCACTTTCCATTGAACCACTCTATCTCAGCTCTCTAGGGCTGACACTGGCTTACTAACTGCAGTCAAAACCCTCCGGATGTCACTAGAAAGAATGAGCTCTGGCTCTCGAACGACTTTCCTCAGAACCGGCACATGAAACACGTCGTGGAAACCGGCCAACTCTGCTGATAAGGCTAGACGATATGCTACAGCTCCAATCCGCTCAATGCTAGCATATGGACCCATATATCTCGGCTTAAGCTTCTTCATCTTTCTGGTCTTAGAACCTCCCTGAAATGTCATCATCTTGAGATATACCAGGTAGCCCACCTAATACTCCAACTCACTCTGGCGCTTATCTGCATAACTCTTCTGACGATCATGGGCTTCCTTAAGCCGTCTCTTGAGCATTTCCACTTGCTCAATTGTCTCCTGAACCATTGTTGGTTCTATGCCTCGGCGTTCTCTCACCTCTGTCCAACACAACGGAGTACGACACAGTCTACCATAAAGAGCCTCATACGGTGCCATCGAAATGCTCGAGTGATAACTATTGTTATAAGCGAACTCTGCCAGCGGTAGGTACTTAACCCAACTCCCTTCCCAATCCTGAACACAAGCCCTGAGCATATCCTCCAGTGTTTGAATGGTCCTCTCCGACTGACCATCTGTCTGCGGATGATAGGCCGTACTCATATGGACCTTAGTCCCCAATGCATTCTGAAATGCTCGCCAAAAGGTCTATGTGAACTTCGTATCACAATCTGACACTATGCTGACTGGCACTCCATGGAACCTCACAATCTCAGCGATATACTTCTGTGCTAGCTGCTCTGCTCCGTCTGCTTTCTTAATCGCTAAGAAATGAGCTGACTTTGTGAGTCGATCAACAATAACCCAGATGGCATTCTTCCCGCCAACTGTCCTCGGTAATCCGGTGATAAAGTCCATAGTCACCATGTCCCATTTCCACTCGGGTAGTGGAAGATTCTGAAGCAATCCACTCGGAACCTGATGCTCTGCCTTAACCAACTGGCAAGTCTGACAACACGACATGATGGGCGCCACATGCGAAACTATAAGTAGCTCAAATATCCAATAGGGTATAAGCTGCTCCGCCCCCAAGCGACAACCGACCAACACAAGTACTAAATCAATGGTTTCCACATAAGCGACATACTCTAAATCACATCAAATCCACAATCTCAATATAAACAATCTTTGCATCTCATGGTCTCCAATAACAAATACTCGCGACAATAGCTTGGCGCTTGGGTGGTGGCAGAAACAACCCAGAACCCACTGCGAAAAATCCCTGAAAATGAGAACATGCTAACCACAACTGAACAACTCGGTCTAACTGCTGGTGCTGCAATCTAACTGACAAACGATGCATCCACTAACATAGAATGGTAATAACTTATGACATAATCCAACCATTTGCATGAAAACACTGAACATGCTTTCCCAACATGATGACGATGACAGCGAAAACAACACGGTGGAAATTCTGACAGCTCCGACACATTGTTCTATCAAGAAAAAGTCTTCTCAAGCTTTAATTGAGTTACCTTAAAGAACTTCTTCTTTTTTTTTTCCACTATCTGTACCTCCTGAATAAAATTCTTCTCAACCAAATCGGTCCCGTACGGCATAACGGTTAAAATATCCACTAGTAGCCCATTAAGAACCTCCAAATTAAATTCTCATCGGTTATGAAAGCCCAACAAGTTTTTGCAGACGACTAAAATCTCCCTCGTCCTCCGTGATAGTCCTAGTACCTTAGAAAATGTGCTCAAGAAGCATAGGTATTCTTGTACCTGGTTTCACGAGGAAGGAACGTCCTATTGAACTCCATCTATAAGTGATTTTAGGTCAACTGATAATGATTATGCGCTGCATCTTCATCTCCCTTCTACCTGGATAAGGCGTCATCTCTTATTTACTGGGTGGCAAGTCCAATTGATACTCTTCTGGGCACCTCGTATGCTCTAAGCTACGGTTTGGTTGCTTCCTCCAGTCGTCTGCGGTGGCAATAATGGTTGCAGAATATCAACACCATGAGGAGCATGCTGTTGTCCGCACCTCTTGTGGTAACTGTAACACCCCCGTACCGGACTAGACAGGACCGGCCGACCAACAATCAAACAAGAACATGGAACGGCCACTTCCCTTTATGCGATCGAACGACAATCAAACAAGAACACGAACGACCGCATCCATCTCCATCTCCATCTCCATCCAGTTTCTGACCTTGCTTCATTCCACTTTCCATCCTTGGTTAGATGCTATCCACTTTGATCTGTTACCTCTGATTCTTTGATCCTTCTTACAAACTTCTGAATCTTCTCGTCCTCTTCTTGTGCTTCACGGATCGTTTCCAATTGTCTCGCAGCTTATAGACCTGCTGGTTTGCTGGACTCTCCTTCTAATGCTTCCATACTCACTTGCTTCATTTCTTGACTCAAAACTTCCACTTCCACTTCCTCCTCTACATGTACATCCGTTCTTTGTCTACTCAACGCATCAGCCACTGCATTGGTTTCTTCCGGGGTCGGCATCAAGAGAAAATTTCCTTCGGATTAACCATCAGTCTCTTGACATCTCCCTTTGCTGTCATCATCCTCGCTTGGTATCGCCATCTTCCTGACACTGCCATTCCTCCTATCTTACTTGGAATTACTGTCTTGTCTTACTCTCCTTCACTTAGCTTGTAGCCTGGTTTCCTTGTTGGTCTTGACCTTTACCTCATATCCACACTCCTCAATTCCACAGTCAGCTTCACTATCACCATCCTCGTCCAGTCTTCCAAGGTTCTCCACTTCTGAGCTTAACTTACGCATTTACCACAATCCTCAAGCCGAACGGCTCCGACTAGATTCGGTTTCTAAAGCTAGGCCAATACTAGACTTCTATTACCAACCCTACTATTATTCTAATTGACCTTAAGGGTTTCAGCTCTAAGGGTTCACTCTATGAGCAACTCGGAAATTTGACAATTCTACCGAATCAAAAACAAAGAATTCAATTATCATACAAAAGGAGTTAGCGCCCATGCGTACCTGGTTTGGGACCGTGGGATGGTCCTTCGGAATCTGGAGCCACTCCTTCCAGCGCATACACTCGGCTTGCCAAATACCAGTTACAAGGCAACAAACTACCTAACAACCTACTGAGCGGAACGTATCGGAATTCCTAATTGACTTTTGCGACACCTTTGACTCGATAAAACATTGAAAACGCGGAAAAGCACTGGTCCCGTGAGCATGATCATACAACCACGCTCTGATACCACCATCTGTAACACCCCAAAACCGGACTAGACAGGACCGGCCGACCAACAATCAAACAAGAACATGGAACGGCCACTTCCGTCCGAACGACAATCCAACAAGAACACGAACGACCGCACAGTCCAGCCGACCGGGAGATGCCACAGTACGGGGTTAAGTAACGAGTCAGCTCATTCCAGGACGAAGTCCGAAAACAGAGCCGTCCCATTACTTAACACCGTTTACCTCTCGACCGCGGCCTAAGGCTTTTCAACCCGTACTTTGATCTCGAGTTGTGTTAGTCCGGACAAGACTAATATCATTGAGCCAGTTAAGTTCATAAAACATTTCATTTCATTTATAAAACTCAAATTCAACTTGTACAAATACAATCGTACGGTGATCACCTTGGGAAATCCGAAAAGAAAACATTCTTACAAACGAGTCCTTTACAAAAGTCAAGAAAAATCTATTTCTGATGTCCTAACGTTCCGCCGCTCGCTCTATCAGCTTACTACAGGTTACCTGCAAGAGGGGGGAGGAAAGGGAAAAGGGTAAGTAATCGGGAGATTACTTAGTGAGTCCAGAACATAAACAACAAGGATACCCAACCCAGTCCCCATCATGCAACACACAATCAAACAATCACAGAATAGCGGAAGCAAATAAAGATAGCCGAAGCAACATAAAAGTAAATAGCCGAAGCATGAAAACGTTACTAAGTCGAATGCACCAGCACTCCTCTGATGCCTCTGCATCCTTCTGAAACCGCGTTCTCGCAACGTACAACACACGCGTGGGCACTGAGATCTCAAAGCATGGTGTGAATCCCCGTGAACACCCTACACTTGACTATCACAAAGACCGTCAAGCCGGAACATAAAAAAAAAGGCATACACCGGCTTTCGCACAAGTGTTTCCAGACCCTAGCCTCGTCCTTCCACTTCCGGAAAGCTGTCACGGTCAGTTCCGCCCTTCCTCTTCCGGAACCCTGTCTGCAGTACCCCGTCGGGTCCAACTCGGCCAGGGCAGCCACCACTTCCACCGAGCCTTCTCCACCTCTCAGTCCATCGATGCCGTGGAGTAAAACCATTTGGGATCACACACATACCGCCACTGAACAGTCTCTCACGGTTCCGCCTCAGTCCGAAAGACTACCCGTCAATCGGACCTACTCACCACACCAAAACAAAACATCACAACTCCAATCACAATCCTCAACAACTCAAACTTCCCAATCTCATGGCTCTCACTAGCCGAATTCAATACATTCCTCTGTGGTGATACCTGTATAAAACGTTAGTCTACACCACAGAGGTTACATGCACACAACAATCCACAACAATCTTCACAACTCACGGCTCTCACTAGCCGAAACTGTGCATATTCCTCTATGGTGATACCTGCACGAATGTTAGCTTTACACCATAGAGGTTACCTGCATGAAAAAACTTCACACCAACACCACAACTAACAAACAACAAGCTCATGAAATCAAAATCCTTATTCTTTCATAAACAAAAACCGAATCAATTCCTTTTTAAAATCCGATGAAAACTCTTTTGTCGAATAAAACCGATTCAAAACCTTTTTAACCATCAAATCCATTTGAAATCTCTTTCCTTAGTCCCACTACCCCATGCAAAGCTAGACACTCTAACTCAAACTTAACAACTCTCTTAAATAACTTAAAACTATCCCTGCCAAGATCCTTCTCTTAGACTCTAACATGCAAACCCTTAATGCAACTTAATTCATATGTAAAATTCTAATTCACATTCTAGTCCATTTTAATATGCATCCTAGTTTCAATCTCTTAACATGCAACTAATTACTATTCAAGATAAAAACTTATCTATAGATTATTTAACATGCATGCAACCTATGATCAATTACCTAAGACTAACACAATTTATAAAATTCTAATTCTCAACTCATTAAACTTTCTAACAATTCTAAACAAACCGCCAATAGCACTCTAATAATTTTCAAAATTCAATTATTAATTCTTATGCATAAACCTAAATTCCAATTTAAATTCCAACTCCTAAATTGTCAATTCAAATTTGCCTATCATACTTACTAACCCATTAATACTCAATTAAAGTTACACTTAATTATTTACTAAATTACTATATCCCTAATCATCTGAATAAACTTATACAATTCTTAACTTGACAAGCTACTAAACATGCAAAACATCTAAAACTTAACTTCAAGATTATACAAGCATACATGCAACGTTTAATTCTATCCTTACCCCAAAATCAAGAGATCTAAGCTGAATACCAAGTTTCATCAATTAAAAACAACTTTCACAAAATAAGAAAACTTGAATAGATTTTTAAGGGGAAGAAAACCATCATGAAAACATCTGAAAATCATCTGAAAACTCTCTGAAATTCATCATCAAATCATTTCTCAACACCTCAACTCCATTAATCACACAAAGCAAATCACAAGAACCAATCAATCAAACTCAACAAATCAGGCATGCATGCAGAGATTAAACTAATAAACTTGACAAGATAATCATGCATGCAAGGATTAAGCAATCAACTCAAATAACTAAGCAACAAGCAATCAATTCACAAGCAAGCAATAATTCCAATTTAACAAGCAAGGCATGGGTAAGGGAAGGGTCCCTAACTCTGAAACTCACATTGACAATGCTCCTGATGGACTAGAGACACACTACAAGCTCAGCTACACCTCTTCACCACACAGAACTCCTCTTCTTCTGTACTCTCTCTCTCACACAAACAGACTAAGACCAAGGAAACAATTTCTCGGATTTTGCTAAAATTGTCTAAGTAAGAAGGGAGAGGGGTTTATATAAGGGAGGTGGGTTAACTGGAGGAAGACAACTAAGAAGACACTAATCCTTCCCTAAAAATTGACACATAGCTTCTAAACACTCTCCTGAATTAGCTTGGTGACACTTGGATTCCACTTAAACTTGTGACTTACTTAGTTATTTCACCAATTTCTCTTCTAGAAACTGCCCTCTGCCTTTGATCACGAAAATTGCTTGGTAAATGACACCTGGATGCTCCAAAATGAATCTGATTAAATATTGGACTGATCTCTTTGAGGATTATCCAGCTGATTCAACCAACAAGCTCCTACACTTCGAAAATCATAACTATAATTTCCCTTACTCAAAAATTGTTCTGCTTGATTTTGAATGCTCCTCATGATGTCCTCTGTTCCCAAAACAAGTTTCAGAATTTGTATATGAGTAAAACTTGACCTATGAATTTTCTTGTCCAAACTGCCAATCTTCGTGATTCCATCTTGTCCGATTTTTAATTCTCACAGGAGAATTTTTCTTTGACCAAATCTTTTTGTAATAGTTCCATATGGGTCTTGAATACCTTTGTGCAAAAGCCCGGAGTTTTTAAAATAGTCCTTCTAATCCTTTCGGATTTATTTGCTCGAACTGTCCCTTCTTTGCCAAAATCTAGTTCTCGTGATTTTTCTAGGTCACGTCTGAATTTTTCTTGGCAAGAATCCTTTTGAACTGGCTTCTCTGATGTATTTTGTATCTACACTCCAAGTTCCACAATTTTTAAAATTGTTCTCATCGCCCATCAGAAATTATTTTGCTCCGTGGTAATTTCCGCTGTAGTATCGGGGTATTACAGTAACTCTGATGCTTCATCCACATACCTGCATTGCTAATATCGGCTCCACTCCCTGAACCTCAACCGGTGGTACAATCGATGGTGACGATGGAACGGCGGCGGGTGCTTACTCTGCTTGAAAAGGGAACTGGCGAGCAATCTACAGTGCAGCTATCCGAACGGCCTTTTCTGCAACTGCTGCATTGCCTCATGAACAACTTACCTAACTGCCTCTTGAGTGATCTAACTGACGACATCCTGATTAATTTGCTGAGCACTGGTCTCCTCAGCAATAACCTGCTAAACAATTAACTAACAAACCTGGCACAAAACAATTAACTTCCTCGTTGGCAACTGAAAACGGAGAACCTGTATAAACTGTGGCTAAAATGAGAACAACTTAGAATAGATTAATACCAAACAAAATGGGTGTCCCTTTGTTTTTTTTTTAATACTCAAGTCCCGGGAGTTTTTTTTTAAACCGTTGAAAACCGAATATGCAATCATGCTTCATACTACCGTCTCCCGGGTCAGAACCGGGACAACATAACCTAAGCTCTGATACCAAATGTAACACCCGTCTCATCAACACTCGAGAACGGCGTGCCACTAACCACATCACATAACTCATATACTCCAATCCTCAATGTCTCACAACTCAACTACCTCAAATACTATATGTATAAATAAAGTACGAAGAAAACGTAAAATCCCAAAGAAGCACCCGTATCGTCATAAGCATAAACTACTTGTCCGTCTCACATGAAAAGCTTAAAAGGGAAGAAAGAGGGGTGAGTAACAGAGGAGTCACTCAGTGAGGTATGAGATGCTAATCACACAAAAAAACAAAATTTGAGCATAGCACGCCAAACATAGAAAATAGACTAAACATGCACAATCACGATACCTAAAGTACCCAAAGAACAACCAATGCCCTACTATCGGATCAAGTGACCGACGACACCCTCCTCCCCGGAGGTAGTATGGGATAGTGCCCACTCACACCGCCCGTAGACGTTTTATCGATCTGCCTAAGGCACTGACAACCGGTCGACGCAAGTACAGAAGCCACGTCTCTGTACCCCCGCAATCCGTAACGACCCACATTGTCGGCTAATCCTAGCTCTAGCATGTATAAAATAATTAATTAACGATTTAATGCACAATCAATGGGTTGAATCTTCTATATTCCTAAGTCCAATTACAAATAATCCTAAATAGAATCTAGCAGAGAAACGGAGTACATTTAATACTAAATTCCATCTATGGCGCTTTTGATGAAAAGTACGATATTCTGCGGAAAAGCCCTCACCTTAGCCAAGACGGATGATAACTGCGGCTTCTCAACTCCGAATGCTCGAACGGATACTAAAACTGAAATCACCACGAGAAATCGAGTGAGGACGGCTTTTGAACGGCGGAAAATGGTTAACTAGTCAACTAGTCAAAGTCAGTGGTCAAAGTCAATGGTTAAACAAGTCAATCCAGAAACCTGACCCGTCCCGACCCGGTTACCCAAACCAGATTCAAACCCGACCAAATTCTTAAACTAATCTGAATTAAACTAATTAAACCGAAACTAAACAAAACCAGAATTAATTACACTAAACCGAAAATCTAGTGAACTAAATCGGTTATAATACTGATTAAACCTAAATCTAAAATAATATAATTAAACTTAATCTACTAACCAACCGCCGTGGAGTTCGATGCAGACGTTGATGTTGCGGCAGATCTCACGTTCGATAACAGAGCTTGTGCCGGAGTCAGAACACGATGGTGTCGCGATCGGAGCACAAGATCAAATCGGGGATGGTGGAGAAGAGATGACTTGCTCCGCAAGCAAGAGTTTGAGATCGTTATCTCCGCTTGGATCTCGACAATGACGGCACGAGAGGACTCTTCTAATGAAAGTGAGATGCTGCAGTGATGATCAGCGTAAGGGAGAAGGCAATGGTGGTTGGAGGAGACGTCACAACAAGGTTTCTTGGTTGAGAACAATCACGGCGATGATGGCAGAAGCGGGAGACGTGACCACGATGACACAAACAATCACAATAACACATGGTTTCTATTCCTCCTCCTCTTTCTCTCTCTCTCACTTCACAAAACAAAGCAGCGGCTGCTAGGGTTGATCAATCGGTGATGGAGATACATATGATGATGCGCATATACACGATGCATGTAGGGGAAAAGAGACATGGGCCTAAATTGGGTTGAGGAGAAACAAAATTAAAATGGGCCGGGAGATGAATTTAGGGTCTTTACAAAAATTCCATGTGTCCTTAGATTGAGATTCCCTTAAATAAGGTCAGCAATGGGGATTTTGGAGAACTCGTATGAGTTGTGGTTTGGAATCTAGATAGTTAGTAAGTCTGCGGGAAATTAATGGAGAATTTATCTTGAGTTGGTATTGTTTGATATGTCTTACAAAGGTGTTGGTTGATTCAGTGTTCTAAAGGATGTGTGAGTTCCTATGTTTTCAAACCTCTTTCACAGGTTTAGTCTTGTGTTTTGCTTGAGGGCAAGAAAAAGCTAAGTCTCGGGGAGTTGATATATCATGGTTTTTAGACATGATATAAGTTGTATTAATATAGTCTTCTTAGTGTTTTTGGAATCTTGTAGAGTCATTTGCAAGTTTAGATATGTTTGGAGCTTTTTTGGAGATTATGGATAATTCTATAGTAAAGTAGGAAGTTGTGCTGAAGAATTCAACTCGGAAACAAATTCCTGAGATGGTGTCAGTAGCCACCACCCCCGGTGTCGGTCGACACCAATTCCTGATGGTAATTTCGTTCTGCATCTGCCGGATTTTGTAGAGTTTTCATTGGGGATTTCATGGATTGTTATGTTTATGGGTTAGTTAAGGATTCTGTAACACTAGTTCTTCATCTGGGTTATGATTAATTCTTTATCTGAACTGACGAGTTAGATTATTGATTATAGGTTGATTCTCGCAACGAAAGTTGGCTAATTAGCTAGAAAGAACCTTAGATGAGCAAAATACATATATGCAAATGAATTTGATTTAGGGATTTTGTGAACTTATCGAACCTGAGATTATTGCATGCTTATACTTTAGAACTCGCAAAGAAATCTGGTTTTCTAGGTTTTAGACATAGATAGTTTTTGCAGCGACAGTTGGTTCACTTTATCATTGTGTTTCGAGTCCTAGAACATAGCAGAATTCTGATTGATTGATTAGTTTGCATTCTTGATTTCCTGAGAATACCCTGAGCCTAACGTTTTTCTCATCTGATCTTAAAACCAATTTTAATTGCTTTTCTGTTTTTAATTTACAATCATTCTTGTTTAACTTAATACGATAACTAAAATCCATTGTGTGATCTTGACTTTCTGTGGAATTCGACCCCTAAGTACTACAATCGATTACTTAATTTGGAGAATAGCTCTATGGTATATTTGAGAATGTCACTATCGCAACCCATGATATCCCCTAGTATAATATATAAATATAGCTTAAATAATCAGGTGACCATATAAATAGAAATATACATGACCACAACAATTCGTGAAACACCGGACATGAAAAAGACACCCGTTAGCACCACAGTTACCACCACCAAGTGACAAATAAACCGAATACACACGAACGAACGACTCTTTCAAAATCAATGGATAGATGTAAAGATCTAAAAGATACTAAAACAAAATTCAATAGGCATATAATTTAGAAACGAAGATCAGAATAAATGTAGTCTTGACTATAGATGAAATGACTCTCCATATGGTATTGGGTTTTAAAATACCCTAAATTTGCTTGCTGAAATAAACTTAGCCCAAAGAACTTGTAACCACGTTTTTCGTCCTTGTATTGCTTTCTTGTTATGTTCCTTTGCTCCCGCATCAAATACATAGCTGACAATGCTTTTAAGTGTTGGAGAAATCCAAACTCATTTAGATGATTTCATGATAAGTAAACCTATGTTCATGTGTCTCTCTTTTGTTGGCGACACATGTGAAGCTGTAACATGTGTGTAAGTATGCCATTGACAATTAGTTGGTGATTGTGTGTTAAGTTTCCTGGGCTTCCAACTCAAAACCAATTGGCAATGAGTGGATTGGCCCTTACCCTACATAATATTAGTTCATTATTTCTCCAACTACCGATGTGGGACTTTATCTCATTAACACCCTACCTCACGCTCAAGCCCGTCTAGCTTGAAGCGTGGGCAATTGTGGGAACAACATCCACGGAGTGGCCCAACATCGGGTGGTTCTGATACCATGTTAAGTTTCCTGGACTTCCAACTCAAAACCTATTGGCAATAAGTGGATTGGCCCTTACCCTATATATATTAGTTCATTATTTCTCCAACTAACGATGTGGGACTTTATCTCATTAACATGGTGTATAGTGAAATCTCCTCTTTCCTTCACTCTTGTCCAGATTCGTTATTGTAAAAAAAAAAAAAACGGCAAAAAGAAGTGAGAAGGATAGAGATAATCTATAGAAAGCTTAATTTAGCCACAAACAGTGGATTCCGGAGAGGATTTCTCTAGCGAAAAATAGTCATTTGATTAAGGACTTGAATTCGTTAACCAGAATCTGTTAATTTCCTTTGCAAAGCTTTCTTTTTCATATATTCTCTGTTAAATTGGTCTAAGTTCTAATCACAAGATTGTGAGAGGTTTAGGTGAATAATTGTTCACACATATAAAAAAATCAGTCTTACAAAATTAATTATGAAAATTGGCACCTAAACCGTCGAGGAGACGTTTATATATTCTTCCTTCCAGAAAAAAAAGGGAATTACATAAAACAGCACCAGAACAAGAAGAAGAAAACAGGCACCCTGTGAACAACTGAACATTATACATGTGGGACAATGAGTCAACTATATACCGTTGGAGACACCGTGCCTTTTGCTTTTCCGGAATCAACAAATTAACAATTATGTTTTTTGTTTGTTTCGACATTATTGGTAGGTTGTTATAATATTATTAGAAACATACTAATTAGTTGTTTGAATATCATAAAAAGCAGACTTGGTTGTTTAGAGTTTTAATATCACATGTCAAGTTCCATCAACTTTTGAAAGAAACGTTACGTAGACAATATAAATCACTTATTCTACACACGCATAATTGCCCTATTGAACTAGCTTTTTTCTTACTTTTTTTTTACTTTTTTTTTGTGTATATTGGACTGTCAATTTTAGGATTCTAATTTGTAAACCTTAAAACTTCCCCAACCACGACCGAAATCGTGTCTACTTGGCTATTTAAGTAAAGTTTCAGTAGTTAATGTCATAGTCCACCAACATTCTTAAAATTCGTTAGTTTCCGACGTAGACAGTACATCTCTCGTACCAAACACACATGTTATTTCTCTATTGAACATTTTTTTCCTTTGTTTAGATCTGTCATTATCAAGAACCGAAATTACAAATGCTTTAACTCTACTCCACCACAACCAAACGAGTCTTGTCTTCATGACCTACTTTCCTTAACAACCTTATCGCCTCACTAACAACTCCATAACCCAAAACTTAAACATTTAGCTAAGCCTATAAAATCTTGTTAATCCTATATCACCTGAGCAACACAAAATATTCTCTCTAATTAGATACATTTCTTTTTTTTCAAGATTTTTTTTTAAAAACAATTGTAACTAATTAAGATTTTGAAAAGTCAGCCAAAATGAATGCACATTTGCTCAGTCTCTTCCTCACTGCCATTTTAGCTGTTTCTTTCGATGTTGAAGCCCTTAGTCCTCACTACTACGACAAATCATGTCCAAAAGCCGACCAAATTGTCACCAATGCAGTCAAGAAAGCCATGTCAAATGACAAAACCGTCCCTGCCGCGCTCTTAAGGATGCATTTCCATGATTGCTTTGTCAGGGTAGCTACTACTTTCACACGACATTCTTGTATTCTTTCAATCGTATATGCGTATATATTAAAGAAATAACGTTCTTGGTGAATATTTTTAATGATTTAAAGGGATGTGATGCGTCAGTGCTCTTGGACTCAAAGGGAAACAACAAAGCAGAGAAAGATGGACCTCCTAACATCTCACTCCATGCGTTTTATGTGATTGACAATGCAAAGAAGGCATTAGAAGAGCAATGTCCTGGTGTCGTCTCCTGTGCTGATATCGTTTCACTCGCTGCAAGAGATGCTGTCGCTCTCGTTAGTCTCTCACCATCTCATATATATCAAGCACTAGTTTTATTTGATGATTCTAATGATCCTCATAAATTATTTAATATAGTCAGGAGGGCCATCATGGGAAGTTCCCAAAGGGAGAAAAGATGGAAGAATATCAAAGGCAATTGAAACAAGACAACTACCAGCTCCTACGTTCAACATCTCTCAGTTGCGTCAAAGTTTTGGCCAAAGAGGCCTTTCTGTGCACGATCTTGTTGTTCTCTCTGGTATTTTACCTTATCTCATATACTTCAAAATATACTGCACAGGAATGTCGCTTTGCAACTTAAATGCTCGGCAGTTTCAACCAATAGAGTCCCTAGATTTTGACGAGTGCCAAAAAAACTTATCAACATAAGAACCATTTTTTTTTATCTTTAGATGGCCTACACATTACAGTAACATATTTACAAAATTAAATTAGATTATTTATATTAGATATGCAAAATATATGAAAAAAATATGCAAAGAAAATTAAAAAAAAAAAGTTGGCATTAAGACGGTCATCAAAACAACTTAGGAATTATGTGGTATACTCATTATCGTATCCAGTGATTTGTTTTTAACATTGCGATGTAGATATACAATAAATGAATTTCTAAATATCTTAATTATTTGTGTATTAATATAAATTTGGAATGTTTTATAATATTGCAGGAGGACACACACTAGGATTCGCCCACTGCTCATCATTCCAGAATAGGCTTCACAACTTCAACACACAGAAACAGGTTGACCCAACACTAAGCCCATCATTCGCGGCCAGCTTGAAAGGAATTTGCCCAACCCATAACAAGGTTAAGAACGCTGGAGCGACCATGGACTCAACCACGACATCATTCGACAATATGTACTACAAGATGCTTATGCAAGGCCAATCACTCTTCTCATCCGACCAAGCACTTCTCACAACGCCTTCTACTAAGAAACTTGTCTCCAAGTACGCAAGTTCCATGGAAGAGTACGAGAGGGCTTTTGTGAAATCTATGATCAAGATGAGTAGCATCATTGGGAATGGCAACGAGGTCAGGCTTAACTGCAGGAAAGTTCGTTAGAATCTCAATACCTGCATTGAACAGCAAGTTCTACAATTCATGTCTCTCTTTTTCTATCTTCACATCGATTCCTTGTGAATGTCTATTGATTGAGGCCTCGTTCATGTTAAGACTGTCATTCTATATTGTGCGTGCTTGTAAGTCAGTTACTTAAAAAAAATGAAATCTATATATATAAAATTAGCTTTTCTCTCTTTTGATACTGATACATCAGCATTCACATAACCTTTTACGCCAAATCATTTCCATATTAATTTTTCTTAATTTTAATATATATACATTTTAATAGAAAGAATATAAAAAGTAATTTCTCATATTATATATTGTAAAAGTGAAAGAAAAAATCAACATAATTTATGAAGAAATTTCAGTCAAATTTTGAAGAGACATTTTGTGAGAGAAGTGAAGAGTTAAGTGAAGCGGAAAATGAGAGAAATATATGAGTAAACGAGTTTTAGTATTGTTGATTTCAAAGTCTTTTTATAGGAATTGAGATATAATTTTAGAGACAAAATGTGTAATAGTGTGTGTGAAAAATTGTCCATTCCTTTTCTTTGATCTCTCATCCTATTTTTATAGCTTAAAAGCATAATTAACATCTCTCATTTATTCTGCTGGATTATGTATTTACTAGTATTTTACCCCGTGCTATGCACGGGCTTTGGCAATTTAAAAATAAAAATAAAATTATCTATATAATATTATAGTTGTTTTTCAAAAAAATTTAAAAAATTAAATATGTACGAAACTGGTTATGACTTAAATAATTGCTTAATAGAACAAAAAGGAAATTTAATTATAATTTGCTCATATTTAATTGAAATATTAAAAATTAACATATACCGATACAAAAGTAAAATATTGCTCAAAGAGAAAAAGCATAATATGCATCTTCAACAGTCGGATAGAGAATCCCATTGACAGTTCATATATTTTCATAACTTGCTGAATTTTGGACTTTATTTAAAAGAAGCCCCAAATAATACAGTTCACCAGCATCTGAACTTTTTTTTATGTTTACTCCATAGCTTGTCTTCGTTGTAGCTATTGGCTTTCATCCATTCTACAAATTGTGAATTTTGATTTGCCTCTTTTCCCAATTTTTTGTCAAGATCATCATTATAGAATAATTTTTTTCCTAAAGATATGACAAAAAAAATCCGGATTTGTAAAATATAAATTTGTTTATAATAGAAAGAAAGTAGTTATTGTTACCTTATTTTTTAATGTAAACTGATCAATAGTTTGTTCCAGTGCCATTTTCAGTCTGAAATATAGAAAACAAAATCAAAGATTATTATTTTGAAAAGAAAATAAAATTGAATCTAAATAAAGAGTAATTATAAACCTGTATAGCTTTTCTGTTGCATAGATTTCGACAATAAAAAAAGACAAATAATAATTGACAATGAAGAAGAAGAGAGAAAGAAAGGAAGAGTACATTTTCTCCTTCCTTGGGATCAGATGTGCCGACATTTTCTTCTTGGTTGATGAAAGTTTTGCACCATTATCCTTCGTTACATGTTTAACGTTCGGTTTTGACTTCTGATGAAACTTGTCAATCTTCTTCTTCAGTTAAAGATGTACCTTCTGGTTTAAGTTTCTTTGATGAAAGTTGTGGAACAAACTGTGTCAGCGTTTGTGCAGAAGTAATTGAACGCTTTTTGGTTGGAGTTGCTGTCGATTCGGTCGAAGCACTTATCGAGATGTTGTTAGACGCTTCCAAAGAGACATCATTGATCTGATGTCAAAAAACATACCATCGCAATAAACAATTGAAGAATATACTACAAAGAAACCACATAAAATAAATATATTTCTATTTAAAATAATACCTACTTGCGTATGAGGATAGTAATTAATTTGAATCTATTTTTCCAAAGTAGAGTCAAAATCATCATCTTCATTTTATGAAGCTACGTAGGCTCTACTCTATCTCATAATATATTTCTGATATTTACCCTAAGCCACCATTCGGAACACAATGACATGTCATCTCATTTAATACTCTATCAGTTTACGTGGCATTTACGGTAAATTTATTATCAATAATAAACAAAGTTTTATTATTTATCAATGTTTTGATTTGTAAACTGATAAATTCTTAGCTTTCGAACTATAAAAATATGGGCAACTTGATCCAGTAGCTCGTTTTCGTTACTTAATTTGCCCATAAGCCCACTTCGAATTCAATTAAATTTGTAGCCTTTTCGGATGGTGTAAGTACATTTTGCCCCTTCGTTTTTTCGGGTAATGGCATTAAGGTTCTGACAACTTTTTATTATTTTCCCAAGGCTAGTCCGATCAAACTATTACTCAACCGTCGTGTCTTTCTTCTCACATTTGCTCATCACGCTTCTTCCTCTCTCTTCGTAACTGTTCATCTCCTTCCTAAACACCCCCTATTTTCCGTCGAGATTCTCTTCCTTCGTCTCATTCTCTTTTCGTTTACCACATAAATCCCCCGAATGTTGTTTTACTCTCGCTCTATTTCTGGGTAATCGGGTTTCTGGTTGTTCTTCGGCGGTTCTCTTCGTCTCTCCGCTCATTTGCTTTCATCGGGCATCTCCAAATATTATCGCCTTTCTTATATGTAATCTCTACAATCTTTTACTTTCTTTAGTTTCTGTACTCCCAATCTTCCTTCTTTCACACAATTTATGTTTTAGTACGCATGCGTTAGGGTTTCTCGACTATCGAAGAAACTATTGGGTTATCGCTTACCTTTGGTATTTCTCCAATTATTTCGAGCTTGGTTTACTATGTAAACGACAATCTGTTATATATCCTTTATTAATTGCTGCTTCTTTCGTTTCATGCATTTTTCCCCATACACTTTCGTAATCTCAGTATCCTTTTCCTCTACCACTCCTGTTACTTGTACTAATAGTTTGTCACCGTCTATACTTTTGTCATTTTTTCGAACCTTGTTTCTCTGCGTTTTCCTGTCGCTGGTTTTGTTACTGTCAATTGTTTCATAGTTTCGTTACTTATCTTCCTCTATTTCGCTTTTTTATCCGATACTAACTTCAGTTTCTCCTTCATGTTTTTCGCAGTACAATGTCGGATAGACGTTTACCTCCTCGGATTTGGCCCCGATCTTTTGATGGAAAGAATCTTAAAGTCCTTCCGTACAACAAACTTTTCTGGATTGAAAAGGTTTTGGGATGGCTTGATGAACCTCAACTCCAAAAGTTGAAGGACTCACAGTTTCGGAAACTATTCGATTTTCCGTTGCAATATACGTTCTCAGGTACCCTCGTTCATTTCCTCCTGTCTCGGATGCTCCATACCCAAGATCAGAACCAGCTCTGGTTTATATTTGCAGGCAAGCCGTGGCGTTTTTCCATCCGTGAATACGCAATAGCAACGGGTCTTAAATGTACTGAACTTCCACCCAAGTCTCCTAAGGGGAAATCCAAATGTCTGTATTGGGATACCCTTTTCCCAGACCAGAAATCTGTCTCCGTTACATGGCTTATCAAGACACTCAACAGTGGGCGAATCAAGGATCCTGAAGTGAAGCTTCGATACGTTGCCTTGTTCTTAGCCGATTGCTTCTTGTGTGCGAAGTCGCATGAAACTCTAATCACCGAAGAAAGTGTCGAACTGGTTCAGGATATTGACGAATTTCTATCATATCCCTGGGGTACACTCTCTTTCAGTCTCACCGTCAAATGTATCAGGAAAAAAATTAAATACCTGGATAGAAAACTGACTCTAGCACTCCAAGGCTTTCTGCTTCCGCTTCAAATTGTGGCTTACTTGGCAATTCCGTCAATCCCTGGTACTTTAGTTGAGCCTTATGCTCTCGCTGGTGATGAATCAAACAATATTCAACCATCTTCACTCTGCCTTCGTCTGTCCAAAGTCAAGGAACTTGAAGATGAAGCTGAGGTATGAATACCATTCTTTCTATTATCCTCATAATTTTTGTTTTCATTGATAATCATGTTTTATTCATATATCACCATTCATTACATCATATTTACGTTACTTTTCCTTCGTTTTTTTCCTTTATTAAGTCGACGTATTCGCTATGATTGATGGAGATGTTCCGGTCGGTTATGATCCCCCTGCTCAGTTTGAAGAGGTTTCTGATAAAACTGTTCGATACATGGTTGGTTTAATTCAAGAAGACCACGACTTTGACGATGAAATGTGGGGCGATGGTGTCCGGAAAGTGAAACATTCACCACACCGAAAAGGACACAAACGGAAGACAGCGAAGAGTAAGAAGCAATCCTGTAAGTCTATCAACAAAGAGAGTTCCCACTCCAATTCCTCAGATGACGATGATTCTTGCGATAATAAACGCAAGCGAAAGAGAGGACACGTGGGTCACTCGTCATCTTCTGCTTCGTCTGATTCTGATGCTATTTCAAGTGCCGCCCCTGTTAGGCCTAAAATCAAGTTCTCGAAGGAATCTCGTAAGAAGTTTCAGAAAAGACGTACCCACCCATCTTCTCCTGTTTATGATCCATCTCACAAATTTCCTTCTTCCGAATCGTCTGATATCCTCCAGAAGGAATTGCAGAGAACTATTGCGAGCGTTGCTAAAGATTTTAAGACCCACGTAAGTCTTTCTATTTCTGATTTGGAAGCCCGGTGGGAGACTCGCCATGATGAACGCTTTGAGGAAATGGAGAAATTGTTTACTCAGCTGCTTCTACCTCCCATTTCGCAACCGCAATAAGTTGCCCCGAAAACAAAGAAGAAGGGCAAAGAAATATCTGACAAACACGTTGTCAAGCCGGCAGTGCCCCGTCGTTTCACTCGGAGTTCCGCTAAGACTTTGAGTACTTCACCCCAGTCTCTCCGTCCTACTTCGACTACTGTGGTATGTCTTTCTTTCACTTTTTCCCTTTCATTACTAATACGTATTCATAGTAATAAATATTTATAACTATATATACTTGTATTTATTTTGCTAATATTCTACGGTTTATTCCTAGAAACCTAAGGTCAACACGCGCAAGAAACCGGCTGCAATCCAACCGGAGTCCTTATCAGCAACTACGAATGTCTGTTACAATAGAAAAACTAATATATGATTTTTTATATTTGTTACTTTACAGCCTGCCCAATATCAGTGTTTTATATATTATATCTTATTTGTTGCAGTCTTCTCTGCTTCCTGATGCAAACGAAGATCAGAATAACCCAATAGTTTCTTCGAACGAGGTATGCATTATTTTCTCTTTTTCCATTTTTTTTTTACATAATATGAATTTGTGTTGGTTGCTATATTAGAATTTTCAGTACTCTGAAGATGTAAACGTCACAATCGATAGTATTTTAGGCAGTCTTCGTGACACATATTTTCCAACCGTGAGTTTTTACGAAATAATTTTCACTCATATTATTTCTTCTGCAACTAGTAGAAAAGGATTACGATAACGAGTTCTATAATCCGAGTGCTTTCTATTTGTAGGCTGATAGTGGTCAAGTCAACCAGGATGCTTCCATATCTGCGCCACAAGTTTATCAGAAAATGGTAATTTTTTCCTTACTATTTTCATTACTTCCTAAATGCTAACTGAAATATACACAATATTACCAGATATTTCTGGATAATTGGTTATTTACTTTACTTTATTCACATTCTTCATCCAGGTGAATGATGCGCCTAATGTTACCGAATGTGCTTTGGATGGTACGAAGGCCGACGGTATGGCGGATCAGGATGATGTCCTTCCATCTGCACATCTTCACAACGAAAATGTAATATCTATACTTCTATTTCTTCCTATTTAATTTGTTTCAAATTTCTCATTCCCGACATATATATCTGTTCTTTTATTTACTCCCTTAAACTTGTTTATTTAGGGCAATGATACGGTAAATGAGATGGTCAATGATAACCCACTTATGGTAAATGGGTCGGAGTTAAATGGTCTGATGCATGATGGTAATCTTCATGTTTCTCAAACGTTACCAGACGTAGGGGTAATAACTATTCAAATTTTGTTTTACCTCATATATTTTACTTCATAAAACCCATTTAATTACACACGTATGTGTAATACTGGTTATTTCAATTTTCTGAGTCCTGTTTTTTGTGTAGGTTAAACTCTTGTGTGACTTTCCTTATACCCAGTCTTCTGATAACGGTATCCTCGGTACATCTGTTGTTCGTACCCACCGTTGGATCGGTGAGTTTTCTTTTACACATTTTTCAATTTCCATTAAAACATGACATTTAACCACTATATTATATGATCATGAAGGATGTGGAAACACAAGCAACAGCTCCCGCATCTACCCCACCAAGATCAAAAACTGATCCCCCTATTATTAAGGTAACAATGTTTTGTTTCAATTAAAACACACAGATTACTGCTAATACTTTTAATTATGTAACAATGTATATTCTAATTTAAGATTCATCCGGTTACAATTTATCTACTACTTAATTATTCATAACAATTCCCATTTCGCATTGTGCTGTAGGACGTCCTACCTTGTCAATCATCTAGTGCGCATGTCCATCAGGCGCCGAACACAGAAGTGTCAGACAATGTAAATTTTTTTCCTTACTATATTCCTAAAGGATTTTAACTAAATATTTATTTCTTCAACTACATACATTTCATTTTTATACCACCCGGGGTTCTGTTCAATAATTCATGTTTTTTTCAGATCTCTTTGGACGGTGCCCCTGTTGATGCGGATCCCATTTCGACTGTAATGCCAACTACTTATTAGCTTTATGTTCCGTTATCTTTGGATATTATGCTTTAGTTCCTCTATAATATTTATGGAACCTTTCTTTATATTAAGGAATATTGACAAATTAACGGTTATGTTTTCATAAAATTGTCAACATTATTTACTCATCATTATTTTACGGAACCTATTTTCCACATGATGTTGTTATTGGTCGCAGATAAGTTTTGATAATGGTCTATCTCAGTCTGACCATATAATGGGAATTCGAAAAAAGGCTACTCTTCTGTGTGATATTGAACTTCATTTGGGAGACGGATTCAGTGGTTCCAGTTCCATCAAGCTTGACTGTAAAATTAGCCCTCAGTTCACCTCTCCTATCCCAGTTCCCACCATAGACAGGCCAATCATTAATCTCTTTCCGTTCACGCCGTTCGATGCAGTTGAACTTGACAAAATCCAAACGCTAATTCGTGTCCTCCAACAACCCAAGTACACTTCTGCCCTTCATTTACATTTCTGTTAAGATAATTTTTATACTATGCATTACAATTCTTTTTCCACCACTAGGGTTAACGTCGTTGAGAATGGGCTGGTATTTGATAACTCCAAATTCTATACCGCGTTGGATGGGAAATCCCCTGTTGGTGATATGGCAAGTTTATAATGTTTTGTTAACTAATACTCCTATCAATATTGGTTTGTTACTATTAACATGGAACATAACCAAATATATTCGTTATTTTTAGGAAATGGCTTGCCAATCTAAGTATGTCAGCACACGCCGCCAAACACATGATGATTGTACTGCTGACTTCCTGGACAATGTGTTTGCTTCTTCTATTTGCGACATCAGTGGTTCTTTTCATTCCTGTACTAAGGCGAAACGATCATATGAGTTTCCCAATTCTCTGCTTTCATATATCCCGAATGCAATGAAGCATCCAAAGCGTAAGGAATGGTTCAAGATATCGCCTCCCTCTATTTCCCAATGTTATTGTATGGACATCATTGGGTTGGCATCCACATGAACCTTATGGTCCACCAAGTTGTGGTATTTGATTGCTATCCTCATTTTCGAAAGAGGGAGTTATTTATTGCTGAGTTACAGCCTCTGACGACCATTCTTCCTTACTTAATTAGAGCTGGTGCGGTGAACAACATGATGAAAAGTATGCCACTTAAGCCGTTCTCTCTACTTCTAATTCCTAAGATTCAGGAATCAAGAGATACTGCCAATAGTGCCATTCTTTCGCTCTGTTTATGGAACTTCATGCTGATAAACAGATACAAGTGGCATTCAAGATCTCAGATCGCCAGATACAACAAGCGCGAGTCAACTACATTCTGGCAACCTATGATGCACTTGTGAAGCGTAGTGGTTAGCCGCTATAGCTTTCTGCGTGATATGATGTAATATGATACTTATGTTTATGTACTGTTCGGATTTGGTATTTTTAGACTTGTTGTTTGTACTATGCAGACCAATATTGTTCAGCGCAAACGTTATCGAGTTTTTTACTTTGCTGTTATGTTTGAAACGGATTTTTTAACATTGTCAGTTTACTGTTTATTCTATCGTTTATTTTATAATATAGTTCTACAATCTGTTGTTATATTACACAATTGCTGGGTACTTTTTCACTTTTGTATTTCCATATACAATTTGGTTTATGTTGTTTACATATACAATTGCTGTATTCTCTCCGCTCATTCTTTCTCATCGCGCATCCGGTATCGTATGTTGTGAAATATAAGTGGTATTTATATGTGTTAATTGAAAGTATTAGTGTTTGAAAATATAAAAAAATCAACAACCCATACGAAGTAGATGGACAGTATTTTATAGTTTACATTTAAACAAGTATATCCATTTTCTGAAGATCACAGTTTTGTTTATTAATATTTGGTTCTAGGGTTTAAATTTAAGGTTCAGGGTATACGTGTTATATTATATTTTGGTTCAGTACTCCTCGGATTTAGAGTTTCGTTTTTGGTTTACCGTTTAGGGTTCACTAATCATTTGGTTTAGTGGCAATGGTTTCTATTATAGTTTGGTTCACTAGTCTTTCGATTTAGAGTTTAAGGTACTTTTAAATTGTTTCCCTTACCTTTTAAATTTAACTGGCAACCTTTTTCAAGTTATTTGGATTTGGATATATTCTTTGTTCTGTTATCTTAAAATCTGCTGCATTGCTTATAACTTTTTTTATTTCCAGCTACTGATTTCTTGTTACACACATGGTGTTGTTAGAATCTGTTTGATTATGGTATATCTCATTCTGAACATATAATTGGAATTCGAAAAAGACAGTGCTAGATTGTACTGCTATATAATTAAAAATTTATATTATTTTTTGTGTTGTTTCTGGTAATATATTTATTAACAAATTATATTACGGCAACAATTATATTTAGTAATGGATATGTATTTATGTTTTCGAAACTATATCTAACTGCTTTAACCACGTCAAATCCATATAAATTTTGCAATTACAATACAAAGCTTAAACCATGGTAAACAGATCCATAGATCAATACATAAATCGTCATATCTAAGAACAAAAGATCAGCTAAACAGTTCGCAACTACACTAAATCATTTGCTCAAACTCCTTTCTTTTTCACCATAAATCCAACAACCACAGTTAACACACATCCAACAAAGACAATAGCCATCACCTTCTTCATTTTCAACCATGCTTTTGCAATCGTAGTGTCAACATGCTCAATCACATTGGATCGAATAACACCAACTTCGAATTTCACAATTTCAACTTCTTGGCAAAGCGCTTCATCCAGCCATTGAAAGACATGGCCATCATTCTTAAGCTTTACCCAATTAAACCGCTTATCAGTTACAAATGCTCTAACAACTGCTTTAACATATTATCAATTACAGACATATATCAGATAACTCAAGATAAAATAAAATCTTACCTTTAGCTGATAAGCATAACCACACCTGAAATATCTCCGACCAGGATTATCAACGGTGGTTGAATTCTTCGTCAACATTTGCGCTCCACACCAACATCTGGAAGGAATTCCCTTGACTAGTGAGCTAGCTGGTCTACGGGCTCTTGCCACTGAATTTCCAGTCGAGTTACTTGAACTAGCCATCTTCTTCTTCATTCAAGAAAACCCAGATATTTTTAAGAAAACACGAAAAATACACAAATTTTATGCATTTTCTACTTAGAAAGCTTAATCATTGACGAACAGAGTAGAGTATTGCCCTGGGCTTTTCGAATCCACAAGCTTCTTACTGTTCTTCTTTCTCTGTGAAAACCTAGAACAAAATACTGAAATCGATTTGGGGATTTTTCGATTCGGGTGTTGTCCCATAATCGGGTTTAATTTTAGTGGAATACCGGGAATTGAGTCTTCTTCCAGTAAAGAGTCGGTTTATAGAACCCAGACATGGTTCGGTAAAATTTTATTTATTTTTTTTTTTTTTTTTGGTCAACTACGGTTCGGTAAAATTAACAATAGAAAACATTTTAATTAACAATTAGAACCTATTACTATCACTATATTATTATTAAAAGTAACATTTTTATGAATACGAATTTGAAATATAAATTTAAGAATTAGAGTTTCTAATTTATCGTTTAGTGTTTATGATACACTTGCTTTTACAAACACAATTATTATGATAAGGGTTTATATTAAGCTTTAGGGTATATGATTTGTGGTCTATTGATTAGTATACCCTTGAGTTCACTAATACCCATATAGGGTTTAGTTTTTGGTGTTTAGGGTTTAGGGTTTAGGGTTTAGGGTTTAGATTGTAGTTGTGTTAACTCATCCTTGGATTTAGGATTTAGGGTTTAGGGTTTAGATTGTAGTTGGGTTTAGGGTTTAGGGTTTAGGGTTTAGATTGTAGTTGGGTTCACTCATCCTTGGTTTAGGGTTTAGTTTTTGGTTTAGTGTTAAGGGTTTAGGGTTTAGGCTTTACATTATAGTTGGGTTCACTAATCCCTCAGTTTGGATTACTTTTGGTTTTAGGGTTTAGGGTTTAGGGTTTAAGGTTTAGAGTTTAGGGTTTAGTGTTTTGGGTATATTGGTGTAGGTTTAGGGTTTTTAAATCATTGGATCGCTATTCCAATAGAAAACATTTTTATTAGCAATTAGTACCTATTACTAGGAATATATTATTATTGAATGTAACCTTTTTATGAATACGAATTTGAAATATAAATTTAAGGATTAGGGTTTGTAATTTATCGTTTAGGGTTTATGCTACACTTGCTTTTACTAACACAATTATTATGATAAGGGTTTATTTTAAGCTTTAGGGTATATGGTTTGGGGTCTATGGATTAGTATACCCTTGGGTTCACTAATACCCATATAGGGTATAGTTTTTGGTGTTTAGGGTTTAGGGTTTAGGGTATAGATTGTAGTTGGGTTCACTCATCCTTGGATTTAGGGTTTAGGGTTTAGGGTTTAGATTGTAGTTGGGTTCACTCATCCTTGGTCTAGGGTTTAGTTTTTGGTTTAGGGTTTAGGGTTTAGGGTTTAGTATACCCTTGGGTTCACTAATACCCATATAGGGTTTAGTTTTTGGTGTTTAGTGTTTAGGGTTTAGGGTTTAGGGTTTAGATTGTAGTTGGGTTCACTCATCCTTGGTTAGGGTTTAGTTTTTGGTTTAGGGTTTAAGGGTTAGGGTTTAGGCTTTACATTATAGTTGGGTTCACTAATCCATGAGTTGGGGTTAGTTTTGGTTTTAGGGTTTAGGGTTATATTGGTGTAGGTTTAGGGTTTTTAAATCATTGGATCGCTATTCCAATAGAAAACATTTTTATTAGCAATTAGTACCTATTACTATCCATATATTATTATTGAATGTAACAGTTTATGAATACGAATCTGAAATATAAATTTAAGGATTAAGGTTTGTAATTTATCGTTTAGGGTTTATGCTACACTTGCTTTTACTGACACAATTATTATGATAAGGTTTATTTTAAGCTTTAGGGTATATGGTTTGGGGTCTATGGATTAGTATACCCTTGGGTTCACTAATACCCATATAGGGTATAGTTTTTGGTGTTTAGGGTTTAGGGTTAGGGTATAGATTGTAATTGGGTTCACTCATCCTTGGATTTAGGGTTTAGGGTTTAGGGTTTAGATTGTAGTTGGGTTCACTCATCCTTGGTCTAGGGTTTAGTTTTTGGTTTAGGGTTTAAGGTTTAGGGTTTAGTATACCCTTGGGTTCACTAATACCCATATAGGGTTTAGCTTTTGGTGTTTAGTGTTTAGGGTTTAGGGTTTAGGGTTTAGATTGTAGTTGGGTTCACTCATCCTTGGTTTAGGGTTTAGTTTTTGGTTTAGGGTTTAAGGTGAGGGTTTAGGCTTTACATTATAGTTGGGTTCACTAATCCATGAGTTTGGGTTTAGTTTTGGTTTTAGGGTTTAGGGTTATATTGGTGTAGGTTTAGGGTTTTTAAATCATTGGATCGCTATTCCAATAGAAAACATTTTTATTAGCAATTAGTACCTATTACTACCAATATATTATTATTGAATGTAACATGTTTATGAATACGAATTTGAAATATAAATTTAAGGATTAGGGTTTGTAATTTATCGTTTAGGGTTTATGCTACACTTGCTTTTACTAACACAATTATTATGATAAGGGTTTATTTTAAGCTTTAGGGTATATGGTTTGGGGTCTATGGATTAGTATACCCTGGGTTTACTAATACCATATAGGGTTTAGTTTTTGGTTTAGTGTTAAGGGTTTAGGGTTTAGGCTTTACATTATAGTTGGGTTCACTAATCCCTGAGTTTGGATTTAGTTTTGGTTTTAGGGTTTAGGGTTTAGGGTTTAGGGTATATGATTTGTGGTCTATTGATTAGTATACCCTTGGGTTCACTAATACCCATATAGGGTTTAGTTTTTGGTGTTTAGGGTTTAGGGTTTAGGGTTTAGGGTTTAGATTGTAGTTGTGTTAACTCATCCTTGGATTTAGGATTTAGTGTTTAGGGTTTAGATTGTAGTTGGGTTTAGGGTTTAGGGTTTAGGGTTTAGATTGTAGTTGGGTTCACTCATCCTTGGTTTAGGGTTTAGTTTTTGGTTTAGTGTTAAGGGTTTAGGGTTTAGGCTTTACATTATAGTTGGGTTCACTAATCCCTCAGTTTGGATTACTTTTGGTTTTAGGGTTTAGGGTTTAGGGTTTAAGGTTTAGAGTTTAGGGTTTAGTGTTTTGGGTATATTGGTGTAGGTTTAGGGTTTTTAAATCATTGGATCGCTATTCCAATAGAAAACATTTTTATTAGCAATTAGTACCTATTACTAGGAATATATTATTATTGAATGTAACCTTTTTATGAATACGAATTTGAAATATAAATTTAAGGATTAGGGTTTGTAATTTATCGTTTAGGGTTTATGCTACACTTGCTTTTACTAACACAATTATTATGATAAGGGTTTATTTTAAGCTTTAGGGTATATGGTTTGGGGTCTATGGATTAGTATACCCTTGGGTTCACTAATACCCATATAGGGTATAGTTTTTGGTGTTTAGGGTTTAGGGTTTAGGATTGTAGTTGGGTTCACTCATCCTTGGATTTAGGGTTTAGGGTTTAGGGTTTAGATTGTAGTTGGGTTCACTCATCCTTGGTCTAGGGTTTAGTTTTTGGTTTAGGGTTTAGGGTTTAGGGTTTAGTATACCCTTGGGTTCACTAATACCCATATAGGGTTTAGTTTTTGGTGTTTAGTGTTTAGGGTTTAGGGTTTAGGGTTTAGATTGTAGTTGGGTTCACTCATCCTTGGTTTAGGGTTTAGTTTTTGGTTTAGGGTTTAAGGGTTAGGGTTTAGGCTTTACATTATAGTTGGGTTCACTAATCCATGAGTTTGGGTTTAGTTTTGGTTTTAGGGTTTAGGGTTATATTGGTGTAGGTTTAGGGTTTTTAAATCATTGGATCGCTATTCCAATAGAAAACATTTTTATTAGCAATTAGTACCTATTACTATCCATATATTATTATTGAATGTAACATGTTTATGAATACGAATCTGAAATATAAATTTAAGGATTAAGGTTTGTAATTTATCGTTTAGGGTTTATGCTACACTTGCTTTTACTGACACAATTATTATGATAAGGGTTTATTTTAAGCTTTAGGGTATATGGTTTGGGGTCTATGGATTAGTATACCCTTGGGTTCACTAATACCCATATAGGGTATAGTTTTTGGTGTTTAGGGTTTAGGGTTTAGGGTATAGATTGTAATTGGGTTCACTCATCCTTGGATTTAGGTTTAGGGTTTAGGGTTTAGATTGTAGTTGGGTTCACTCATCCTTGGTCTAGGGTTTAGTTTTTGGTTTAGGGTTAAGGTTTAGGGTTTAGTATACCCTTGGGTTCACTAATACCCATATAGGGTTTAGCTTTGGTGTGTTAGTGTTTAGGGTTAGGGTTTAGGGTTTAGATTGTAGTTGGGTTCACTCATCCTTGGTTTAGGGTTTAGTTTTTGGTTTAGGGTTTAAGGTGAGGGTTTAGGCTTTACATTATAGTTGGGTTCACTAATCCATGAGTTTGGGTTTAGTTTTGGTTTTAGGGTTTAGGGTTATATTGGTGTAGGTTTAGGGTTTTTAAATCATTGGATCGCTATTCCAATAGAAAACATTTTTATTAGCAATTAGTACCTATTACTACCAATATATTATTATTGAATGTAACATGTTTATGAATACGAATTTGAAATATAAATTTAAGGATTAGGGTTTGTAATTTATCGTTTAGGGTTTATGCTACACTTGCTTTTACTAACACAATTATTATGATAAGGGTTTATTTTAAGCTTTAGGGTATATGGTTTGGGGTCTATGGATTAGTATACCCTTGGGTTTACTAATACCTATATAGGGTTTAGTTTTTGGTTTAGTGTTAAGGGTTTAGGGTTTAGGCTTTACATTATAGTTGGGTTCACTAATCCCTGTGTTTGGATTTAGTTTTGGTTTTAGGGTTTAGGGTTTAGGGTTTAGAGTTTTGGGTTTAGTGTTTTGGGTATATTGGTGTAGGTTTAGGGTTTTTAAATCATTGGATCGCTATTCCAATAGAAAACATTTTTATTAGCAATTAGTACCTATTACTACCAATATATTATTATTGAATGTAACATGTTTATGAATACGAATTTGAAATATAAATTTAAGGATTAGGGTTTGTAATTTATCGTTTAGGGTTTATGCTACACTTGCTTTTACTAACACAATTATTATGATAAGGGTTTATTTTAAGCTTTAGGGTATATGGTTTGGGGTCTATGGATTAGTATACCCTTGGGTTCACTAATACCCATATAGGGTTTAGTTTTTGGGGTTTAGGGTTTAGGGTTTAGGGTGTAGATTGTAGTTGGGTTCACTCATCCTTGGATTTAGGGTTTAGGGTTTAGATTGTAGTTGGGTTCACTCATCCTTGGTCTAGGGTTTAGTTTTTGGTTTAGGGTTTAGGTTTTAGGGTTTAGTATACCCTTGGGTTCACTAATACCCATATAGGGTTTAGTTTTTGGTGTTTAGTGTTTAATGTTTAGGGTTTAGGGTTTAGATTGTAGTTGGGTTCACTCATCCTTGGTTTAGGGTTTAGGGTTTAGGGTACAGATTGTAGTTGGGTTCACTCATCCTTGGTCTAGGGTTTAGTTTTTGGTTTAGGGTTTAGGGTTTATTGTTTAGTATACCCTTGGGTTCACTAATACCCATATAGGGTTTAGTTTTTGGTGTTTAGTGTTTAGGGTTTAGGGTTTAGATTGTAGTTGGGTTCACTCATCCTTGGTTTAGGGTTTAGTTTTTGGTTTAGGGTTTAAGGGTTAGGGTTTAGGCTTTACATTATAGTTGGGTTCACTAATCCATGAGTTTGGGTTTAGTTTTGGTTTTAGGGTTTAGGGTTATATTGGTGTAGGTTTAGGGTTTTTAAATCATTGGATCGCTATTCCAATAGAAAACATTTTTATTAACAATTAGTACCTATTACTATCCATATATTATTATTGAATGTAACATGTTTATGAATACGAATCTGAAATATAAATTTAAGGATTAAGGTTTGTAATTTATCGTTTAGGGTTTATGCTACACTTGCTTTTACTAACACAATTATTATGATAAGGGTTTATTTTAAGCTTTAGGGTATATGGTTTGGGGTCTATGGATTAGTATACCCTTGGGTTCACTAATACCCATATAGGGTATAGTTTTTGGTGTTTAGGGTTTAGGGTTTAGGGTATAGATTGTAATTGGGTTCACTCATCCTTGGATTTAGGGTTTAGGGTTTAGGGTTTAGATTGTAGTTGGGTTCACTCATCCTTGGTCTAGGGTTTAGTTTTTGGTTTAGGGTTTAAGGTTTAGGGTTTAGTATACCCTTGGGTTCACTAATACCCATATAGGGTTTAGCTTTTGGTGTTTAGTGTTTAGGGTTTAGGGTTTAGGGTTTAGATTGTAGTTGGGTTCACTCATCCTTGGTTTAGGGTTTAGTTTTTGGTTTAGGGTTTAAGGTGAGGGTTTAGGCTTTACATTATAGTTGGGTTCACTAATCCATGAGTTTGGGTTTAGTTTTGGTTTTAGGGTTTAGGGTTATATTGGTGTAGGTTTAGGGTTTTTAAATCATTGGATCGCTATTCCAATAGAAAACATTTTTATTAGCAATTAGTACCTATTACTACCAATATATTATTATTGAATGTAACATGTTTATGAATACGAATTTGAAATATAAATTTAAGGATTAGGGTTTGTAATTTATCGTTTAGGGTTTATGCTACACTTGCTTTTACTAACACAATTATTATGATAAGGGTTTATTTTAAGCTTTAGGGTATATGGTTTGGGGTCTATGGATTAGTATACCCTTGGGTTTACTAATACCTATATAGGGTTTAGTTTTTGGTTTAGTGTTAAGGTTTAGGGTTAGGCTTTACATTGTAGTTGGGTTCACTAATCCCTGAGTTTGGATTTAGTTTTGGTTTTAGGGTTTAGGGTTTAGGGTTTAGAGTTTTGGGTTTAGTGTTTTGGGTATATTGGTGTAGGTTTAGGGTTTTTAAATCATTGGATCGCTATTCCAATAGAAAACATTTTTATTAGCAATTAGTACCTATTACTACCAATATATTATTATTGAATGTAACATGTTTATGAATACGAATTTGAAATATAAATTTAAGGATTAGGGTTTGTAATTTATCGTTTAGGGTTTATGCTACACTTGCTTTTACTAACACAATTATTATGATAAGGGTTTATTTTAAGCTTTAGGGTATATGGTTTGGGGTCTATGGATTAGTATACCCTTGGGTTCACTAATACCCATATAGGGTTTAGTTTTTGGGGTTTAGGGTTTAGGGTTTAGGGTGTAGATTGTAGTTGGGTTCACTCATCCTTGGATTTAGGGTTTAGGGTTTAGATTGTAGTTGGGTTCACTCATCCTTGGTCTAGGGTTTAGTTTTTGGTTTAGGGTTTAGGTTTTAGGGTTTAGTATACCCTTGGGTTCACTAATACCCATATAGGGTTTAGTTTTTGGTGTTTAGTGTTTAATGTTTAGGGTTTAGGGTTTAGATTGTAGTTGGGTTCACTCATCCTTGGTTTAGGGTTTAGGGTTTAGGGTACAGATTGTAGTTGGGTTCACTCATCCTTGGTCTAGGGTTTAGTTTTTGGTTTAGGGTTTAGGGTTTATTGTTTAGTATACCCTTGGGTTCACTAATACCCATATAGGGTTTAGTTTTTGGTGTTTAGTGTTTAGGGTTTAGGGTTTAGGGTTTAGATTGTAGTTGGGTTCACTCATCCTTGGTTTAGGGTTTAGTTTTTGGTTTAGGGTTTAAGGGTTAGGGTTTAGGCTTTACATTATAGTTGGGTTCACTAATCCATGAGTTGGGTTTAGTTTTGGTTTTAGGGTTTAGGGTTATATTGGTGTAGGTTTAGGGTTTTTAAATCATTGGATCGCTATTCCAATAGAAAACATTTTTATTAGCAATTAGTACCTATTACTATCCATATATTATTATTGAATGTAACATGTTTATGAATACGAATCTGAAATATAAATTTAAGGATTAAGGTTTGTAATTTATCGTTTAGGGTTTATGCTACACTTGCTTTTACTAACACAATTATTATGATAAGGGTTTATTTTAAGCTTTAGGGTATATGGTTTGGGGTCTATGGATTAGTATACCCTTGGGTTCACTAATACCCATATAGGGTATAGTTTTTGGTGTTTAGGGTTTAGGGTTTAGGGTATAGATTGTAGTTGGGTTCACTCATCCTTGGATTTAGGGTTTAGGGTTTAGGGTTTAGATTGTAGTTGGGTTCACTCATCCTTGGTCTAGGGTTTAGTTTTTGGTTTAGGGTTTACGGTTTAGGGTTTAGTATACCCTTGGGTTCACTAATACCCATATAAGGTTTAGCTTTTGGTGTTTAGTGTTTAGGGTTTAGGGTTTAGGGTTTAGATTGTAGTTGGGTTCACTCATCCTTGGTTTAGGGTTTAGTTTTTGGTTTAGGGTTTAAGGTTAAGGTTTAGGCTTTACATTATGGTTGGGTTCACTAATCCATGAGTTTGGGTTTAGTTTTGGTTTTAGGGTTTAGGGTTATATTGGTGTAGGTTTAGGGTTTTTAAATCATTGGCAAACATTAGCAATTAGTACCTATTACTATCCATATATTATTATTGAATGTAACATGTTTATGAATACGAATCTGAAATATAAATTTAGGGATTAAGGTTTGTAATTTATCGTTTAGGGTTTATGCTACACTTGCTTTTACTAACACAATTATTATGATAAGGGTTTATTTTAAGCTTTAGGGTATATGGTTTGGGGTCTATGGATTAGTATACCCTTGGGTTTACTAATACCCATATAGGGTTTAGTTTTTGGTTTAGTGTTAAGGGTTTAGGGTTTAGGCTTTACATTATAGTTGGGTTCACTAATCCCTGAGTTTGGATTTAGTTTTGGTTTTAGGGTTTAGGGTTTAGGGTTTAGAGTTTTGGGTTTAGTGTTTTGGGTATATTGGTGTAGGTTTAGGGTTTTTAAATCATTGGATCGCTATTCCAATAGAAAACATTTTTATTAGCAATTAGTACCTATTACTACCAATATATTATTATTGAATGTAACATGTTTATGAATACGAATTTGAAATATAAATTTAAGGATTAGGGTTTGTAATTTATCGTTTAGGGTTTATGCTACACTTGCTTTTACTAACACAATTATTTTGATAAGGGTTTATTTTAAGCTTTAGGGTATATGGTTTGGGGTCTATGGATTAGTATACCCTTGGGTTCACTAATACCCATATAGGGTATAGTTTTTGGTGTTTAGGGTTTAGGGTTTAGGGTATAGATTGTAGTTGGGTTCACTCATCCTTGGATTTAGGGTTTAGGGTTTAGGGTTTAGATTGTAGTTGGGTTCACTCATCCTTGGTCTAGGGTTTAGTTTTTGGTTTAGGGTTTAGGGTTTAGGGTTTAGTATACCCTTGGGTTCACTAATACCCATATAGGGTTTAGTTTTTGGTGTTTAGTGTTTAGGGTTTAGGGTTTAGATTGTAGTTGGGTTCACTCATCCTTGGTTTAGGGTTTAGTTTTTGGTTTAGGGTTTAAGGGTTAGGGTTTAGGCTTTACATTATAGTTGGGTTCACTAATCCATGAGTTTGGGTTTAGTTTTGGTTTTAGGGTTTAGGGTTATATTGGTGTAGGTTTAGGGTTTTTAAATCATTGGATCGCTATTCCAATAGAAAACATTTTTATTAGCAATTAGTACCTATTACTATCCATATATTATTATTGAATGTAACATGTTTATGAATACGAATCTGAAATATAAATTTAAGGATTAAGGTTTGTAATTTATCGTTTAGGGTTTATGCTACACTTGCTTTTACTAACAAAATTATTATGATAAGGGTTTCTTTTAAGCTTTAGGGTATATGGTTTGGGGTCTATGGATTAGTATACCGTTTTTGGTTTAGGGTTTAGGGTTTAGGGTTTAGTATACCCTTGGGTTCACTAATACCCATATAGGGTTTAGTTTTTGTGGTTTAGGGTTTAGTATACCCTTGGGTTCACTAATACCCATATAGGGTTTAGTTTTTGGGGTTTAGGGTTTAGTATACCCTTGGGTTCACTAATACCCATATATGGTGTAGTTTTTGGGGTTTAGGGTTTAGTATACCCTTGGGTTCACTAATACCCATATAGGGTTTAGTTTTTGGGGTTTAGGGTTTATGGTTTAGGATTTCGGGTTTATTGTTTAGGGTTTAGTATACCTTGGGTTCACTAATACCCATATAGGGTTTAGTTTTTGGGGTTTAGGGTTTAGGGTTTAGATTGTAGATGGGTTCACTCATACTTTGATTTAGGGTTTAGGGTTTAGGGTTTAGGGTTTAGGGTTTTTAAATCATTGGATCGCTATTCCAATAGAAAACATGTTTATTAACAATTAGTACATATTACTATCCATATATTATTATTGAATATACATTTTATGAATACGAATTTGAAATATAAATTTAAGGATTAGGGTTTGTAATTTATCGTTTAGGGTTTATGTTACACTTGCTTTTACTACACAATTATAATGGTAAGGGTTTATTTTAAGCTTTAGGGTATATGGTTCGGGGTCTATGGATTAGTAAACCCTTGAGTTCACTAATACCCATATAGGGTTTAGTTTTTGGTGTTTAGGGTTTAGGGTTTAGGGTTTAGATTGTAGTTAGGTTCACTCATCCTTGGTTTAGGGTTTAGTTTTTGGTTTAGGGTTTAAGGGTTAGGGTTTAGGCTTTACATTATAGTTGGGTTCACTAATCCATGAGTTTGGGTTTAGATTTGGTTTTAGGGTTTAGGGTTATATTGGTGTAGGTTTAGGGTTTTTAAATCATTGGATCGCTATTCCAATAGAAAACATTTTTATTAGCAATTAGTACTACCTATTACTATCCATATATTATTATTGAATGTAACATGTTTATGAATACGAATATGAAATATAAATTTAAGGATTAAGGTTTGTAATTTATCGTTTAGGGTTTATGCTACACTTGCTTTTACTAACACAATTATTATGATAAGGGTTTATTTTAAGCTTTAGGGTATATGGTTTGGGGTCTATGGATTAGTATACCCTTGGGTTCACTAATACCCATATAGGGTTTAGTTTTTGGGGTTTAGGGTTTAGGGTTTAGGGTGTAGATTGTAGTTGGGTTCACTCATCCTTGGATTTAGGTTTAGGGTTTAGATTGTAGTTGGGTTCACTCATCCTTGGTCTAGGGTTTAGTTTTTGGTTTAGGGTTTAGGTTTTGGGGGTTTAGTATACCCTTGGGTTCACTAATACCCATATAGGGTTTAGTTTTTGGTGTTTAGTGTTTAGGGTTTATGGTTTAGGGTTTACATTGTAGTTGGGTTCACTCATCCTTGGTTTAGGGTTTAGTTTTTGTTTAGGGTTTAAGGGTTAAGGTTTAGGCTTTACATTATTGTTGGGTTCACTAATCCATGAGTTTGGGTTTAGTTTTGGTTTTAGGGTTTAGGGTTATATTGGTGAAGGTTTAGGGTTTTTAAATCATTGGATCGCTATTCCAATAGAAAACATTTTTATTTGCAATTAGTACCTATTACTATCCATATATTATTATTGAATGTAACATGTTTATGAATACGAATCTGAAATATAAATTTAAGGATTAGGGTTTGTAATTTATCGTTTAGGGTTTATGCTACACTTGCTTTTACTAACACAATTATTATGATAAGGGTTTATTTTAAGCTTTATGGTATATGGTTTGGGGTCTATGGATTAGTATACCCTTGGGTTTACTAATACCCATATAGGGTTTAGTTTTTGGTGTTTAGGGTTTATGGTATAGATTGTAGTTGGGTTCACTCATCCTTAGATTTAGAGTTTAGGGTTTAGGGTTTAGATTGTAGTTGGGTTCACTCATCCTTGGTTTTGGGTTTAGTTTTTGGTTTAGGGTTTAGGGTTTAGGGTTTAGTATACCCTTGGGTTCACTAATACCCATATAGGGTTTAGTTTTTGTGGTTTAGGGTTTAGTATACCCTTGGGTTCACTAATACCCATATAGGGTTTAGTTTTTGAGGTTTAGGGTTTAGTATACCCTTGGGTTCACTAATACCCATATATGGTTTAGTTTTTGGGGTTTAGGGTTTAGTATACCCTTGGGTTCACTAATACCCATATAGGGTTTAGTTTTTGGGGTTTAGGGTTTATGGTTTAGGATTTTGGGTTTATTGTTTAGGGTTTAGTATACCTTGGGTTCACTAATACCCATATAGGGTTTAGTTTTTGGGGTTTAGGGTTTAGGGTTTAGATTGTAGATGGGTTCACTCATACTTTGATTTAGGTTTAGGGTTTAGGGTTTAGGGTTTAGGGTTTTTAAATCATTGGATCGCTATTCCAATAGAAAACATGTTTATTAACAATTAGTACATATTACTATCCATATATTATTATTGAATATAACATTTTTATGAATACGAATTTGAAATATAAATTTAAGGATTAGGGTTTGTAATTTATCGTTTAGGGTTTATGTTACACTTGCTTTTACTAACACAATTATAATGGTAAGGGTTTATTTTAAGCTTTAGGGTATATGGTTCGGGGTCTATGGATTAGTATACCCTTGAGTTCACTAATACCCATATAGGGTTTAGTTTTTGGTGTTTAGGGTTTAGGGTTTAGGGTTGAGATTGTAGTTGGGTTAACTCATCCTTGGATTTAGGGTTTAGGGTTTAGGGTTTAGATTGTAGTTGGGTTCACTCATCCTTGGTTTAGGGTTTAGGGTTTAAGGTTTAGGGTTTAGGGTTTAGGGATTAGTATACCCTTGGGTTCACTAATACCCATATAGGATTTAGTTTTTGGGGTTTAGGGTTTAGGGTTTAGGGTTTTTAAATCATTGGATCGCTATTCCAATGATCTATGGTAACTTATATATATTACTCGTATATATTAAAACATATGTATAACAATTTGTATGTATCAATATAAATACATTATTATTGAAATTAATATTTTTATGAATACGAATTTGAAATATAAATTTATTTATTCTATATCTTGTTCGTAATCTGATGTTGTACTATTTCATATATTTAGAGTTTTTGATCGCTTTTATATTTATAAAGATTGATATATCATTTATGGTTTTGTTTAGGTTTATCTCTATAATTACACGTATTTATAATAGTATTGATTTTATAATCTATAGTTCTTATATATGTGATACTGTTCTACAGTGGATAGTGTTGATGATACTAAAAACTAATCTCCAACTATTTACACCCTCTGTTATATAATTTCTCCGAGCCAGTTAATAAATGGTGATTTGACACATTGTGGCCTGCTTGTGTTCGAGAAGTGACGTAAGATCAAAATATTAACGCAGTATCGGAAAAAAAAACTTTTTTTGTCCCTGTTGATGTGATCTTCTCAATATTACTTTGTTATTAGTATTGTCTACATTGTCGCTAACATATACATGCCTGTAACGTGTATTTGTTATATTAATAACGATTATAATTTACTGTAAATAATGAAATGAGCTATAAATGGAACGATAGTTAATGTGCTTGTTAGCTTAATATGAAATACCATAACTTTTATATTCCTTTTTTAACCTGCTTAAGGTTGCGGTTAGTTCGTAATAATTGATTAACATTGAAAACGAGATTTCAGTTTTATATTTACACATTCGGTGTCCGATAATTGTGATATATTTGTAGTTATTATATTAATATCTTCGTTTATCATCACACTAGACGAGGCACCCCATCAAAAGATCTCCAAATATCTACATCAAATATCACGTATATCTCTCTGCTATAATTAAGCCTAGCCTAACTGCATTTTTAAGTTAACCGGCTTGAGCAGTGCTAATTACATGTTTCTCCGTAAATCCATCTATAAATAGATTGAACATCCATTAATGCTTGTAAGCGAAATCCTGAGACAAAAATTCTCTATCATTAATGTTTCTCTACCATTGAATCCGGCTGCCCTGTTGTTACTTCAGCGTTTAATGGTATGTTTTCACCTCTTATTAGTGGGAAGTATATATGTATGAAACATTTTACAATTTCTGTATTTATTTTCGATCATTGTAGAAATGTTTGTGTTCTTCCTATGTATATATCATGTATATGTGTGGAAAGTTTTCTCCTCCATTTATTACGGCAATAGTTATACATGTTAATTTTTTCCAATGATTTATATTTTTAAAATGGTAAGAAATATTTAACTATTGCTATTTGAGGTATTATTTGCATATGACTGGAAATTCTCGTAAAATGTGGTATGCACAAGTTTCGTGTTAATGTTTTTACACTAAAACTTTTAAAACAATAACCTTCATTACTGGTCGGTTTAGTCAATCGTTAAAAATTCTTCGTGATTGATCTTTATTTTTGAAAGGACATACAGCGGTATTACTATTAATTATGTTATTAACTGATAATTTTACCTTTACAGATGCAGAATATTTCTCTCATTAGAGGAGAATGGACGAAACTTCCAAATGGACGGTGGGAGTTTGCTGTAAATCCATACGCGAATCCCAATCGTATGGTTGTTCCAGCAGACGTACCTTTGGGAGTTCTAGAACATGAAGTATGCATAATGTTTCGTGCAAATCTTGAGAAAACTAACGTTGAGCTTTCGTACCAACTAGCAAAATGTGGTTCCGTTCAAGAAATGAGGTCTGTTCCGCCGCTGATTCTTCAGTCAACAGAAGATCTTCATCTTCTCTTTCGTATGAGTGGTGGTACGGAAGATGTGCAACTATTTGTAACCTTCAAACAACCCACACCGAGTAATGTACCATCTTCTTCCAGGATTCCCATCCCAGCTTCGCTTCCAAGTCAGCTTATCATATCCGATTCGTCGTTGGATGATGAAAATTACGACTACAGCGATTGGCATGACTCGGCCTTAGACGATGGTGATTCATCAAATGCCGACATAAATAAATCTGTCTCCGAACACATCTTACCTCTATCACCGGAGATGTTTCAATCAATGGCTGCGATTTCGTCAAACTCAACACAGCTTGCTCAAGGCACACCTGTACGAAGAAGAGGTAAGGAGATTGCTCGAAATCTCTTTGGAACTAAGCAGCCAGAAACCCATGTTGCTGGTTCTAGTCGTGCCGGCGCAAGTATTGTTTCTGGTACTGCTGGTGCAACTGCTAATAATATTGGCGGTAATATTTGGGGATCTGCAAGTTTTATTTCTGGGCAATATCATGGATCTTCAAGTACGGTTGGCGGAAGCGACACAGCATTACCTCTGCCGGACTTTGCTGCCCACAATATCGGTTCATCATCACGAAGAAGCTATTGGGATAAATTCTCCGATGTTATGTCTGCCCTAGCTAAACAACTTGCCGCAAGTGCCCTGAATGAGTGTGAAGCTGCAGCAGCCGAGAATAATGATGACGTTTCTGGGGGCGATAGTATTTTCTATCGTGATGCAGCTCCGTATAGTGATGATGGGAGTTATGATGTCTCTGATGATGATGATTTAGACATAAATGTCTTAAACGAGGTGCGATATGAGGGAGATGGGTTGTATGTTGGTAAAGTTTACAAAAACAAATCGCACTGCAAAATCAAGCTTGCTGTATATGCCATCAACCGAAAATTCAATATCAGATGCATCTGTTCCAATAGGAAGTTGTTAGTGGTTACATGTACGGGGAGAAATTGTGGTTGGCGTGTTCGCGCCGGAAAGATGGGCTCCACGTCAAAGTTTCAGATTCGTAAAGCCAACCTCATCCATACATGTACCATAGATGAGCGTGTTAGAATCAATCGCCAAGCAACAACGACGATCATCGGAGAGCTTGTGAAATCTAAGTACAATGGACAGTGCGTAGGTCCACGGCCACGTGAGCTTCAACCGTTGTTATTTGCTGATTACAATATTAGCATCAGTTACTGGAAAGCTTGGCATGCACGAGAGGTGGCCATGGAGAGGGCAAAAGGGTCTTCATCTGGAAGTTACGCTCTACTTCCCTTCTACGTACATTTGCTTAAGCATTTCAATGCAGGAACCATATGCAACCTTGATACAGAGGGTGAAGCTGGTTTATCTCAACGTTTCAAGTCTCTCTTCCTTGCTTTTGGAGCATCAATTCAGGGCTGATATTATTTACGCAAACTTATTGTTGTTGATGGCACTCACTTGCTTGGAAAATATTAAGGATGTCTCCTTACAGCTAGTGCGCAAGATGGTAACCACCAAGTTTTTCCATTAGCATTTGGAGTTGTTGATGGCGAAAATGACTCTTCCTGGCAATGGTTTTTCAAAAATCTCAAGGAAGCTATTCCGGATGGCTATGATATTGTTTTCGTTTCTGATCGACACTCTTCAATCTCCAAAGCCATTGAAAAGGTATCGATATTTTAATGATTTAACTTTTATATATATATATTAAGTTACTACGTTTATATAATAAAGTTAATTTCCGTTACTTATCGTTTATTTTTAGTAACATACGTATATTCAATATTCCATACATTGGTCAATTTTTCTAACTTCATCAATATTATATACATACACACAGGAGTACCCGCTTGCGAAACATGTTGCTTGTATCGTTCATCTTACTAGGAATGTACGCAACCTTTTCAAAAACTCCGCCGTTACAAAGTTGGTTGGTCGGGCAGCGCGAACATTCACTAAAGTTGAGTTTGCTAGACTATTTCAAGAAATTCAGATTCTCGACGGACGATGTGCAGATTACCTCCTGTCGATTGGAATTCCGCAATGGTCATGCGCATATTGTGAAGGTGAGCGATACAATGTAATGACTAGTAATATTGCAGAATCGCTTAACAATGTGCTCATGGAGGCAAGAGAATACCCGATTGTCACAAGCTCGAAAGTATCCGGGCTACTCTCACGACCTGGTTTTCTATCCGTCGGAACTCATATTCTCGCCAAGTTGGAGATATAACACCTACGATTATGACAAAACTGGAGGAAAATTTTGAGATGTCTATCAATTTGCGTGTTGCCACAATCAATCAGTGGGAATACGAGATTATATCTCGAAACAATCAGGTATTTCACGTTGATCTCATCTCACGACAATGCACATGCGGTGCATTTCAACTTCTTAAGTACCCGTGTCCTCATGCAATTTCGGCTGCGACGACTGCTGCCGTTCCTCTCACTAGTTTTGTGGATGATATGTATACTGTGGAAAGTTGTAAGGGCTTATATGCAGGAAGTATTTGACCAATTCCTGGAATTCCTACAGAATACATCATTATGTGCCCAGACTTTAACTTCGTCCTCAACCCACCGCAAACTCGTAGAGGACCTGGAAGACCCCGTAAATTGCGCATTAGGTCTATCGGTGAATTCAAGGTATTTTTATTATGCAATGTGGTTATAATTAAAGATGATCGTGGACATTTATATATCTTATATATTTTGGTTTTTTTTTTAGAAAAGCAGCAAAAAAACTGGAACTCGTCGGTGCAAGCGTTGTGGCAAGCCGGGTCACAACCGCCAGACTTGCAAAGCGCCTATCTAAATGAACGATAAGTCATATGTATATAAAGGTCACTAAGCCCTTAATTATTCGTGTCTATCGATACATTTATGCTAATAATATCCATGAATTGTTTTCTGAACTTGTATACATTGTTCTAGGTTCCCTTCCCTGATCAATAATACCCCGGGAATCCTTTTTTGGAATACATCGGATGACAACTTAAGCATTGATGGAAGGGCTATTGCTGTTGTTTATTTGATGTTAATGGTACCCTGTAATATGTTAACCATAATATCAACCGAGAGGAGTTTGTTTGTATCTAAGTCAGCTTTATCGTATAGTTTTATGCGTCAATTGCTGAAAAATGTAATTGTTTGCATATAACTTTCGATTGTGAAATATTAATGACATAAGCGTTTTATAATTATCCATCCACAATTTATTATTTTGTTAGATTATGAAAATTTCACAGTACATATAATACATCTTATGACAAATGTCAAATATAAATTTCTACTTGCTTTGAGCTTTTGCCACGATGTTAAACTCTTACAACTGTCAAACCGTAACGCATACTTTCAGGAATCTTCATTAGCAGTCGTTTCACAGGCTATGTAATTTTGTTGTATTTTTATTCAGTGATGTCTGAGTATATCGAGACATATTTTTAAAAATAAATAATGCATTACTTATTACTGCATCTTATGACAATTGTCAGAGACAAATGTATACTGTTGGTGATAATACTTGAAAGCCTGTTTCAAATGTCTTTTCGTTTGACTTCCTATACTCCATCAATGTACCTCATATTTATTTCTCATTATATATATACAAGTAGTCTCTACATAGACAAAATCACTAACCATCTTCGTATCCAACAGAAGTTAAATACTACGCTGTAATGTACGTTACTCTCTCCAAAAACTATGTTATATTATTGACTAATGTATAATTCTATTTGATAACATTTTATATTGCTGGTAACATTTACTCTGCTCGGTAACATTTACTCTGATCGGTGATATCATTTATGTTAATTATAATGAATGTTGTCAAATGAGTGTTACAAATATTACCGTATTTGGTATTGTGATGTCTCTTTACCCATATATATAACTGGAAATATATTATATGTTTTTTACGTAACCTTTTCTAAGTGTATTAGTGTAATTTTGAGATACTTTTAACATATAATGTTGCGTTGCATATTTTAGTCTAAATTCTCCATCATTCTTTTCTACTTATCAAGCATTGAGTATTTTCATTTTAAGTCAATTGTCAGATGGTAATGACTAATAGTGATGACTATAAGTAATTGCCTTTAGCAAGTGTCTTTTCATTTCACTTCATCTTCTCCCATTAATGGAATTACTCAACTTTGTCTCTCATTCTATATATGTACTTTTTCCTCGCATTGGACATATTCAAGTTATTATCTTCATTCGATATATCCAAGTTATTCTCCGACCTTCTTTTTCCCCCTTTTTTGTAAGGTAACTTTCTCCATCATCCCACAATTTTGTAGTCTTGTTTAATTAATTGATATCTTAATATATATTATACCATTAATATGGTTTTATGAATGGTAACTTACTTCTTGTCATGTTACAATAATGTTACAATAATTTTCATTTACTGATTTTCTTTGACGTATGCTCTAATCTTACAGAATGACGAGTCTTCCGAGTACGATCCTAACTGATATAATTCGCCAAGTTGGTCATTCTGGATTCCAAAACTTGGGTCCCTTTATTATTGCTGGTAAAGGACTTATTGCTGCTTATAAAAATGAAGTACTATGGGAAGCAAACCTTGAAGAGTTTATGAGATCCCCTGAATATGTTATTGAAGGGTCCGTTTACAGACCATTCCTATGTCGTTGCGTTAGTGTTGGCAACATTACAGCTAACTATTTAGAAGGTCTTCGTATGCTTGCTCAAACTGGTCCAGCAAGAGTAGGATTAAAAATGCTAGCTTTGGCTGTTCCACTTAATATTTACGCATCTCTATCACTTGGACTTTTTCTAATTTGCTCTGGTGAATATCGTCAAGGACTGTCTGTTATGAGAAGTTTTTACAGAAAAGTAGGTCACTTGATGGAGGCTGTTCGTGTTGCAGAATTGGTTGTTCACCAAATTCAGTTGATCGGAACAAGTAATTCGAGACGATTTCCGGGATTGGTTGGGTTTCGTTTTTACCCTGTTTGCGAGTTGAATTGTGAAACTCAGTTTGGCGTTTGTTGTGAATGTTTTTTGTTCATTTACTCTGCACGAATCCACCAGTTATGTTAATTGTAGAGAAGTTTGTTAAATGTTTGTATCAAATATTTTCGGTAATATAATATAGTGTATGGAGCAAAGTAATAAAGACTGGTTATATTAATTTTGTTATCTTCAATTATATTTCATAAATCTATTAATCTTATCATGTCACTTCATCAAGCCCACTTTATATAAGAATATTTGAATATCTATAATTCGGTTTATTTTTGTCTAATGGAAATTTATTTTGGTTAACATTCAACTTCTTTCATTCCTCGGCTTTGTCATGTAATTATTTATTTATTAAGTTTCAGAAATATATGTAAATTACCGGAACGTAACTCAAAAGTATTATACTGTCTTGACGTTATTTCTAGTTTATCATTTGTTCATAAAATATATTGAATTGAAGCTAGAATAGTGAGAATGCAGAGAATCTAGTTTTAATGTAATTATATTCACCATCATCTATCAGGTCTGTATGTTCATCATTACTGCTTTTACTATTTTTATGATATTTGTCGTATCTCAATTTAATTCTTCTTCCATGCTTATTCCTTCATGCAACACTTGTCTTCGATGTGACTTATTATAACTTTTGAAAATAAAATATACACTTAAACTTTGCCAACTAAAAATTTTTACCCATAAATACACCGCTCAAATCTTCGTCTTCCATATCTTTCTTCTGCTCCTATATGTAAGGTTTATCCTAGTTCTTGAAAAGTATCCATTTTCATATTATGTATACTATAAACTTGTAAAATATATTAACAATTCCTTATTTATGTTAACTTTCAGTTATAACGTTCATCCTCAAAAAGTACCGGCTACCGATATTCATCTTAAATATCAATCTACATATCTTATAAGTAAGTATTCTATGCACTATTAATTTAAAATAATTTCTGTTTTTACTTTTTATTCACATTTGTTCACTAATGTCTACTACAATTATCTTGCACAGAAATATTTGGCCTTTAATTCACTTCATATTATATTGTTATTCCTATAGGATGCAGTCAATTCCTACTCCTATCCTAACGGATATAATCCGCAGAGTTGGCCATTTCGGATTCCGCTATTTCGCACCTTTTATAGTTGCCGGTAAAGAAGGAAACGTTGCTGTTTTTGATGATGAAGTTTTACGTGAAGCAAACTTGGAGGACATGCTGAGTTCCCCAGAACTTGTGAACGAAGGATCTATCTACAGGACTTTCCTGTTACGTTGTGTTAGTGCCAGTAATAAAACAGCCATCTACTTAGAAGGTCTACGACTTTTGGCGCAAACAGGTCCGTCGCAAATCAGAATTGAGATGTTAGCTAACGCAGCTCACGATAACATATACGCAAGGCTGGCCCTTGGTATCTTTTTAATTTGCTGTACTAGGTATGATAATGGTCTCCCTATTTTAAGAGGTTTTTATAGGAGAGTTGGATCACTTATGGGGGCAGTTAGAGTGGCTGAGGTTGTTGTTCACCAGATACAGTTAATGGGAACACCAGGTTCAAAACCATATGAAGGAATGGTAGGCCTTCCAGAAATTCCAGCATGCATGTTGGATTGTATTACTTCTTTTGGTCTGTGTTTTGAATGTTTTGCGTTCACATATGCTAATCGTGTCGCCGAATTATGCTAAGTGTCATATTAGTAATCCGTTTTAGGTTTTCCTTTTATCGGTTTATGTAATTTTAATTAACGTGACCTATGTAATATTGTCGGCAATATAAATATTGTTTTCCCCATATTACGTTCTCATGTTCTTTACAATAATACCACCGCATTTTCATAAAAATTGATCAGCGTTATTTAAAAAAATCTGAATAAAACATGTTGAAGGTAATGGGCTAAACTCATCAAAAGTAAATAACTACTCCAAACAAGAAATATGTTCGGAACTTGATATTGCCGAAAACCGAATAAATATTTTCTGTAAATATAAGTAAACTGCAGACGACTATGGACTTGGGTAACACATATAGTGGCCCAGTACTGTTATTAAATACGTATGTTTGTTATTATCTCTAGCAGGTTCGTCTCGTTACTTTTAGTTATCATTTACCGGTGATAGGCTTCGTATTGATAAGGGCAAAATGGTCAGGAAATTAATATTCCTAATTCTAACTATCAACTGCGCTATTTGATCTAATTGACTCGGTCAGCAGGGCTATTTCTCAAACTCGCCCTAAAAATATAGCGTAGATTTCTAAAGTGATGGAAAAGTAGAAACATAAGGTTTGAATAGTGGAGTTTGAGAAATGAGGACCAATGGCAGCAGTATCAGCCTACACAAATATTTTGTAAAATAATTACAACGAACCTAAGAAATTCATATAAGTGTAAGATAATATAGAGAGTTTTGATCAGATATACCGTGTTGACATTATCACGGCAAAGCATTAGGTGTGAAAGCAAGCTTCATCTTCAAAACAATTGGTGTCGTACCTGAATAAAATTGAGGATTAACTTTTTTTAAAATACAAATCTACAAACATGGAAACTCACCCAAAAGAAAACCCCAGAAAAAAACCCCAGAAAATTGCAGATCTATAAATTGTGATAGTGACCCAAAAAATGCTCAGAAACTGGATCTATCACCTATTTGAAGACGTAACTGGATCGCAATTTTTTCCAGACTTCATATCAATATATACGATGGTGATAAATTAAAGGTGATGAGTGGTGAAAGTGGAAAGTCAGTTTCAGGGATCGTGGGAAGTTAGTTTCAAGGAGGTGAGAGTGGGATCCATAGAAAAAAAGAAACTGAAATATTTTGAAGAAAATTTAATTCTTTTGTCATCATATTTAGCTTCGTTGAAGCCCCAAAGCCGAACAATACACACATAAGCCCAAATGTAATTAATCAAAAATCTAAATTCAGAAAATATATAAAACTTTAAAAGTAGTCTCGTACAACAAAAGAAAAGTAAAAAAAAAAAAATCTGGAGGACACTTGTCATTTACAGAATTGTCGACATGATTATATGTTAAGGTTTGCAGTTGAGGAAAGAAAAGTGGAGGAGAAGTTAACGTGAAAGTTAGAAGACATGGAGATCGTGTATGGAGATTTGAGATCGTGTAGCTGCTTTTTTTTTTTGTAAAATTCATTTTAGAATAAAATTTTTAACTAAATTAGAAAACCATAATTATAAGGACACGTGTCGAACAAAGAAAGATGAGACTGACTTCCGTTTTATAGGTATTAGATGAGTCCTTACAACGGTATATTTAGTTATCTTATACAATAAAATAGAGTTCTGTCTCTCTGGGAAAAAAGACACGTGTCATACCATATATTTTCAAGTGTTGGGCTAGCTTCTATTGTCTTCAAAGAATTGGGCTTACATTTGGATTGGAGACCTAGAAAAAAAATCGGTGTCTCTTCTCCTCCTCCTTCCAACCTAAACTCATCATCTCCCCACCACGATTGAATCAGTATTAAACCCCTTCCATCCCTTTAATACACGTCTAATTATTTATGGATTCAGTTTCGGTCACATCTCTTTCACTCCCTAATTCCACAATGCTTTCTTCGGTTAGTGAAACCAGGCAGCCGATAGATGAGATATTGCATCGGTATTGGGGTGGTTCCGTCTCAACCATAACCGGGGTTTCACTTCTCTCTTTTCTCTTAGGTTTGGGAAGTTTCGTCTTTTTCTTTCCCTGATTTTAATTTTACAGTGAAGCGAAAACAATTTTAAGTTCATTCGCCGCGTTGCTCTTTCTTCGCTGAAGAGTCCCCTGTTTCCTCAGTGGCGTAGCGGTTACTAGCGGTGGCGGCGGATGTCGTAATTCGTTTGAATTTGGGAATGTTTTTTCTATTTTTTGCTGCATATGATTTTTTTCTCCAAATCGAATCTGCCCAGTACATTGAATTCATGTTTCTTTGCTCATGTAGAGGGGTATACTATATTGTCTGGTTATTATAGAGAAACATTGAGCCACACGTACAGAAGAACAAGAAAAGGGAGAAAAACAGGTACGTTTGCTACTGAGGGTGTGTTTCCAATGTCCTAACTCCTTAGAATCATGTCATACTTCTTCATCCCATAAACCATTTTGTTAATTGCTCCAAGCTCCCCTCTTCTAGCAGATCCCAGCAGATTTTTGTTGCTCCTCTGCCATGGTTCCATGGAGAGCTCTGATTCATTTAGTTCGTTCTTTGGTATGAGGGAGAACAAATACTATTGTATTGAAATACTATTGCTTACATTTATTCTGCGACTGATCTTTCTTCTTACCGCTTCTCCTTTCATTTGGCCAAAAAATTCTAAAATTGCGATCTATTTTTTCGTTATGCAGGTTCTTATGAACAAAAAATCCTTGAAGCTTCATTGGCTTATGTCTCGGCCAGTCCAATCATGAGTGATGAAATATGATAAGCTGAAAATGAAACTAAAGGTTTCAATCTCTTTATGCTCACAAATTAAAGCGCCAAAATACTATTGCTTAGTTTCATCCACTTTGTTACATTGTACATTGGATCTGACTTATGATTGTTTCCGTATATGATCGGAAGTGAAATTTTGTGTGAGGGTCCAAGATGCAGTCTTCGTAGTAAAGAGGTAAAATTTATAAGATGAAAGATGAAGTATATTGTTGCCATGTTGGAATATTTCATTTTAGTTCTGAAGTAATTCTAGAACATTTACATAAACTTCATTGCTTGGGACAAACTCTATAGATATTACAGAGTTTTTGGATTCCTGTTCCTGCAGGTTTACAGTGATCTCGCTTAAAGAGTTCAACGTCGCTTCATAAATCCCCAAGTCATCTTTCGCTTCATCTCAGTGTTCATATTTCTAACAACTCATACCCTCAAGCTTTAAGGTATGCCTTTATAAAGGATGTTTTATAAATTTTACGGTTTGAGCATTAACCTATATATTTCGTATGTTATTGAACTCAAAGTCTTCGATTGTTTTGTCTTCAATTTCTTAAAATTCTTTGTTTGCTGATTTTAACACTGCCTGTGCCTCATCTTTTACCTCTCACAAATGGGAGGAGCAATGAACCTTAACCTCAGCTATTTAATTAAATCACTCAATTATTATTAGTTTGTGCTATGTAATCCCATATAAGTGATTTACTGGTTCCCATCGTTTGTCATGGTGGTTTACATCTCCATATGTATCTCAGATATAAAGTCTTCTCTTTTACTTAAACAAAGTAGTCAGATATAAAGTCTTCTCTTTTACTTGAACAAAGTATCTGATGTCAAAATCTGGATGCCCTTTACTGCATTTTATTGTATGTGTGTTTATGCAGATCTCATTCACCGTATTTGTTTGATCTCATTCACAGAGCTATGTACGTTAATGTCTTCTCTCACCACAGAACTTGGATTCCTGATTCTTTATGTCTCGATGAAGAGAGAGATACAAAAAAACTGTTTACAAGGTTTTTTTTATTCCCAATCTCTTTCAGTTTTCCATATGCAAGTTTGGCATTCAAAAACTAATAAGTTATAGCCCAGCTTGGGATTGGAATCTGTTTATTAGTTCAACGTGCATTAGTTTCAGGAATTAGTTCCTAATACTAAGTGGACTAATTGGAGAAATATTTATCTGGGGTTTCCAAGGTTGGGGATAACAGATTCTCCGTGAAACTTTTCTTAGAAATCCGGAAGCCAAATATCTCGAAGCTTTACATAAGTATCTCGAATATTTAGGTATGGTCGCGCAAAACCAGTCAGACATTTTAGTCAAGGATCAAGGTGTTTGCAGGTTATAATGAAGATATCTTCAGAGAAATTACCCTACTTTTGACACTGTATTGTTAAATACTCAGAACTTTGACCTACAACATTTTTCTAGCCATAGATGCTTATATATATTATTAACTAGGAATCTGCCCGCGCTACGCGCGGGTTGCATTTTTTATTTTTTATTTTTTTTATTTGTTTTTGACGTAGCCTGAAATTAAGAGATTTAGGAAAAATAGATACGGAGCTTTGAGTCATTTGTGTTAGTCTGGAAGATGGTAAATTTGTTTATATTATTTATTTGTTTTTGTGGGTGATCTTACCCTTTTTGTGAATATTTTTTTAAAAGTTATTTTTCTATTCTATTATGTAAAAAAAAAATATACTGCAATACTCTATATATTTCTCTTTCCTTAACAATATTTTTTACTCTATTCACATAAGGGTTTTTCATTTTAGTCTCTATCACATTCTCCTGTTCTATATATTGTATTAGGTAAAAAAAGAAAATAGGTTTAATTTCAATTAAGCAGGTGGTGTGATTTTGTATCTCTCACATTCGATTCATTCTCATTACGATTGTTAGCTTGGAAAGGCCTAACGAAAATTCTCATAAGTCATATGTTATCTTATTTTTCGCTCCTTCTCCATTCTTACAATGGTTTTAAAACGTTGTTTACAAATGTTTTTTTATGTTGTCTTTTATTGATGGTAGATGGCTATATTATTTTTAAGAGTTATTGAGATGGTAAATAATAGTAAATGTAATGTAAATCTAGATGTTAGTGGTATTCGTTCCTGCTGTTTTGTTTTCTAGCACTAAGTGGTCGTGTTTGTTATAGAGAAACATTGAGCCACACGTACAGAAGAACAAGAAAAGGGAGAAAAACAGGTACGTTTGCTACTGAGGGTGTGTTTCCAATGTCCTAACTCCTTAGAATCATGTCATACTTCTTCATCCCATAAACCATTTTGTTAATTGCTCCAAGCTCCCCTCTTCTAGCAGATCCCAGCAGATTTTTGTTGCTCCTCTGCCATGGTTCCATGGAGAGCTCTGATTCATTTAGTTCGTTCTTTGGTATGAGGGAGAACAAATACTATTGTATTGAAATACTATTGCTTACATTTATTCTGCGACTGATCTTTCTTCTTACCGCTTCTCCTTTCATTTGGCCAAAAAATTCTAAAATTGCGATCTATTTTTTCGTTATGCAGGTTCTTATGAACAAAAAATCCTTGAAGCTTCATTGGCTTATGTCTCGGCCAGTCCAATCATGAGTGATGAAATATGATAAGCTGAAAATGAAACTAAAGGTTTCAATCTCTTTATGCTCACAAATTAAAGCGCCAAAATACTATTGCTTAGTTTCATCCACTTTGTTACATTTGTACATTGGATCTGACTTATGATTGTTTCCGTATATGATCGGAAGTGAAATTTTGTGTGAGGGTCCAAGATGCAGTCTTCGTAGTAAAGAGGTAAAATTTATAAGATGAAAGATGAAGTATATTTGTTGCCATGTTGGAATATTTCATTTTAGTTCTGAAGTAATTCTAGAACATTTACATAAACTTCATTGCTTGGGACAAACTCTATAGATATTACAGAGTTTTTGGATTCCTGTTCCTGCAGGTTTACAGTGATCTCGCTTAAAGAGTTCAACGTCGCTTCATAAATCCCCAAGTCATCTTTCGCTTCATCTCAGTGTTCATATTTCTAACAACTCATACCCTCAAGCTTTAAGGTATGCCTTTATAAAGGATGTTTTATAAATTTTACGGTTTGAGCATTAACCTATATATTTCGTATGTTATTGAACTCAAAGTCTTCGATTGTTTTGTCTTCAATTTCTTAAAATTCTTTGTTTGCTGATTTTAACACTGCCTGTGCCTCATCTTTTACCTCTCACAAATGGGAGGAGCAATGAACCTTAACCTCAGCTATTTAATTAAATCACTCAATTATTATTAGTTTGTGCTATGTAATCCCATATAAGTGATTTACTGGTTCCCATCGTTTGTCATGGTGGTTTACATCTCCATATGTATCTCAGATATAAAGTCTTCTCTTTTACTTAAACAAAGTAGTCAGATATAAAGTCTTCTCTTTTACTTGAACAAAGTATCTGATGTCAAAATCTGGATGCAACTTCATTGCTTGGGACAAACTCTATAGATATTACAGAGTTTTTGGATTCCTGTTCCTGCAGGTTTACAGTGATCTCGCTTAAAGAGTTCAACGTCGCTTCATAAATCCCCAAGTCATCTTTCGCTTCATCTCAGTGTTCATATTTCTAACAACTCATACCCTCAAGCTTTAAGGTATGCCTTTATAAAGGATGTTTTATAAATTTTACGGTTTGAGCATTAACCTATATATTTCGTATGTTATTGAACTCAAAGTCTTCGATTGTTTTGTCTTCAATTTCTTAAAATTCTTTGTTTGCTGATTTTAACACTGCCTGTGCCTCATCTTTTACCTCTCACAAATGGGAGGAGCAATGAACCTTAACCTCAGCTATTTAATTAAATCACTCAATTATTATTAGTTTGTGCTATGTAATCCCATATAAGTGATTTACTGGTTCCCATCGTTTGTCATGGTGGTTTACATCTCCATATGTATCTCAGATATAAAGTCTTCTCTTTTACTTAAACAAAGTAGTCAGATATAAAGTCTTCTCTTTTACTTGAACAAAGTATCTGATGTCAAAATCTGGATGCCCTTTACTGCATTTTATTGTATGTGTGTTTATGCAGATCTCATTCACCGTATTTGTTTGATCTCATTCACAGAGCTATGTACGTTAATGTCTTCTCTCACCACAGAACTTGGATTCCTGATTCTTTATGTCTCGATGAAGAGAGAGATACAAAAAAACTGTTTACAAGGTTTTTTTTATTCCCAATCTCTTTCAGTTTTCCATATGCAAGTTTGGCATTCAAAAACTAATAAGTTATAGCCCAGCTTGGGATTGGAATCTGTTTATTAGTTCAACGTGCATTAGTTTCAGGAATTAGTTCCTAATACTAAGTGGACTAATTGGAGAAATATTTATCTGGGGTTTCCAAGGTTGGGGATAACAGATTCTCCGTGAAACTTTTCTTAGAAATCCGGAAGCCAAATATCTCGAAGCTTTACATAAGTATCTCGAATATTTAGGTATGGTCGCGCAAAACCAGTCAGACATTTTAGTCAAGGATCAAGGTGTTTGCAGGTTATAATGAAGATATCTTCAGAGAAATTACCCTACTTTTGACACTGTATTGTTAAATACTCAGAACTTTGACCTACAACATTTTTCTAGCCATAGATGCTTATATATATTATTAACTAGGAATCTGCCCGCGCTACGCGCGGGTTGCATTTTTTATTTTTTATTTTTTTTATTTGTTTTTGACGTAGCCTGAAATTAAGAGATTTAGGAAAAATAGATACGGAGCTTTGAGTCATTTGTGTTAGTCTGGAAGATGGTAAATTTGTTTATATTATTTATTTGTTTTTGTGGGTGATCTTACCCTTTTTGTGAATATTTTTTTAAAAGTTATTTTTCTATTCTATTATGTAAAAAAAAAATATACTGCAATACTCTATATATTTCTCTTTCCTTAACAATATTTTTTACTCTATTCACATAAGGGTTTTTCATTTTAGTCTCTATCACATTCTCCTGTTCTATATATTGTATTAGGTAAAAAAAGAAAATAGGTTTAATTTCAATTAAGCAGGTGGTGTGATTTTGTATCTCTCACATTCGATTCATTCTCATTACGATTGTTAGCTTGGAAAGGCCTAACGAAAATTCTCATAAGTCATATGTTATCTTATTTTTCGCTCCTCCATTCTTACAATGGTTTTAAAACGTTGTTTACAAATGTTTTTTTATGTTGTCTTTTATTGATGGTAGATGGCTATATTATTTTTAAGAGTTATTGAGATGGTAAATAATAGTAAATGTAATGTAAATCTAGATGTTAGTGGTATTCGTTCCTGCTGTTTTGTTTTCTAGCACTAAGTGGTCGTGTTTGTTATAGAGAAACATTGAGCCACACGTACAGAAGAACAAGAAAAGGGAGAAAAACAGGTACGTTTGCTACTGAGGGTGTGTTTCCAATGTCCTAACTCCTTAGAATCATGTCATACTTCTTCATCCCATAAACCATTTTGTTAATTGCTCCAAGCTCCCCTCTTCTAGCAGATCCCAGCAGATTTTTGTTGCTCCTCTGCCATGGTTCCATGGAGAGCTCTGATTCATTTAGTTCGTTCTTTGGTATGAGGGAGAACAAATACTATTGTATTGAAATACTATTGCTTACATTTATTCTGCGACTGATCTTTCTTCTTACCGCTTCTCCTTTCATTTGGCCAAAAAATTCTAAAATTGCGATCTATTTTTTCGTTATGCAGGTTCTTATGAACAAAAAATCCTTGAAGCTTCATTGGCTTATGTCTCGGCCAGTCCAATCATGAGTGATGAAATATGATAAGCTGAAAATGAAACTAAAGGTTTCAATCTCTTTATGCTCACAAATTAAAGCGCCAAAATACTATTGCTTAGTTTCATCCACTTTGTTACATTTGTACATTGGATCTGACTTATGATTGTTTCCGTATATGATCGGAAGTGAAATTTTGTGTGAGGGTCCAAGATGCAGTCTTCGTAGTAAAGAGGTAAAATTTATAAGATGAAAGATGAAGTATATTTGTTGCCATGTTGGAATATTTCATTTTAGTTCTGAAGTAATTCTAGAACATTTACATAAACTTCATTGCTTGGGACAAACTCTATAGATATTACAGAGTTTTTGGATTCCTGTTCCTGCAGGTTTACAGTGATCTCGCTTAAAGAGTTCAACGTCGCTTCATAAATCCCCAAGTCATCTTTCGCTTCATCTCAGTGTTCATATTTCTAACAACTCATACCCTCAAGCTTTAAGGTATGCCTTTATAAAGGATGTTTTATAAATTTTACGGTTTGAGCATTAACCTATATATTTCGTATGTTATTGAACTCAAAGTCTTCGATTGTTTTGTCTTCAATTTCTTAAAATTCTTTGTTTGCTGATTTTAACACTGCCTGTGCCTCATCTTTTACCTCTCACAAATGGGAGGAGCAATGAACCTTAACCTCAGCTATTTAATTAAATCACTCAATTATTATTAGTTTGTGCTATGTAATCCCATATAAGTGATTTACTGGTTCCCATCGTTTGTCATGGTGGTTTACATCTCCATATGTATCTCAGATATAAAGTCTTCTCTTTTACTTAAACAAAGTAGTCAGATATAAAGTCTTCTCTTTTACTTGAACAAAGTATCTGATGTCAAAATCTGGATGCCCTTTACTGCATTTTATTGTATGTGTGTTTATGCAGATCTCATTCACCGTATTTGTTTGATCTCATTCACAGAGCTATGTACGTTAATGTCTTCTCTCACCACAGAACTTGGATTCCTGATTCTTTATGTCTCGATGAAGAGAGAGATACAAAAAAACTGTTTACAAGGTTTTTTTTATTCCCAATCTCTTTCAGTTTTCCATATGCAAGTTTGGCATTCAAAAACTAATAAGTTATAGCCCAGCTTGGGATTGGAATCTGTTTATTAGTTCAACGTGCATTAGTTTCAGGAATTAGTTCCTAATACTAAGTGGACTAATTGGAGAAATATTTATCTGGGGTTTCCAAGGTTGGGGATAACAGATTCTCCGTGAAACTTTTCTTAGAAATCCGGAAGCCAAATATCTCGAAGCTTTACATAAGTATCTCGAATATTTAGGTATGGTCGCGCAAAACCAGTCAGACATTTTAGTCAAGGATCAAGGTGTTTGCAGGTTATAATGAAGATATCTTCAGAGAAATTACCCTACTTTTGACACTGTATTGTTAAATACTCAGAACTTTGACCTACAACATTTTTCTAGCCATAGATGCTTATATATATTATTAACTAGGAATCTGCCCGCGCTACGCGCGGGTTGCATTTTTTATTTTTTATTTTTTTTATTTGTTTTTGACGTAGCCTGAAATTAAGAGATTTAGGAAAAATAGATACGGAGCTTTGAGTCATTTGTGTTAGTCTGGAAGATGGTAAATTTGTTTATATTATTTATTTGTTTTTGTGGGTGATCTTACCCTTTTTGTGAATATTTTTTTAAAAGTTATTTTTCTATTCTATTATGTAAAAAAAAAATATACTGCAATACTCTATATATTTCTCTTTCCTTAACAATATTTTTTACTCTATTCACATAAGGGTTTTTCATTTTAGTCTCTATCACATTCTCCTGTTCTATATATTGTATTAGGTAAAAAAAGAAAATAGGTTTAATTTCAATTCAGCAGGTGGTGTGATTTTGTATCTCTCACATTCGATTCATTCTCATTACGATTGTTAGCTTGGAAAGGCCTAACGAAAATTCTCATAAGTCATATGTTATCTTATTTTTCGCTCCTTCTCCATTCTTACAATGGTTTTAAAACGTTGTTTACAAATGTTTTTTTATGTTGTCTTTTATTGATGGTAGATGGCTATATTATTTTTAAGAGTTATTGAGATGGTAAATAATAGTAAATGTAATGTAAATCTAGATGTTAGTGGTATTCGTTCCTGCTGTTTTGTTTTCTAGCACTAAGTGGTCGTGTTTGTCTTTCGCCTCTAGACATAATTTTTTTTGTTACTTCTATCATATTTATATCAGAAATATGTGTAAATAATTTTGTTATTTGGTTTATTTATTTTTGTAATTATACTGCATTCATCTTATGAGTTAACAATTTTGGAACAAAAATGTATCTTAAGGTATCTTAATGTATTTACTAAAATGTATTTTGTGAAAAATATTGTTATTGTTTCTTTTAAAAAAAACAATTGGTAGTGTTATTTTTGCGGAATATTTTGAAATTAAAAACTGTAATAATATGTGGGGTAATTTTGCCTTCTAATTTTTTAAAAATAAATTGTAAGTTTTGTTTGTATTTATATTTATGATGGACAGTTAAGTTTTATAAATTGAATAATTGAGACATTTATATTTTAGAAAAATGTTTTCTTTTTTAACGAAATAAGTTTCAAATATATGTTATTTTTTGTTCTCTATTTAAAATAGGTGAGTAATGGGTATCTGTTTCTTCTGCAACTCCAAATCCCTCTGATGAAAATCAGCTCTCATCTTCTCCAACTCCTTCATCTTATCTTTCTTACTCTTCTCCATCTTGTCATAAATCTTCCCAAACCTCTCAACCGAATCCGCCAAACAGCTTATACGAAGCTGCATCATGCGACCTTGCTCCTCTCACGATCATTATCATCATCTTCAGCATCGTCTTCTTCTGAATCACCAGGACTATCCATCATCTCATCAAACCCATTAGATTTGTCCAAATAAACCTTGGTGTTCATAAACACAAACTCTCCTGAATCAACACCACAAGCTAAACCCAACTCAGATTTAGGAGAAGAACCCAAAAGCATATCCAACTTGTTGTAAAACGACCACTTGCTCGAACCCAAACCAGATTTCTTAACTTTGGTCTTCTCTTTCCTATGCTTACGCTTCAAGTTATCAACCATTCTCCGACACGGCGTCTCTGTTGTCTCCGACCGAAGCTCCTCGCTGACTTTCTCAGCTACTTCGTTCCAATTTTCATTTCTCAAACTCCTTCGACCCAACTGCAAGAAACAAAGTACGATACAGTCAGAAACTATTTAAACAATGTAACCGAATTCTGAGATTTTGCATTCAAGATGACAAAAGACAAACCTACAGTTTTGAGTACAACAATATCTTAGGTTAAATAAGAGTTTTCTGAGGAGAAAAAAAGGGAGGAAAGACTATATACTTCAGTTCTTCCAGTGTGTACTGTTCCCTTTTCTTCAAATACGCTTGTCTTGAGGTTTTTCTGAAACAAAATCGAACAAAAATGCTTAGTAACACACTCTTTAAAATACATTATATTAAACAATATGTGCACCACCAAGAAGTGTTAGCTTGGAGGTGCTTGAGACCAAATTGCCACAAATAGTGGTTTGCAAATTAAAACTGGCAGAGCTTAAACCTTAGCTTCTGCCATTCAGTTAAACGGTAACGGCCAGAGTATATACAACTGAAGGCGAATTGTCAGAAAATGTGTAAGGTAATTTAAGAGTGATATAATGAAAAAAAAATGAGTTACCTGAGAAGGAAGGGGAGTTACAGCTAAACCGATAATCCCATGTATGTTTATTCACATGTTTATGAAGACTTCGATCAGACAGAGAGCATGGAGACGTGAGATTAATCATCATGATTTCACCTGAATGCCATGGCGGAGAGGTGAGATAAGTTAGCAAGCTTGCAATTTCCATGGAGAGAAAATCATACTACCATTGACGGCGACCTGAATGCACCACATGTCTGGATTCATCTCCTAGATAAACAACCCCCAGCATCTTCGCCTTCATTCCTTTAGGTTCTAAGCATCAGTGCAACCTAATGAATAAATGAATCATGTCAATTGCATAAAATTAACTGTATAAGCAGCATGAAGATTCAATTAGGGAAAGTACATACTCGTGTCTCCTTTCAACATAAGTTCGTGAGATCATCCCTTTTGAATCTCACATCGGCTATCAAGAATCTTTGCACAGATGAATATGATATAAAAGTTGAATTTCTTTGCTTCTTCCTCCTTGGAATGGAGTATGATTCATCTGTGCAAATCGAAAAACAGATCGAAAATATAGAAACATGAACATGCATAACGAAAAAATAGATCGAGAATCAAATGAAACGAAAAGCGGTAAGATGAAAGATCAGTCTCGGAATCAAGCGTGAAAGAAACATATCAATGATCAAACCTGATTGTGCGGATGAAAGCCCAAATTCCTTAAATTAAATTGTATTTCAAATTCGTGCAATCCATACCTTGATTAGGGTGTATTTATAGCAGAACTTCAGGTAGCTAGGTCCTCCAGGAATCCCAATAGTCGGATTCAATGCTAAAGAGTGGTGTAGGAACGTCTTGAAGGAGAGTTATGGCGTCGAAGTCGAAACGTCGAAACATCGTAACGTCTTCACCGTCCGCGAGAGGGAGCTCCGCCGTAAGGGAGAAGAAAGAGGTAAGGCGATTAAGGGAAGACAAATAAGAATCGCCGACGGGCTTTAGACAATTTCCTTTAAGCAATCTGTGTTTGAAAAGAAAAAGCCCAATAAAATTATTTGAGACACCTGTCAATTTTTCCCCGAGTAGAGAATGAACTGAACTTTATTATTATAGATATTATTTATCATATCAATAGCCAATGAGCAGCTATCTAAGTATGGGTATACAAAAATGGCTGATAGAAGCAATATCAGCAAAATAAATGCAAACCAAATATTGGTTAGAAAGAAAAGTATTTGCAGACCAGATTTTGGGGGGCATTGGCAACAAAAAGTTTTAGACGATATATAATTGAAAAAGAAATACGAAATTTACAAAAAAAATACTCCTTTCATTGAGAGTGAATTCTGAAAGAAAGAGAAGACGAATCATAGCCTACAATATGGATTGGATAAAAAAACTAAATACAACAAATATATTGTGATTTAGTAATAAAAAGTTATCATGTAAGTAGAAAGACCGTATCAAGTCATTTCATTGTAACCTCAATCAATATTGGCTATTGTAAACGTCTTAATGCAAAATATTTTTATATAATTACTTGAAAATTTCACATAAATAATCTCTAAATTATAAACTAAACTTTTAAGTAAAAGATATCAACTTATCTTTTATCGGTTATATTTGTCATTTGAACATATGATAATTATCTGAATCAATCATGATGTCATCTTCCTTATATAAAAACAACAAATAAATCTATAAATAACAGACAAAGACTTATCCGGGAGTATATTAATATATAAAAATTGAAGTTAACAGTTTTTAAAGATCCACGTACGATTTTAATTAATTCTAACAAAAAATATCAAGATTTAAAAAGAAAATATATATTTGTAAGCTAAATGCATAGTCTATCTACCTACAATTTTAAACAACGAATCAAATTATGCTAAATAAAAGTTTTAATTAATTTAAACAAAATATCAAGATTTCTAAAATTTTATATCTTTTAAATAAAATAAAAAGAAAGCTAATCTAAGAACAGAAAAATTCATCTACAAACTTAACTTGATATCAAAGGAGGTACAATTATTGAGTAAGGAAATTAAATTCAAATTTAGTAGAAGTTTTTTAAAATCTTTAAAGTATTGATAACGACTATCAATAACCATTTAAATTTACAATATGTTATAGATGTTCCCAAAGCAAATATATTTTTTTAAGTTGCAAATAATTTATTAAAATAATGTCTGATTATGGCTCTTTTGTTTCTGTCCAAACTAAAAAATATATCAAATCATTTAACAAACCCGCGCGTAGCGCGGGTACAATCCCTAGTTACTAGTAAAAACATGTTCATTCCTTTTGAATTAGTTGTCCGCTCACTTTGATGTTGATAGCTGGTTTGAGTAAGCCAGAGCCACATTATTCACTCTGTTGAGTCCAAGACCGTGACTTGACTTAGCTTTGTGCTTCTCACCTGTTGGGGTCGAAATCCCCTCCTCGAAGATTGACGGAACGAGAAGTCAAGGTCGTGATCAAATGGAACTTATCCCGAACATGGAACGGACAAGCTAAGGCAAACTGCCCACGATCCGTCCAAGACATCAACCGGCGGCTGGGACAAGGCCAGCCGCCGGGTCTTTTTACACCCACGGCCGGCGGCTGGGATAAGGCCAGCCGCTGGGTCTTCATTGATCCACGACCGGCGGCCGGGATAAGGCCAGCCGCCGGATCGTCTTGGTCCATCAACCGGCGTCCGGGACAAGTGCCAGCCGCCGGATCGTCTTGGTCCATCAACCGGCGTCCGGGACAAGTGCCAGCCGCCGGATCGTCACACGACCATGACCGGCGTCCGGGACAAGTGCCAGCCGCCGGATCATCACATGTCCATGACCGGCGGCCGGGACAAGTGCCAGCCGCCGGATCCTTATGCGTCCAAGGCCGGCGGCTGGGATAAGGCCAGCCGCCGGATCATCATCACATACCAACCGGCGGCTGGGATAAGGCCAGCCGCCGGATCATCATCGCATGCACACGATCGTTTCTCAAGACAAGACTCATTACCCGAACATCGTCCAGTCGACCGACCATCATGCCCGGACCGACCCGAGGATCATCCTTTGCATGTTCTGACTCCAAAGACGTCCGTAAACATTCCCCGAAGGACCAGTCGCCGAGCACACGAGCTAGAGGAACCGGCGGCTGGCCATCAACACCGAAACCGGCGGCTGGAAGTTCAAACAAAAAACGGGCGGTTCAAATCTCAGAAGTCGTAAAACGCTCGGAACACTATTCACGCGGGAAAAACCGTTAAAAAACACTATTCATCCCGAGACAAGGTTAACCGAAAGATCGAATTGAGCTTAAACCGAGATTCGGATTACTATTCATCGGGTTACTATTCACGGATCACTATTCATCGGCGGGCCGGATTTGGGTCAGAACGCGCGGACGGATCACGGAAGACTCTCGGGCCGGAAATCGGGCCCAAAAAGCTTAAGTCGGCGGCTGGGAGTGAAGGACAAGGTCCCACATCGGAAATCTGAAGTCTTAGCCTCCTAGGATTGCCAGTATATATATGTACGCTCATGTAAAGGTTAAATCCATCCCAGATCCGAGTATTAGGAGTTTTAGCAATTTAAGACTATTCAGCTTTTGCTAATTTCCTTTGTACTTTCGGAAAATATCAATAAAATCTCCCTTTTTCATCTTTTTTGCATTTTCGGTCCTTTAGTTCTTTATAAATAGAATATTCGAGCCCCCATTAAATATAAGTTTTGACAGTGTGAGTTTCGGCTCTCACAGTTTGGTGCCGTCTGTGGGGACGAGAAATATTCTTAACCCTAAGAACGAAAAAGATTCGGAACGAAGACAATGACCGAAGAAACGATGGATTGGAGTTCGATGGATGGCAGCCGCGGCCGAACGATGACTTTCCGAGAGGAAGAAGCCGCTGAAATAAACCATCCCCATAACGATCTGCTCGTGATCAGTCTTTCAATTGGAGGATACGAGATACCGAGTGTCTTAGTAGACACTGGAGGAACGGTGAACGTCATATTCCTGGAAACCCTTCGGAAGATGAACATTGAGACCCGGCATCTCATAACCCATCCGAAACCGTTGATTGGTTTCTCCGGGAAAACGACAATGACAATAGGGACGATCCAACTCCCCGTAAAGGCGAAAGGAGTGGAGAAAGACACGAAGTTCTCGGTGATCGATTGCCCGCGAATCTGCGACGCAATCGTAGGAACACCGTGGCTAAACTCAATGAAGGCGATCCCGTCAACTTACCACCTATGCCTGAAATTCCCAACTCCAACCGGAGTGGAAACAATCTGGGGACGGCAGAAAGACTCTCGAGCTTGTTTCCTAACCGAACACAAATTGAGGAAACCAGTAACCGACCTCAGCCGTCAGCCGCAGTCCGAAAGAGGAAAAGAAGAGCGGCAGCTGGCGAAACTCGAGCAAAAGTTACAAATTGAAGAATCCCGGGAAACGGAGAAGGATCCCCCGTGTGAGCCAGTGATTTCGGTCAACATAGACGAAAAGAATCCCGAGCGATGTACAGAGATCGGAGCAAATTTGGAGGAGCCGATCAAGACTGAGTTAATCACCTTGTTAAAGGAGAACGCCGGATCGTTCGCATGGGCAGCAGAAGATATGCCTGGGATCGACATCGGCATCACAAGCCACGAACTCAACGTAGACCCGACGTTCAAACCGGTGAAGCAGAAAAGGCGGAAACTCGGTCCAGAACGCGCCCAGGCGGTGAACGATGAAGTAGAAAGATTGCTCAAAGTCGGATCAATCACGGAAGTGAAATATCCCGACTGGTTAGCAAATCCGGTGGTGGTAAAGAAGAAGAATGGAAAATGGCGAGTTTGCGTCGATTTCACGGACCTGAATAAAGCGTGCCCAAAAGACAGCTTCCCCCTTCCGCACATCGATCGATTAGTCGAAGCGACGGCAGGGAACAAGCTGCTATCGTTCATGGACGCTTTCTCCGGATACAACCAAATCATGATGAACCCCGACGATCGAGACAAGACTGCGTTCATCACAGATCGCGGAATATACTGTTATAAGGTGATGCCATTCGGGTTAAAGAATGCCGGCGCTACATACCAAAGGCTCGTCAACAAAATGTTCGCCGAACAACTCGGAAGAACGATGGAAGTCTACATCGACGATTTGTTGGTCAAGTCGTTGGAGGAAAAAGACCACGTCAAACACTTGCGGGAATGCTTTGAACAACTCAACCGACACAACATGAAATTAAACCCGGCAAAGTGCAGATTCGGAGTAGCATCCGGTGAATTCCTCGGGTATCTGGTAACTCATCGAGGGATAGAAGCAAACCCGAAGCAAATTAACGCTTTGATAGAGATGGCCTCACCAAAAACCAAGAGAGAAATCCAAAGATTGACCGGACGGGTCGCGGCGTTAAATCGGTTCATCTCGAGGTCAACGGACAAATGTTTGCCTTTCTACGACACACTCAGGGGAAACAAAAAGTTTGAGTGGACAGAGAAGTGTGAACAGGCGTTCCAAGAACTAAAGAAATACCTAGCAAGCCCGCCCGTACTTTCGAAGCCGGTCGAAGGAGAGCCCCTTTTCTGTATACAGCGGTATCATCGACGGCGGTAAGCGGGGTGCTGGTCAGAGAAGATCGCAATGAGCAAAAACCGGTCTTCTATGTGAGCCAGACCCTAGCGGACGCAGAAACCCGATACCCGCTGATGGAGAAGGCGGCCTTGGCAGTGGTGATGTGCGCACGGAAATTACGGCCTTATTTCCAGTCGCACACGATCATTTTACTCACGGTTTTTCCTCTCAGAACGATCCTGCACAGTCCCAGTCAATCGGGACGTCTGGCAAAATGGGCGGTAGAATTAAGCGAGTACGATATCGAGTACCGAAGTAGAACATGCGCCAAATCACAGGTCCTTGCAGATTTTTTGATTGAGCTCCCGACCACAGGCGTTAGTGAGCCGACGTCAAACTCGACGTGGGTTCTCCACGCAGACGGGTCTTCGTCAAAGCAAGGTTCGGGAGTCGGGGTGCGGTTAACGTCACCAACTGGGGAAATCTTAGAACAGTCGTTCAGGTTGCTCTTCAACGCTTCCAACAACGAAGCGGAGTACGAAGCCTTGATCGCTGGATTGAAACTCGCCCTCGGACTCAAAATCCAAAATCTGCAAGCATTTTGCGATTCCCAGCTGGTGGCAAATCAATTCAGCGGAGACTATGAAGCAAAAGACGACCGGATGGAAGCATATCTCAAAATTGTTCGGGAGCTCGCAAAACAATTCAAAAAATTCGAACTCACAAGAATCCCGCGAGGAGAAAACGCCCCGGCCGATGCATTGGCGGCCCTAGCATCAACGTCTGCCCCGGGAGAAAGTCGAATCATTCCCGTCCAATTCATAGAACAACCAAGCATCGATCCACCACAAGTCATCAACCTTATACAACTCCCGGAAGGAGAAGACGAAGAAGAGCCTCCCGAAGAAGAGTTAGCAACTGGTCCAACGGAAGAATATGGCTGCGATCGCGGATGGATGGCTCCGATACGAACATACATCATGGACGGGGAAGTCCCGGCGGACAAATGGGCTGCACGAAAACTAAAGGCCCAAGCGGCCCGCTTCGTTCTCCTCGACGGCAACATCTACAAATGGAGGATCTCCGGACCATTAATGGTCTGCGTGGAAAAAGAAGAGGCAAGACGAATTATGGAAGAAGTCCATAGTGGATCGTGCGGAAATCACTCCGGAGGAAGAGCTCTCGCAATCAAAATCAAGCGGCATGGACACTATTGGCCAACCATGATAAAAGATTGCGAGAAGTTCTCCCTCAAGTGCGAGAAATGCCAGAGGCACGCACCAGTGATCCATCAGCCCGCAGAACTGCTCTCGTCAATTTCCGCGCCGTACCCGTTCATGAGGTGGTCGATGGATATCGTGGGGCCAATGCATAACTCAAAGCAGAAAAGGTTCCTACTTGTCCTAACAGATTACTTCTCAAAATGGGTCGAAGCGGACTCTTACGCCAGTATCAAGGACGCCCAAGTGGAGCATTTCGTGTGGAAAAACATCATATGCCGGCACGGAGTCCCTTACGAGATCGTCACGGACAATGGTTCTCAATTCATTTCCACCCGCTTCGAAGGATTTTGCGAAAAGTGGAAGATACGCCTGAGCAAGTCAACGCCACGCTATCCGCAGGGTAATGGCCAGGCCGAAGCAGCCAACAAGACTATCGTTGACGGACTCAAAAAGCGTCTTGACGAGAAGAAAGGGCGATGGGCGGACGAACTCGAAGGGGTGCTCTGGTCCCATCGGACAACTCCAAGACGCGCAACCGGAGAAACGCCATTCGCACTGGTCTACGGTTCCGAATGCGTTATACCGTCAGAAGTAGACTTTCCCGGCGTCAGACGAAGGCTCTTGCCCGGACAGGAAGGCCTTAATCATCTGATGATGTTAGACGAACTGGACCTAATAAACGAAAGACGGGATCAAGCCCTCATCCGCATCCAAAACTATCAACAAGCAGCGGCCAAATACTACAACTCAAACGTGCGCCACCGCAAATTCAAGGAAGGAGACCTCGTCCTCCGCAAAGTTTTCCAGAACACCGCGGAGCCGAATGCAGGGAAACTAGGCGCGAAATGGGAAGGACCGTACAAAGTAGCAAAGGTGGTCCGTCCAGGAGCATACGAGCTAGAAAACAAAGAAGGGAAGCCAGTCCCAAGGACATGGAACGCAATGCACCTAAAGAAGTATTACCACTAGACGTTGTAAAATAGAACTACGAACCGGCTTGATCCCTACATTCAAGGTACGTAGGCAGCTCGCCTTCCGACGAGTTCAGCTATTTATATTTTATAATTTTCAAGGGGGGAGTGGGTCCGTATATACGTACTCCCAAATTTTCGGAAGCAAATCAAGAGGATGGACGCTGGGACTTAGTATCTCATAACACAGCTTGAAAAGTTCCCCGAGGATATCATCCAGGCAAACATCGGAACTTAGCATCCCGAAACTTGATCCGGAAAACGAATGGACTCAGAAAAACTGCGCACGACTCATCTGAAATATGAACCGGCGGCTGGGATAAGGGCCAGCCACCGGATCTTCTTCATCCGAAGCCGGCGGCTGGGATAAGTGCCAGCCGCCGGATCTTCTTCATCCAAAGCCGGCGGCTGGGATGAGTACCGGCCGCCGGATATGCCTCACTTCAAAAATCGCCCCTTGGCACACATAAAACCTGTCTTTTAGCAAGCATGCCACCGTCCGTTGCTGATCACAACGGGACGATCTTTTTAACCATGGTTCCCCTTACATCCCAAAGCGGATAAAACGTAGCGCGCTATACAAATTTCCGGACTAACATCCGAAAGGCGTAACCTGACATTCCGCGATCCTGGCAGGAAACGTCTCAGACGATGTTCTATTGAGTTCATTTCCACTAAACGCCCCGCATAGGTAGAAAATGCAAAGCGTGAATCACTAAATGAACTCCTTAAACCCAGTAAACGCCAACTTGGAACGCTGGTCTTAGACATCTCACGACGAGGTACCAAACCGGCCCTGGTACGAGATCATAAACTCGTCCGAAACTAGCAACTAAACCAAACTCAAAGCCCAGCGGCTAACTCCGCTGGTCGAATAACTCAAGGGAAACTCCTCCCGAACAATCAGGTCCGAGCGCCCGGAACAGCGCCCCGATCAACCCGACTAACCTAAGCAAGCAAAACCAAACCGATACAAGAAGGTTGAGCGCCCAATCCAGTCGGATAAACGGGCCGCCCGATCTCTTCAAATAAACGGCCAGCAGCCCGCTCCAAAAAGCATAACCCGGCGACTCGGACACGCCAGCCGCCCGGCGGCTCGGACATGCCAGCCGCCCGGGATCAATCAACACAATCCGGCGGCCGGACATGCCAGCCGCCCAGGATCAGTCAACGTAATCCGGCGGCCGGGACATGCCAGCAGCCGCCCGATATCGATATAGCATCCTCTCCAAATCAATACACGGCGGCCGGGTTCGTCTCGGACTAAACCCGGCCGCCCACGATCATTCAATCAGGATCCTTGTACAAAGAAACAGCGTATGGCAAGTGACAAATCTCGAAAGCTAGTTTTATTGAAGTCTCAAAACAAAAAGAATCGGTCCAAACCAAAAATCAGGCCATACATAGCATAAAGCTATAAAGCCAAAAACTCAAAAAATATAACAAGAAAGAAAAACCACCGCATGGTCAAGAATCAGAACCAAACGCCTGGGCAATAGCAATATCAGGGATTCGGGAACAGACTCGTTCGATCCCGATAGGTCAACCACCCCGAGAGAAACAGCCTCCTCTTCAACGGATCTTCCCTCGGGTATTGAAGCATTGTCATCCTTGTGGGCTGGACATAACTGAGAATCGATCTTCCCACGGATTCGAGCAATCACATCATCAAACCGAACTGCAGATTTATCGAACTCGTTCATCCATGTGGACAATTTCACCTTCTCCTCGTCCAAGGTGGGAGGATCAGTCCCTTGTAGCAAAGCGACAAGTTCAACATTACTCTCTATCTGAGCCAAATCTACGTCCTGATTCCTTGCCTCAGACAAAGATCCAAGGTCTTCTTTCAGCGCATCCAAGAAGCCGCGGAATTTGGCAACGGAAGCCTTGCGGCCATCCGCGTAAGCCCGTTGCACCTTCGAATTGCGGGCCGCTTTTACACTGGCCATCTGATCCTTCAAAGCCTGTACTTCCTTAGCATGACGCGCATCCTTGGCCTCTTGACGGGTCTTAAACTGCAACGCCACTGATCTCTCCGCACGTAACGAAGCAAGCTCTTTCTCGAGCGATTTGACCCGATGCGAAGACGTCGCTTCAAGTTCGTTAAGTTTCCTCCTCACCAGCCGAGCATCCTCCCTAGCTTCCTCAGCACGCTTGCGGATTCCACGGACAGAAGCATCATACGTGCTGATACACTTGTTCACGGAAGACATGAACTGAAATAATAACAGGGAAGAGTCAGTATATAAAAAAAAGGGGAGAAGAAAGAGAAAAGGCAAGAATGGATAAACCTTCATCCCGCTCAAGGCCATATCCTCGTACTTCTCAGGCTCATCCAGACTATCACAAGAAGGAAACCTGAAACTAGCATCCGTGATCACCGAAAAACTCCTAGCGGACTGACGACGATTTTTACAAACAGCCTCAGGAAAAGCAAGCCCTGGCGAAGGACCTGTGCGCCGAGCCTCGGGAGGAGAGTTTTTCACTCCGGGGACAGCAAGGCAATCCGCCTGCTTTTGGCGCAACCGGTTGTCTTCATCATTCAGACCGTAGGTGATCCCGCCAGCCGCCGCTTTATCCTTGGGCAAACGCCTCGCGATACTTCGTTCAAGAATAGCTTCCTTCTTCAGAGGAGTGACCACAACGGTGGATACCGCCAACTTATCCGCAGGCCACTCGGATGGAGGGACGGCTTGACTACCGTCCGTCAATCCCGATCCTGAAGGACCGCCCGCCGTCTTATCCTTAGAATCCTTCCCGAGTTTATTCACTTCACTCTTCTTCTCCATCTGCCTCCTCTCGCGAAAAGATTGCCTAACCATTATCTTAAAAAACAGAAAGTGCACTCGACAAGAGAAAGAACTCGTGAGGAAAAAGAAGAAGGAAGGGTCCATATATATAGTCGGACGGTTCGAGTCCTAGTTCGAAAAGGAATTGAGTCTTTCCAATTCCGAGCCGACCGCCCACGAGTCTTTCATACGAAAAGGAAATTTTCCCGTTTCGATCAATCCCGATAAAACCTCAGCTTAAAGCTCATCGTCCTGGACTACGAGAACGAAGAGCTGGGGGGCTAACTGTTGGGGTCGAAATCCCCTCCTCGAAGATTGACGGAACGAGAAGTCAAGGTCGTGATCAAATGGAACTTATCCCGAACATGGAACGGACAAGCTAAGGCAAACTGCCCACGATCCGTCCAAGACATCAACCGGCGGCTGGGACAAGGCCAGCCGCCGGGTCTTTTTACACCCACGGCCGGCGGCTGGGATAAGGCCAGCCGCTGGGTCTTCATTGATCCACGACCGGCGGCCGGGATAAGGCCAGCCGCCGGATCGTCTTGGTCCATCAACCGGCGTCCGGGACAAGTGCCAGCCGCCGGATCGTCTTGGTCCATCAACCGGCGTCCGGGACAAGTGCCAGCCGCCGGATCGTCACACGACCATGACCGGCGTCCGGGACAAGTGCCAGCCGCCGGATCATCACACGTCCATGACCGGCGGCCGGGACAAGTGCCAGCCGCCGGATCCTTATGCGTCCAAGGCCGGCGGCTGGGATAAGGCCAGCCGCCGGATCTTCATCACATACCAACCGGCGGCTGGGATAAGGCCAGCCGCCGGATCATCATCGCATGCACACGATCGTTTCTCAAGACAAGACTCATTACCCGAACATCGTCCAGTCGACCGACCATCATGCCCGGACCGACCCGAGGATCATCCTTTGCATGTTCTGACTCCAAAGACGTCCGTAAACATTCCCCGAAGGACCGTGACGAACGTCCAGCCGTCCGTGGACAAGTCGCCGAGCACACGAGCTAGAGGAACCGGCGGCTGGCCATCAACACCGGAACCGGCGGCTGGAAGTTCAAACAAAAAACGGGCGGTTCAAATCTCAGAAGTCGTAAAACGCTCGGAACACTATTCACGCGGGAAAAACCGTTAAAAACACTATTCATCCCGAGACAAGGTTAACCGAAAGATCGAATTGAGCTTAAACCGAGATTCGGATTACTATTCATCGGGTTACTATTCACGGATCACTATTCATCGGCGGGCCGGATTTGGGTCAGAACGCGCGGACGGATCACGGAAGACTCTCGGGCCGGAAATCGGGCCCAAAAAGCTTAAGTCGGCGGCTGGGAGTGAAGGACAAGGTCCCACATCGAAAATCTGAAGTCTTAGCCTCCTAGGATTGCCAGTATATATATGTACGCTCATGTAAAGGTTAAATCCATCCCAGATCCGAGTATTAGGAGTTTTAGCAATTTAAGACTATTCAGCTTTTGCTAATTTCCTTTGTACTTTCGGAAAATATCAATAAAATCTCCATTTTTCATCTTTTTTGCATTTTCGGTCCTTTAGTTCTTTATAAATAGAATTTTCGAGCCCCCATTAAATATAAGTTTTGACAGTGTGAGTTTCGGCTCTCACATCACCTCGGTAAATTCTTCTTTTTGGTGATGATTTTTTTCCAATAATTCCTTAATATGCCTTATTTAAAGGGTGGGGATTTATTCTCCAATAGTTAGCCCTGCAATTTTTTAATGTGGTTTATTTCTTTAACCCTCTCGAGGAATTTAAAGTAACTTGCTATTTGGTAAAATCGTTGCTGTGTTTTTCACTCTGGTGCTCTGATGGTGTTCGATATTCCTTTGGAAATGTTTTGAAAACTTACTGGCCTGCAACCAAATGTGATGAGATAATGGACGAGGAAGAATCCGATCATGGAGACCCACAGGATCCGGATGACACTGAAGGAGGAAACCAGCATGAACCTGAGGAAAGACAAGCTACTAGGAGACCAGGAAAGGAGGTTGCCTGTGGAGACCAGCCAGTACCACCAGGACGACCAGCCGTGTACCGCTTCGACCCGAGTCCGAACCAGGGCCTACGATTGACTCCACGACCAGATGAGAGAACTTTCCGACCCAAACGTGACCAACCTCGACCAAACTATCAAGAAACAACAAAAGATCCACTACAAGAAAAACGCGTATTAATAGCGCCCGAAAAACGCTATCTAATGATACGATAGCGTGTAAGTAAACGCTATGTCATCGCCCGCGATAAAAAGTCTGGCATTTGTAATAGCGTTTTTTGTAAATGCTATGGTTTCCATGTTTAAGATAGCGTTTTTATTCTGCTATAGATTTAGTTACAATAGCATTTATTTGTTGTTATTAATTAGCTATATTACAGCATTCATTTTTTTATAATTCAGTTTTTTATATAATTTATTTTTATAATTTATTTAGTAGATTTTGTTATTTATGAATACATTAAATAAAACATCACTTTATTTATAAAAATGAAAAAACTTTTACATAATGTCAATTGAAGTTTACAAAAAATAAAGACAAATGTAATCTCTATAGGGAGCTTGAACTTCCTGAGCATGAATTCTACACACACTGCTTCTATGTAAGTCCAACGAGCAACGAAACCTGGTCTTGAACAAACTTAAATCTGCAGAGAAGAACCATGAGAAACAAACTTGAGGCCATTAACGTTTGTATCCGAGATTTGATAGCAAGTCAATGATGCCTCTAGTTACCATTTGCATTATCGATAGGTTCAATAAGGACCAAAAGTTCTTGCAACATTCATGCTCAGGAAGAAGCAACTTTCTTACCTGCAAGTTTAAAAGTCTCACTTGACTACCCCACACATTTACATAAATCATAATTGAAAGACGAGTACATACGAGGTTTTACCTTGTTAGCTGATTCTCGTTATCAGAGATCGGGTTTCCTGCGAATATTCAAGTTTCTCAAACATGATTGTGTACTTAACATTTGGGAACACGGTTTATTATTTGATCAACGCAGATACTTGCTACGAGCTAGACAAGGCGAAAAGTTTGCTTTCACTTGTACATATATATACCTATAAACCAGATAGTCCAGTGATCATATTGTTTCCCACATCCAGATTCAGTAGTCTTTTGTTGAGTGCAAGTTCCGCTGGGAGAGACTAAACATTTAAGGGTAAAGGAAATAAGTCATTAGCAATATATAAAAGAAGATTGTGGAAGATTGTATGTATCTATGGAATAAAGATTACCTTGATTTCACTGTGGGCGAGTCTTAGTTCTCTCAAATCAGAGCATGACTTGAGAGAACAGCCAATACCTTCTATCCTGCAGTCAGATAAAGAAATCTGAAGCAACAACGATTAGATTTTGATCTCAAATTAGTTGTGATTCCACAAACGGGAGTAAAGAAATGAAACTCAGGCTTTACTAACTTTTGAGAGGTTTTTCAATTGGAAAGTGAGTCACCGATTTCACTGCTGGGTTCCTAGAAAGAACAGTATCAATCCAAAACAGAAACAAGTATATTTAAGTGAATGAAATTGTTGTGGCAAGTAAAAGAGTAACATGTTGATTTGATCATGTAAGAACATACCAAGACTATTCAAGTCTTTCAGTAGATCTAGCTTGCAAATGGAGGAGATTTCACTGTCTGCATCATGTGAGACAATAAAGCGAATTCATCAAGTGAGACGATTAAGCGAATGCGGCAGTTTTCGACGAGATCCATCTCAAGGCCATACTCTTATATATGGAATCCCTGAACAAAAAGTTGAGAAATAATAAATTGTTTATCCCTAAAGAAAATCTGTACCGAGACTCTAGGGTTTATGTCTATGAACTCTAATGTGGAAGAAAAGAGAGTCAATCAAACCTCGCGAATGGTTGAGAGGCATTTAGTTTCTTCCTCGACGCGACCAAGCTACCTTTGGATCCGTTCACGGACTTCGATCCTCCTCTTATCGATCTCATCCTTTTTTGACGGGGAGACGAAGTCGTGCAACTCTGTCTTCAACAGCTTCCGCTAATCCCTCCGGTCAACTCAGGTTTTCAATTTCTCAACGTCGGAGCAGGTGTTTGGGGCGGAGCTGCTGCTTTGTATTAAGAACAATATGAGCTTGTTTCAGCCGAGGTTGGCTCTGGAGAGGCTCGTCATCGGTTGTCGCAGGCAGAGATGCCATGGAGAAGAGGGAGCTGAGTCGAATCGCAAGAACTAGACGAGACAAAATTGGTCGGCGGCGAAATTAGAGGCGGGCGACGACGGTGACGAAGATAGATCTAGGTTTTCTTCTCTTTTTTGGGGTTTTGGGGATTTTCCGATGTATTAATCTGAAATGGAGAAGAATCTGAGAGAGAAACTAATCAAAGCGAGAGAAAATCAAAACAAAAGTAGCTGCCATGTTCGTAGACGGAAGTAGAGAGATCTGAAGAGGAGGAAAAAGATGAGATAAAACCTAAAGGGTGAAAGATCTAACTTTTTTTTCTTTTCTTTTTTTTTTCTAACACACGCAGGCAACCAAATTTTTTAAGTCCCGCTTCCAGTTTTGATAGCGGTTTTCACAGCGCCAATTAAAAGAAATGGTCGCGTGATTTTTTTTGTCTCGTTTAAATTATAGATAGTGTTTACAAATTACCCAACGCTATCTTTAATTCACTGTACATATATAGATAGCATAAATAACCAAAACGCTATCTGTAACTGCTATCAATACTCAATTTTCTTGTAGTGATCGAGTCGGAATCAACTTGGTTCGTATGGAACCTGAAACGTACCTAGACCCTACCCGGGAACTCTCTTGTACCACGGACCCAGCTGCACGAGTCCAAGACCAGCTCGACCCATTTGACTTTTTCCTCAACCAAAAGTTCATGCAGCGTATTAGAGCACTTAAGGAGGTGATAGAACAAGAGACTTCTGAATGGTCCGAGTTAATCAAGATTTGGCCAAGGCACCTTTTATGTGCATGATCCATTTCCAACTCAAAGACGAAGACCAAGAATGAATCAACCCAGATCCAAGCCCAAACCGCGTGACCAGATAATAAATCAAACAATCCAGATTTTATTATTTTTCCCTTTCATTTCTTTTATTTGCAAAAGTTAGACAAAAATAACTCTTTAGTTACCTTTGCTACTTTATGTGTTTGGCGAACAGATCTTTGATCATTATCGAATTTTTTATCAAACTTTTCTTAGTTTTTCTATCTTTGTTCATCTTGAACTTTGCTGTTGCTTGGAGGGTTACTTCATTCAACAAATCTCTCAAAGGCTGTTCTTGTGAGTCATATCAAGAAGTCTTGAGATCGGGAATATCTGAGGCACATCCGCAACCTTAGTGCGACCGTACGATCCACCATATAGTTGATCACCGAAGCTAGTAGCTTCACCATCCATCCGATCTCATCCTATACCGAGTTGGAAGTATATCCTTGGCTGGTTTCTTATTAAGTGGTATCAAAGCCACTTACAACCGATATTTCTTTCTAAAACAATTCTGTTTCGTTCTTGTTTTCTTCCTGGATCCGGGGTGCTTCTTACCTCATTGTGATCGCTTAAATTTTATTTAAAAAATTATTATAATAAGAAAAACCTTGAATCAAGACCGAGAAGAAATCCGGGTTGGGTGGTGGAAAAGAAAGCCTGTTGGCTGAACAGAAAACCCAGCCTAGGAGTAGCTAAGTCAGATCCCCAAAATCCTTCTTCTTCTATTTTCTTCGTCCTTTGAATTGTCGTTTGGAGTTTCTTCTTTGGTTTGACGGTTACAAAGTTTCTTTTGAACGTTGAGAGAAAAATAATTTTGACCGAACACCAAAAGTCACGTGAGAAGTGAGAGTGAAAACAAACACCTAGTGTGAGAGTTGTCTACTTTAACTTTATTTGTTAAGTGTTTTTCAGGAACAATGAACCATGAGTTACGAAGAGGAAGAAAGGCCAGAAAACTCCTATGCCGGATTATCTAACATTCAAATGCAAGCACTAACATATTCTATGTCTCGTATGATGAACGCAGGGCTACAGCAGATCAGTGCATGGTTGGATGCCTTACAAGGAGAGAAATTTCATCAATCCAAACCGAGGACCTAGGAGAACTAAACAAAGAAGAACGAACCGATCCGATGATGAGATTGAGGAGGAATACTTTGAAGAAAACCAATCTCCCATTAGAGGAAGAAGAGGTAACTGAACCCGAGACATGGGTATGGAAATCCCTTTGCGCCGGTTTGATACTGCTTTCTTGAGATGTCTTAGACCAGCTTTCCATGTCAGGCGCTTTACAGGGTTGGGCAAGTTTACTTCGTGATTTATGCTTCGCACTATTTGCCTATGGGAAGCGTTAGTGAAGATAAACTAAACAGAACATCGTCTTGAATGCTTCCTGCAGGATAGCAGGATGTCAGGTTGCGCCCTTCAGATGTTGATCCGGAAATTTTTATAGCGCGCTTATCCGCTGCGGGATGTTGAGAGAACCATGGGTTAAAAAGAGAATCTTGTTGTGGCCAGCAACAGACAGATTTGTTGGGGAGGATTTAAGTACTTGGGAGAAGTTTTTCAGTATCTTGGTTAGTTGGTAGTCTTGGATAGGTTGCGAGATACTAAGACTCGATGTTTATCCGGCTTTCAGTCCGAGTCAAAGATGTGCTATGAGATACTAAGTCTCAATGTTCATTTTCTAGGGTTTTTCTGTATTTACTTGCTTTCCGGGTCAGGTTACGAGATGCTAAGTCTCGATGTTTGTCGGAATGGTGTTCTTGGGAAACTTTTCAAGTTTTGGATGTGTTATGAGATGCTAAGTCCCAATGTCCATCCTCTTGATTTATTTGTGAAAATTTGGGAGTGTGAATATACGGACCCACTCCCCCCCTTTTTTTAAGGAGAGGGGGCAACTGAACTCGTTTTTTAAGCGAGCTGCCTACGTACCCTTCGTGAAAAGGGATCAAGTCACCCGTAGTTCCGTTTTCTTTTTTCCTTTTTAGTGGCGAGAAGACGGCTAAGTCTTGGTCATGGAACCGTCCGTCATAGCTTCGGCGGTTCCCGAGGTCCTTTCCTCGGTAGTTTCCGTCTTGTCTTGGTTAGTTCCAGCGTCCGTGGGTTGAACCTCCGTTTTTTCGAACTGTTCTGTTCTACTTACTTTCTTTCCCAACTCGGGGAATTCGTCTTCCTTCTTCCTTTTCGGGTTCTCTCTCTGCGGGATGGTCGGATTCCGGAGCTTGTGCTCTGCCAGAAAACAGATCCAGGCCTCTTTCTGATTTCCCCAGACGGTCTTGATTCCGTTCGCCGTCGGGAATTTCAGGCAGAGATGATAAGTCGACGGGATCGCTCGCATTGAGTTGATCCACGGGGTTCCCATTATCACGTTGTAAATCGCGGGATGGTTCGCCACCGCGAAGTTGACGATCTTCGTGATTCCACCGGCGCGAACTGGGAGCTGTATTGTCCCGTCTGTCACTGTGACTTAACCGGAGAACCCGGTCAGTGATCGCGGATTGGGCTTTATCATCGATGGATCTACCCTCATCCTTTGAAGCGTCTCCTGAAAAATGACGTCTACCGAACTTCCGGTGTCGATCAAGACCCGAGAGACGTCATGGTCGTTGATGTCCAGCTCCACCACCAATGGGTCGTCATGAGGTTGATCGAGGCCTTCGGCGTCTTTTTCGTGAAAGGCTATCCGGTCGTCGTTTTCAGTGATCGGCTCCCGCGGGTTCGACTCCTTGTCTCCTCTTCTCAAGAATGCCTTTATCGAGGCCACCGTATCTCGACAGTACTGAGATCCTCCGATGATCATGTGGATCCTCCTGCGGTTTGCGGCGGAGTCGTCTCCGTTCGGTCTCCTTCCCCATTTGGGGGTATCCTCGTCTGGCCTTTCGGGACGTTCCTGATTTGGTCATCCGCATGGGGCGCCAGCATCTTCTTCGGTTGCTCCGAGACTTTCGAGAGTCACTCCGTTTCCGAGTTCCCCGGCTAATAGCTTCGCCGCGAGCCTTCTTCCGACCGTCCTGCAGTTTTCTGTTGAGTGGCCCTTGGCCTTGTGGAAGGTACAGAAGGCGTTCTCGTCGTATCCCAGTCGAGTCCACGTATTCCATGGCCCTCGGTTCCGCCCATCAGACGGTCTCTCCGTGTTTATCTGGTAGTTATGTGCTCCGACCGGGTTAGGTTCTTCGTCTCGGCCGCTTCGCCTACTCTTTCTCTCGTTTGGAACGTTTGAAGGCTGCACCGTGCCTTTGGCGACCAATTTCGAGGATTGGTGCTTTCCGGCCGGGACCCTCATGTCTTCCTCGTAGATTACGAAGTTAGAGGCGCGGTGGAGAGCGTCTTGAATGGTTACCGGTGGATTTACGGTAATTTCCTTTCGGAAGCTCGAGGTCTTTGTGAGAGCCGAAACTCACACTGTCAAAACTTATATTTAATGGGGGCTCGAAAATTCTATTTATAAAGAACTAAAGGACCGAAAATGCAAAAAGATGAAAAGGGAGATTTTATTGATATTTTCCAAAAGTACAAGGGAAATTAGCAAAAGCTTAATTGTCTTAAATTGCTAAAACTCCTAATACTCGGATCTGGGATGGGATTAACCTTTACATGAGCGTACATATATATACTGGCAATCCTAGGAGGCTAAGACTTCAGATTTCCGATGTGGGACCTTGTCCTTCGCTCCCAGCCGCCGACTTAAGCTTTTTGGGCCCGATTTCCGGCCCGAGAGTCTTCCGTGATCCGTCCGCGCGTTCTGACCCAAATCCGGCCCGCCGATGAATAGTGATCCTTGAATAGTAACCCGATGAATAGTAATCCGAATCTCGGTTTAAGCTCAATTCGATCTTTCGGTTAACCTTATCTCGGGATGAATAGTGTTTTAACGGTTTTTCCCGCGTGAATAGTGTTCCGAGCGTTTTATGACTTCCGAGATTTGAACCGCCCGTTTTTTATTTGAACTTCCAGCCGCCGGTTTCAGTATTGATGGCCAGCCGCCGGTTCCTTTGGCTTGTATGCTCGGCGACTGGTCCACGGCTGGCTGGACGTTCGTCACGGTCTTTCGGGGAACATTTATGGACGTCTTTGGAGTCAGAATATGCAAACGGATGATCTCCGGGTCGGTCCGGGCATTGAGTTACGTTTGACGGTCGGTCGACTGGACGATGTTCGGATGAGGAGTCTCGACTCGAGAAATGATCGTGGACATGTGATGAAGACCCGGCGGCTGGGACAAGTGCCAGCCGCCGGCCACAGACAAGGGGAGATCCGGCGGCTGGCCTCATCCCAGCCGCCGGCCACGGACGAGGGGAGATCCGGCGGCTGGCTTCATCCCAGCCGCCGGCCACGGACGAGGGGAGATCCGGCGGCTGGCCTCATCCCAGCCGCCGGCCACGGACAAAGGGAGATCCGGCGGCTGGCTTCATCCCAGCCGCCGGCCACGGACGAAGGGAGATCCGGCGGCTGGCCTCATCCCAGCCGCCGGCCACGGACGAAGGGAGATCCGGCGGCTGGCCTCATCCCAGCCGCCGGCCACGGACGAAGGGAGATCCGGCGGCTGGCACTTGTCCCAGCCGCCGGCCGTTGGTGAAAGAGGACCCGGCGGCTGGCCATGTCCCAGCCGCCGGTTGGCTTCCTGGACGGATCGTGGGCAGTTTGCCTTAGCTCGTCCGTTCCTTGTTCGGGATAGGTTTCATTTGGTTTTGTCCTTGTCTTTTCGTTCCGTCAATCTTCGAGGAGGGGATTTCGACCCCAACAGTTAGCCCCCCAGCTCTTCGTTCTCATAGTCCAGGACGAGGAGCTTTAAGCTGAGGTTTTATCGGGATTGATCGAAACGGGAAAATTTCCTTTTTTCTTTCCTTCTTCTTTTTTTTTTGTAAAGAAAAAATTTCCTTTTCGTATGAAAGACTCGTGGGCGGTCGGCTCGGAATTGGAAAGACTCAATTCCTTTTCAAACTAGGACTTGAACCGTCCGACTATATATATGGATCCTTCCTTCTTCTTTTTCCTCACGAGTTCTTTCTCTTGTCGAGTGCACTTTCCGTTTCTTAAGATAATGGTTAGGCAATCTTTTCGCGAGAGGAGGCAGATGGAGAAGAAGAGTGAGGCGAATAAACTCGGGAAGGGTTCTAAGGATAAGACGGCGGTCGGTCCTTCAGGATCGGGATTGACGGACGGTAGTCAAGCCGTCCCTCCACCCGAATGGCCTGCGGATAAGTTGGCGGTATCCACCGTTGTGGTCACTCCTCTGAAGAAGGAGGCTATTCTTGAACGAAGTATCGCGAGGCGTTTGCCCAAGGATAAAGCGGCGGCTGGCGGGATCACCTACGGTCTGAGCGATGAAGACAACCGGTTGCGCCAAAAGCAGGCGGATTGCCTTGCTGACCCCGGAGTGAAAAACTCTCCTCCCGAGGCTCGGCGCAGAGGTCCTTCGCCCGGGCTTGTTTTTCCTGAGGCTGTTTGTAAAAATCGTCGTCAGTCCGCTAGGAGTTTTTCAGTGATCACGGATGCTAGTTTTAGGTTTCCTTCTTGTGATAGCCTGGATGAGCCTGAGAAGTACGAGGATATGGCCTTGAGCGGGATGAAGGTTTATCCATTCTTGCCTTTTCTCTTTCTTCTCCTCTCTTTTCTTTTTTTCTTTTTTTTGTACTGACTCTTCCTGTTATTGTTTCAGTTCATGTCTTCCGTGAACAAGTGTATCAGCACGTATGATGCTTCTGTCCGTGGAATCCGCAAGCGTGCTGAGGAAGCTCGGGATGATGCTCGGCTGGTGAGGAGGAAACTTAACGAACTTGAAGCGACGTCTTCGCATCGGGTCAAATTGCTCGAGAAAGAGCTTGCTTCGTTACGTGCGGAAAGATCAGTGGCGTTGCAGTTTAAGACCCGTCAAGAGGCCAAGGATGCGCGTCATGCTAAGGAAGTACAGGCTTTGAAGGATCAGATGGTCAGTGTAAAAGCGGCGCGCAATTCGAAGGTGCAACGGGCTTACGCGGATGGCCGCAAGGCTTCCGTTGCCAAATTCCGCGATTTCTTGGATGCGCTGAAAGAAGACCTTGGATCTTTGTCTGAGGCAAGGAATCAGGACGTAGATTTGGCTCAGATAGAGAGTAATGTTGAACTTGTCGCTTTGCTACAGGGGACTGATCCTCCCAGCTTGGACGAGGAGAAGGTGAAATTGTCCACATGGATGAACGAGTTCGGTAAATCTACAGTTCGGTTTGATGATGTGATTGCTCGAATCCGTGGGAAGATTGATTCTCGGTTATGTCCAGCCCGCAAGGATGACAATGCTTCAGTACCCGAGGGAAGATCCGTTGAAGAGGAGGCTACTTCTCTCGGGGTGGTTGACCTATCGGGATCGAACGAGTCTGTTCCCGGAATCTCTGATATTGCTATTGCCCAGGCGTTTGGTTCTGATTCTTAACCATGCAGTGGTTTTTCTTTCTAGCTATTTTTTGAGTTTTTGGCTTTATAGATTTATGCTATGTACGGCCTGATTTTTGGTCTGGACCGATTCTTTTGTTTTGAGACTTCAATAAAACAAGCTTTCGAGATTTGTCTCTTGCCATACGCTGTTTCTTTGTACAAGGATCCTGATTGAATGATCGTGGGCGGCTGGGTTTAGTCCGAGACCAACCTGGCCGTCGTGTATTGATTTGGAGAGGATGCTGTATTGATATCGGGCGGCTGGCATGTCCCGGCCGCCGGATTATGTTGGCTGATCCTGGGCGGCTGGCATGTCCCGGCCGCCGGATTATGTTGATTGATCCCGGGCGGCCGGCGTGTGCCAGCCGCCGGATTATGTTGATTGATCCCGGGCGGCCGGCGTGTGCCAGCCGCCGGATTATGTTGATCGATCCCGGGCGGCCGGCATGTCCGAGCCGCCGGGTTATGCTTTTTTGGAGCGGGCTGCTGGCCGTTTATTTGAAGAGATCGGGCGGCCCGTTTATCCGACTGGATCGGCGCTCGACCTTCCTTGTATTGGTTTGGTTTTGCTTGCTTAGGTTAGTCGGGTTGATCGGGGCGCTGTTCCGGGCGCTCGGACCTGATTGTTCGGGAGGAGTTTCCCTTGAGTTATTCGACCAGCGGAGTTAGCCGCTGGGCTTGGAGTTTGGGTTAGTTGCTAGTTTCGGACGAGTTTATGATCTCGTACCAGGGCCGGTTTGGTACCTCGTCGTGAGATGTCTAAGACCAGCGTTCCAAGTTGGCGTTTACTGGGTTTAAGGAGTTCATTTAGTGATTTACGCTTTGCATTTTCTACCTATGCGGGGCGTTTAGTGGAAATGAACTCAATAGAACATCCTCTGAGATGTTTCCTGCCAGGATCGCGGAATGTCAGGTTACGCCTTTCGGATGTTAGTCCGGAAATTTGTATAGCGCGCTACGTTTTATCCGCTTTGGGATGTAAGGGGAACCATGGTTAAAAAGATCGTCCCGTTGTGATCAGCAACGGACGGTGGCATGCTTGCTAAAAGGCAGGTTTTATGTATGCCAAGGGGCGATTTTTGAAGTGATGTCGGCCGCCGGTTCATATCTCGGACGGGCCGGATGTTGCTCGGTGAAGACCCGGCGGCTGGCCTTATCCCAGCCGCCGGACGTTGCATGGTAAGATCCGGGGGCTGGCCTTATCCCAGCCGCCGGTTCATGTCGTGGGCAGTTTTTCTGAGTCCATTTGCTTTCCGGATCAAGTTTCGGTATGCTAAGTTCCGATGTTTGCCGGATGATATTCTCGGGAACTTTTCAAGCTATGGATGTGTTATGAGATGCTAAGTCCCAACGTTCATCCTCTTGATTTGCTTCCGAAAATTTGGAGTATGTATATACGGACCCATTCCCCCCTTGAAAATTATGAAATATAATAGCTGAACTCGTCGGAAGGCGAGCTGCCTACGTACCCTGAATGTAGGGATCAAGCCGGTTCGTAGTTCTATTTTACAACGTCTAGTGGTAATACTTCTTTAGGTGCATTGCGTTCCATGTCCTTGGGACTGGCTTCCCTTCTTTGTTTTCTAGCTCGTACGCTCCTGGACGGACCACCTTTGCTACTTTGTACGGTCCTTCCCATTTCGCGCCTAATTTCCCTGCATTCGGCTCCGCGGTGTTCTGGAAAACTTTGCGGAGGACGAGGTCTCCTTCCTTGAATTTGCGGTGGCGCACGTTTGAGTTGTAGTATTTGGCCGCTGCTTGTTGATAGTTTTGGATGCGGATGAGGGCTTGATCCCGTCTTTCGTTTATTAGGTCCAGTTCGTCTAACATCATCAGATGATTAAGGCCTTCCTATCCGGGCAAGAGCCTTCGTCTTACGCCGGGAAAGTCTACTTCTGACGGTATAACGCATTCGGCACCGTAGACCAGTGCGAATGGTTTCTTTTTCTCGCTGTTTGCGCGTCTTGGAGTTGTCCGATGGGACCAGAGCACCCCTTCGAGTTCGTCCGCCCATCGCCCTTTCTTCTCGTCAAGACGCTTTTTGAGTCCGTCAACGATAGTCTTGTTGGCTGCTTCGGCCTGGCCATTACCCTGCGGATAACGTGGCGTTGACTTGCTCAGGCGTATCTTCCACTTTTCGCAAAATCCTTCGAAGCGGGTGGAAATGAATTGAGAACCATTGTCCGTGACGATCTCATAAGGGACTCCGTGCCGGCATATGATGTTTTTCCAGACGAAATGCTCCACTTGGGCGTCCTTGATACTGGCGTAAGAGTCCGCTTCGACCCATTTTGAGAAGTAATCTGTTAGGACAAGTAGGAACCTTTTCTGCTTTGAGTTATGCATTGGCCCCATGATATCCATCGACCACCTCATGAACGGGTACGGCGCAGAAATTGACGAGAGCAGTTCTGCGGGCTGATGGATCACTGGTGCGTGCCTCTGGCATTTCTCGCACTTGAGGGAGAACTTCTCGCAATCTTTTATCATGGTTGGCCAATAGTGTCCATGCCGCTTGATTTTGATTGCGAGAGCTCTTCCTCCGGAGTGATTTCCGCACGATCCACTATGGACTTCTTCCATAATTCGTCTTGCCTCTTCTTTTTCCACGCAGACCATTAATGGTCCGGAGATCCTCCATTTGTAGATGTTGCCGTCGAGGAGAACGAAGCGGGCCGCTTGGGCCTTTAGTTTTTGTGCAGCCCATTTGTCCGCCGGGACTTCCCCGTCCATGATGTATGTTCGTATCGGAGCCATCCATCCGCGATCGCAGCCATATTCTTCCGTTGGACCAGTTGCTAACTCTTCTTCCGGAGGCTCTTCTTCGTCTTCTCCTTCCGGGAGTTGTATAAGGTTGATGACTTGTGGTGGATCGATGCGTGGTTGTTCTATGAATTCGACGGGAATGATTCGACTTTCTCCCGGGGCAGACATTGATGCTAGGGCCGCCAATGCATCGGCCGGGGCGTTTTCTCCTCGCGGGATTCTTGTGAGTTCGAATTTTTTGAATTGTTTTGCGAGCTCCCGAACAATTTTGAGATATGCTTCCATCCGGTCGTCTTTTGCTTCATAGTCTCCGCTGAATGATTTGCACCAGCTGAGAATCGCAAAATGCTTGCAGATTTTGGATTTTGAGTCCGAGGGCGAGTTTCAGTCCAGCGATCAAGGCTTCGTACTCCGCTTCGTTGTTGGAAGCGTTGAAGAGCAACCTGAACGACTGTTCTAAGATTTCCCCAGTTGGTGACGTTAACCGCACCCCGACTCCCGAACCTTGCTTTGACGAAGACCCGTCTGCGTGGAGAACCCACGTCGAGTTTGACGTCGGCTCACTAACGCCTGTGGTCGGGAGCTCAATCAAAAAATCTGCAAGGACCTGTGATTTGGCGCATGTTCTACTTCGGTACTCGATATCGTACTCGCTTAATTCTACCGCCCATTTTGCCAGACGTCCCGATTGACTGGGACTGTGCAGGATCGTTCTGAGAGGAAAAACCGTGAGTAAAATGATCGTGTGCGACTGGAAATAAGGCCGTAATTTCCGTGCGCACATCACCACTGCCAAGGCCGCCTTCTCCATCAGCGGGTATCGGGTTTCTGCGTCCGCCAGGGCCTGGCTCACATAGAAGACCGGTTTTTGCTCGTTGCGATCTTCTTTGACCAGCACCCCGCTTACCGCCGTCGATGATACCGCTGTATACAGAAAAAGGGGCTCTCCTTCGACCGGCTTCGAAAGTACGGGCGGGCTTGCTAGGTATTTCTTTAGTTCTTGGAACGCCTGTTCACACTTCTCTGTCCACTCAAACTTTTTGTTTCCCCTGAGTGTGTCGTAGAAAGGCAAACATTTGTCCGTTGACCTCGAGATGAACCGATTTAGCGCCGCGACCCGTCCGGTCAATCTTTGGATTTCTCTCTTGGTTTTTGGTGAGGCCATCTCTATCAAAGCGTTAATTTGCTTCGGGTTTGCTTCTATCCCTCGATGAGTTACCAGATACCCGAGGAATTCACCGGATGCTACTCCGAATCTGCACTTTGCCGGGTTTAATTTCATGTTGTGCCGGTTGAGTTGTTCAAAGCATTCCCGCAAGTGTTTGGCGTGGTCTTTCTCCTCCAACGACTTGACCAACATATCGTCGATGTAAACTTCCATCGTTCTTCCGAGTTGTTCGGCGAACATTTTGTTGACGAGCCTTTGGTATGTAGCGCCGGCATTCTTTAACCCGAATGGCATCACCTTATAACAGTATATTCCGCGATCTGTGATGAACGCAGTCTTGTCTCGATCGTCGGGGTTCATCATGATTTGGTTGTATCCGGAGAAAGCGTCCATGAACGATAGCAGCTTGTTCCCTGCCGTCGCTTCGACTAATCGATCGATGTGCGGAAGGGGGAAGCTGTCTTTTGGGCACGCTTTATTCAGGTCCGTGAAATCGACGCAAACTCGCCATTTTCCATTCTTCTTCTTTACCACCACCGGATTTGCTAACCAGTCGGGATATTTCACTTCCGTGATTGATCCGACTTTGAGCAATCTTTCTACTTCATCGTTCACCGCCTGGGCGCGTTCTGGACCGAGTTTCCGCCTTTTCTGCTTCACCGGTTTGAACGTCGGGTCTACGTTGAGTTCGTGGCTTGTGATGCCGATGTCGATCCCAGGCATATCTTCTGCTGCCCATGCGAACGATCCGACGTTCTCCTTTAACAAGGTGATTAACTCAGTCTTGATCGGCTCCTCCAAATTTGCTCCGATCTCTGTACATCGCTCGGGATTCTTTTCGTCTATGTTGACCGAAATCACTGGCTCACACGGGGGATCCTTCTCCGTTTCCCGGGATTCTTCAATTTGTAACTTTTGCTCGAGTTTCGCCAGCTGCCGCTCTTCTTTTCCTCTTTCGGACTGCGGCTGACGGCTGAGGTCGGTTACTGGTTTCCTCAATCTGTGTTCGGTTAGGAAACAAGCTCGAGAGTCTTTCTGCCGTCCCCAGATTGTTTCCACTCCGGTTGGAGTTGGGAATTTCAGGCATAGGTGGTAAGTTGACGGGATCGCCTTCATTGAGTTTAGCCACGGTGTTCCTACGATTGCGTCGCAGATTCGCGGGCAATCGATCACCGAGAACTTCGTGTCTTTCTCCAATCCTTTCGCCTTTACGGGGAGTTGGATCGTCCCTATTGTCATTGTCGTTTTTCCGGAGAAACCAGTCAACGGTTTCGGATGGGTTATGAGATGCCGGGTCTCAATGTTCATCTTCCGAAGGGTTTCTAGGAATATGACGTTCACCGTTCCTCCAGTGTCTACTAAGACTCTCGGTATCTCGTATCCTCCAATTGAAAGACTGATCACGAGCAGATCGTTATGCGGATGGTTTATTTCAGCGGCTTCTTCCACTCGGAAAGTCATCGTTCGGCCGCGGCTGCCATCCATCGAACTCCAATCCATCGTTCCTTCGGTCATTGTCTTCGTTCCGAATCCTTTTCGTTCTTAGGGTTAAGAATATTTCTCGTCCCCACAGACGGCGCCAAACTGTGAGAGCCGAAACTCACACTGTCAAAACTTATATTTAATGGGGGCTCGAAAATTCTATTTATAAAGAACTAAAGGACCGAAAATGCAAAAAGATGAAAAGGGAGATTTTATTGATATTTTCCGAAAGTACAAGGGAAATTAGCAAAAGCTGAATAGTCTTAAATTGCTAAAACTCCTAATACTCGGATCTGGGATGGGATTAACCTTTACATGAGCGTACATATATATACTGGCAATCCTAGGAGGCTAAGACTTCAGATTTCCGATGTGGGACCTTGTCCTTCGCTCCCAGCCGCCGACTTAAGCTTTTTGGGCCCGATTTCCGGCCCGAGAGTCTTCCGTGATCCGTCCGCGCGTTCTGACCCAAATCCGGCCCGCCGATGAATAGTGATCCGTGAATAGTAACCCGATGAATAGTAATCCGAATCTCGGTTTAAGCTCAATTCGATCTTTCGGTTAACCTTATCTCGGGATGAATAGTGTTTTTAACGGTTTTTCCCGCGTGAATAGTGTTCCGAGCGTTTTATGACTTCCGAGATTTGAACCGCCCGTTTTTTATTTGAACTTCCAGCCGCCGGTTTCAGTATTGATGGCCAGCCGCCGGTTCCTTTGGCTTGTATGCTCGGCGACTGGTCCACGGCTGGCTGGACGTTCGTCACGGTCTTTCGGGGAACGTTTATGGACGTCTTTGGAGTCAGAACATGCAAACGGATGATCTCCGGGTCGGTCCGGGCATTGAGTTACGTTTGACGGTCGGTCGACTGGACGATGTTCGGATGAGGAGTCTCGACTCGAGAAATGATCGTGGACATGTGATGAAGACCCGGCGGCTGGGACAAGTGCCAGCCGCCGGCCACGGACGAGGGGAGATCCGGCGGCTGGCCTCATCCCAGCCGCCGGCCACGGACGAGGGGAGATCCGGCGGCTGGCTTCATCCCAGCCGCCGGCCACGGACGAGGGGAGATCCGGCGGCTGGCCTCATCCCAGCCGCCGGCCACGAACGAAGGGAGATCCGGCGGCTGGCTTCATCCCAGCCGCCGGCCACGGACGAAGGGAGATCCGGCGGCTGGCCTCATCCCAGCCGCCGGCCACGGACGAAGGGAGATCCGGCGGCTGGCCTCATCCCAGCCGCCGGCCACGGACGAAGGGAGATCCGGTGGCTGGCACTTGTCCCAGCCGCCGGCCGTTGGTGAAAGAGGACCCGGCGGCTGGCCATGTCCCAGCCGCCGGTTGGCTTCCTGGACGGATCGTGGGCAGTTTGCCTTAGCTCGTCCGTTCCATGTTCGGGATAGGTTTCATTTGGTCTTGTCCTTGTCTTTTCGTTCCGTCAATCTTCGAGGAGGGGATTTCGACCCCAACAGTCTTTAGCAAGGACTTCTTTAGGGCATTTATTACGGCAATGTCGCTTAGGCCGTCAATCTTGGAAACGATCACCTTAAACCTTTCGATGAATTCTCGAATGCTTTCTTCGGGCCCTTGCGACAGCGAGTATAGGTCCGCGTCGGATGTTGACTGTCTTATGAACAGTGAGTAATGCTTCAGAAAGGCCGCTGGTAGTTGGTGGAAACCATTGATCGAGTCCCTTTCCAGTCTTGAGAACCACGACAGGGCTGATCCCTTCAGATGTTCCACGAAGAGAAGGCAGAATCCGGCGTCCCTCTCTTCGGGTTTGAATCTAGCCCGTCCCATCGCGATGTGGAAGGCTGTCATGTGGGCCTTTGGATCGGTCGTCCCGTCGTAGAAGGGGATTCGGATTTTACCGGGATCAGAAAGTCTAACGCTTGTGATCCTTGAAGTGAATGGGATCTTTTGCATTACCTCTAAGACGCGGTCAATTTCTGGGGCCGCACTTGTCGCTTTATGGACTTGCGACCTCACCTCCTTCATTTGACTCGTGGTGAGTTCCAAACGGGCGCGGAGTTCGTCCAACTTGCTCCTTTGGCTTGTGGACCGGTTAGCTCGGGTCGCTCGTTCCGCTTTTTCCTGCTCTTCGATCCAGCGGAGCTCCTCCTCGTCCGCGTTCAGGTCTCCAACTTCGTCGTCAGTTTCGCTTTCTTCCCCTTCGGCTCCGTTCGTGGTGTCTCTTGGGTTTTCACCGTTGGTCACTGTGGAAGTTGGCCGTTCGGCGGTTCACCTAGTGGCGCTTTTCCGATGCAGCGGGGGTGGTGCCGATGGTTCTCTCCTCGTTCCGACGGGGGTCTGCTCGTCGGGATTCTGACGGCCCGGAGGATCCGCTTGCGGGGTGAAAACAAGCCGTCTTGCTTCGAAAGTCCGGGGGCCACGTGCTAGCTCTTACTTTACAAAGCCTGATCATTCTTACTTTACAAAGGCTAATTAGCAAGTTGGATGCTCAAAACGGCAGGAAACACAACAAACGTATGAATCTAACGCTTTATTTTCTTTTGTATCCATTAACATGGTCTTCTCCTTCACTTTCCATTAACTCTAACTTTTTCCTTCCACCCACTCTTCTCAAGCTTCACTCTCCATTAAATCAACTTTTCCCTTCTACCCATTAACATAGTCTTCTCCTTCACGACCCATAAGTCACCTGTATGTAGCAAGAGATCATTAGCCAAAAATAACATATGAATCTGTAAAGACTAAAGAGTTGCAAGGAAAAAGGGATCATGTTGGCTGCAATAGCTACAAAGAATAACTAAGACAGAGTAACCAGAGGGTTAAAGTTCAGAATTACATTGCATATGTTGCACTACAAGAAAACGTTGAAATTCCGATGGAAATTCCGAGGGAAAATGAGTTCGTCGGAATTTTCCGACGAAAAACCGAGGAAACTCCGAGAAGTGTGTTTTCCTCGGAATTTCGTCGGAAATTTCCGAGGACATCATGTTTCCTCGGAATATTCCGACGACATTCCGAGGAAATGATGTCCGTGGGAAATTTCCGACGGATATTTGTAAGATACCGAGGAAAGTTTTGACCCGTTAGAGACCCGTTGGGAGAGCCGTTGGGATATTTCCAGAATTCCGAGGAAATAGCGAGGAAAAATTGTTTTTCCTCAGAATTTCCTCGGAATTTCCTCAGTATGTCGGAGCCGTTAGAGACCCGTTAGGAGAGCCGTTGGGATATTTCAAGAATTCCGAGGAAAAACCGAGGAATTGTTATTTTTCCTCGGAATTTCCTAGGAATTTCGTCAGTATCTCGGGAGGATTTATCTATAAATACATCCACCCCTCTTCCTCCTCATTCACTCCATTTCATCTTCTTTCCTCCCTCTATCTTTACACACGATTTTTGTTTTTAAAAAAATGTCTTCGTCAAATTATTATCGATCTTGGATGGATCGACCTCATTTGGATCCGAAGACGAAATTGCTTACGAAAGAATACGAACGAGGTGTGAAGGAATTCATGGGGTTAGTTAAACGACAACCGGGAGCCGAAACAGGTAAGTTAAGATGTCCTTGCTCTAATTGTAAAAATAGAAAGGTTATTAAAGAGTTGGATGTTTGGACACATATATTTTTAAATGGGTTTACACGAAGTTACAAAATTTGGTATCATCACGGGGAAACCGGATATGAACCTGGTAGTACTAGCGAACCTCGGCCGGCGGTTAGATTAGAAGAACCAATTAGAACGGATTTAGAGTATGGTGTAGGTATTGAGCAGATGGTAAATGATCATTTTAGAGGGGAAGATTTACCCAATGCAGAAGCTAGGAGATTTTATGATATGTTGGATGCTGGAAAGAAACCTTTGTATGAAGGTTGCAGAGATGGTCATTCAGCTTTATCATATGCTACAAGACTGATGTCCATTAAAACAGATTATAACTTGGCTGAAGATTGTGTGGATGCGATAGCTGAATTTGTAAAAGGTATTCTACCTGAGGATAATGTAGCTCCAGGTTCATACTACGAGGTTCAGAAACTTGTATCTGGTGTTAGTTTACCGTATGAGGTAATAGATGTATGCAGCGATAACTGCATGATTTATTGGAGGGCGGATGACGAGCGGATTACATGCAAATTTTGTGGGAAGCCTCGTTACAAAGATACGAGTGGAAGAGTTAGAGTGCCATATAAAAGGATGTGGTATTTGCCTTTAAAGGACAGGTTGCAGAGGTTGTATCTTTCAGAAAGGACAGCGCAACGAATGAGATGGCATGCGGAGCACTCAACAGATGGTGAGATTAGACATCCTTCAGATGCAAAAGCGTGGAAGCATTTCCAATCAAAGTATCCTGGCTTTGCATATGAGAGAAGAAATGTCTACCTTGGATTATGTACCGATGGTTTCAGCCCGTATGGAAAGAGTGGAAGACAATATTCTCTATGGCCAGTCATTGTTACACCATATAACTTACCCCCAAACTTGTGCTTGCGACGAGAGTTTTTGTTTCTTTCCATTCTCGTTCCCGGACCAGAGCATCCTAAGAGATCACTTGATGTGTTTCTTCAGCCACTAATATATGAGTTGCAACAACTATGGGCTGAAGGTGCTGAAACATACGACATTTCGTGTAAAGAAAACTTTCAAATGCGGGCAGTACTAATGTGGACAATAAGTGATTTCAAACTTTGCGGAGCACTACTTTCCAGCAGAAGTTCAGACAAAAAACAGAAGATCTGCTCGGCATGATGATAGAGGTCAACGGGCAACATATCATGTTAAGGTTCCAGACATTTTCACCGATGTTGGACGACTTAGCGGAAAACCAAAGGACCGTCGACTTACTGAGCACGAGCGAAGTCATTTGCAGACATATTTGCTGACGAACTGCGAAGACGTTCTTCCATATGAGAGGTAAGTTTATTATCTTACAAAATTCTACTTTAAAAAATTGACATTTTAATCTAAATAGTTATATTATTGACATCATATGTACAGGATTTTCATGGCAGCGAAGCGGTTGGAATATAGATACGCCACAGAGGCGGAACTAGAAGAAATGAAGCAGAGAGAATTTGCTGGATGGATGTTTACCTATGTGAGTGCCTTAAACAAATAAAAAGTACATTTACCATATATTTATTCTAATTCATATTTATTGATATAACCTACATTTGTGCTATTAATAGGTGTCTGCTGGTTTGGACAGAGGTGAAACATTTGACGATTGGATACGCGAGATGGTGGTTGGCCCAAACTGTGTTGTAAAGTCATATCCGAGATTCTGTACTCGAGGATATGCATTCGCAACTGAGAAGAGGAGACATTCGCGTACGACCTACGATGCTGGCGTTTGTTCTTCATCAGGTGATGATGTATACTACGGACACATACAAGAGATTTTGGAAATCAAGTATTTGGGCTTGGTTGGATTGCGCTGTACTGTTTTCTATTGTGATTGGCACGACAACACTCCAGATCGAGGTGTGAGAACAGATGCATTTGGTGTTACATCAGTACATTCGAGGCGAAAGCTGCAATATTATGATCCTTTCATTCTTGCTTCTCAGGCCGATCAGGTAAGTTAATGTTGTACGAATTCCAAAATGATTCACCAAATTTCATACTTTTACTAATATTTTTTAAAATGTTACAGGTTTCTTATATCAAGTACCCACGGGTAAGGAACAGAGATGATCCATGGGTTACGGTTACAAGAGTCAACCCGAGAGGCCGAGTTCAGGGAACTTCAGAGCTTGAAGACCCGCTGCAACCAATCACATCCGGCAACTTAAGTGCAGCTGAAGATGTAGGTGAAGGTGGCCTTGTAGTCGATTTGACAGACTTCGCGGAGGACGCCGTCGTTTACGCAGAAGAAGAACCAGTTATTGGAGAGTTTCACCAAGATCCAGATTCCGATTCATCTGGTGACAATGAGTCAGAATCAGAGTAGAATCAGAATCAGAGTAGAAATTTTTTTTTTTTTTTTTTAACCAAAAATTCCGACGGATTTCCGAGGGCATTTAGGGTTTCCTCGGAATTTCCTCGAAATTAAAAAATTGATCTCATTCCTCGGAATTTCGTCGGAAATTTCCGAGGAAATTCCGAGGAAATATAATTTCTATGGACATTCCTCGGAATTTCCTCGGAAATTTCCGAGGAAATTCCGAGGAAATAGGGTTTCATAACCTAAGAACGACGTTTTGCTGATCGAATAACACAGATATAACCTTCATTGAGTGTCTTAAATAGCTTATGTAGTCATACCTAGTGTTTTACACCGTAACTTACATTTTTAAGATTGCTCGAACAAAAATCACACAACATAAGATAAACACTTATACACTTTAACAAACGTTAACCGAATTACTTACAATTATTTTTGAATTTTTTTTATTTCATGGTTTATGATCATCCACACAAATTATCCTCAAATGAATGAATTGCATTTGTACTAAAAATGAAATACCGGGAAAAAATTGGGACTTTCAAACCCTAAACCACGTTTCCTCGGTATTTCGTCGGAAATTTCCGAGGAAATTCCGAGGAAAGATGGATTTTCCTCGGTATTTCCTCGGAAATTTCCGACGACATACCGAGGAAACGTGTTTCCGTCGGAAAGTTGGTACCGGGAAACCAAAAATCTTGAATTAATTCGAGAACCGCGTGTTAGGTATGATTTTAATTTATCTGACGGAATTCCGACGGAAAAACGTCCGTCGGAAATAGTAAATATAATACCTATCCTCCTTCTTCTTCTTCTCCGCCGCTTCGAACATATCGAAGGATCTCTTCTCTCTCTACTCTATCTCCTCTCGATCTCCTCTCTCTAAAACGCCGCCGGTTCTCCTCTCTCTCCTCTCTCTAAAACGCCGCCGGTTCTCCTCTCTCTCCTCTCTCTAAAACGCCGAATCATGTAAGAATAATTCAAACTTCATATTTTTGTGATTCCAAACTTCATATTTTCGTGTGAGATCGAATATTGAGATCGAATATTGCGGATTTTAGGTTGTTAGAAGGATAGTTTCGGATTTTAGGTTGTTAGATTAATAGTTTAGGATTGAATTTCGGATTTTAGGTTATTGTTTTAGTTATCTATGGAATTATTTTTAGTTTTAAAAACGTTTTTCGATTTTTAAAAAACGTTTTTGATTTTTAAAATTTTTTCCCTATTTTTAAAAACGTTTTTTTTGATTTTTTATAACGTTTTTTTAGTTTTAAAAACGTTTTTGATTTTAAAAAAAGGTTTACTTTAGTTTTAAAATTTTTTTCTTATATTTATTATAAAAAACGTTTTTGCTTTTAAAAAACGTTTGTCAATGAATTTGAAAAACGTTTTTACTCTTTTATAAGTCTTTTTTCAGATATAAAAACCAAAACTTTTAAAACTATTTTATAACTATTACAACATTTTTTATAACTATTAAAACATTTTTTGATTTGTAAAAATATTTATATGATTAAAAAAAAGTTTTTTCTATTTTTAAAAAGGTTTAGGAAGTTTCTAAAACGTTTTTTTTCTCATATTACAAATATTTTTTTAAGTATTACAATATTTTTTGATTTTTTTAAAACATGTATATGATTTTAAAACTATTTTTATATCTTTTAAAACTAAAATCACTTATTTTTAAACTACAGGTCTTACGATGATCAGACCCCGCCTCCTCGACATCGTCGTGCTCGTGGTCGTGGCTCGGGGAGCCACTCCGTTCAGGATTCCCGCAGCTCCCACGATACATCTCCCTCTCCATATCCCGACGCTCCTTCTGGCTCTGATGCTGCACCCGTTATTCCTCCGAACTATCAGGCTCCTGCGGAACTGGCGAGGGTTGCAGCGTTTGTTCGACAGCCTGGTCGTCACCATCTTCCGTTTCTCACTCCCCATCCATCTGGACCGGGTCAGACATGGTTTGATCGATCCTCGAACGGGATCAGCGCATGGATCAACCGTATGATGTATCTGTGCTTGGACGTGGGACATCCTACTTTCACCGACTTTCCTATAAGCAAACAAGTTCTGTGGTTTGAACAGTTTGCGGTAAGTATTCTTTATTTTTTCAATTTAAATTTTTTCAATATATTTTTCCTACTAATTGTTTTTTTTTTTTCAGCAAGAATTCAACTGGAATCCCGACTATACGGCGTTTGTCTATTACCACTTCGTCCACAAAGTTATGACCAACTATGGTTATCAAATTTACGAGTGGAAGAAGAAGTGGCAAAAGAACAAGGTTTGCTTTTTAATTTTTATAACCTTTTTAAAATTTATTACATTATATTTTAATTAATCTAACAATTTTTTTTTTCAAAAAGGTCCCAAAGTTAATGAACCTCGAGGTCTGGGCACAATTGATTGAGCATTGGAGTAAAGACGAGACGAAATCGACTTCTTCCACCAACTCCACCAACCGCAAGAGCGATCGTAAAGGAAGGGCGTCTACAAGCACAACTTGGGTGCTCAGTCCCAAGCCACTCTGAGAGATCGCATGGTAACTTCAATCGCTTTTTATTCTATTTAATAATTTTATAATTTTTGAAATTTAAAATTCCCAATTTTTCTTCTAATTACAAATATTTATATTGATATCAAGGTGGAAGCAAATGATGGTGAGCCGGTTGATGATTTCGCGCTAATGAAGAAGGCGTATACGAACAAGCAGACCGGCGAGATCGATGACGTTGTCGTGAAGGGTGTCGTCGACCTCATCAACAGTCAGTTGGAAGAAGCATCGTCTCAGCTTCCAATCGAAGACGAAGATTCAACGGGTTTCCAATTGCCTCGGGATCAGATCAACGAAATCGTTCAAAAGGTAAGTTTCATTTCATCTTAATTATTATTTACTTTTTTTTTATTTTTCTATTTCAATCGGTTCCAATCTTAATTATTATTTACATTTTGGTTATTTTCTATTTCAGTCGGTTCCGAAGAAGAAGGGCAGAATGGTGGGTTTGGCTCGTCCGTCACAGGCGGTTGCGTCTTCTGCTGCAGCCCCGCCCTTTGTTGATCCCGAAGCACTTATGGGTCAGCTGCAGGACAAGGACCAACGCATTTCTGCGTTGGAGACTCAGATGGCGACCCAACAGGCGAGCTTCGAGGCACAGAGGAAGCTGAACGAGCAGATGATGGAAATGATGAGGAGGTTGCACCCGAACGTCGATTTTTCGACCTTCCAAGACCCGAACACCCAAAACCAGTAGTTTTTTTTTTTCAAAAACTTTAAATGTTTTTTTTATTTGTAAGACTTTCAATTTTATATATTTCATTTTATATTTTCAAATTTAATTTTCTAATATCTTTTCTTTTAAGAAATAATTTTTTTTAAAAAAATTTAATTTTTTTAAAATTATTTTTAAAATTATTTTTAAAATATTTCCGACGAACTCTTCCTCGAAAAATTCTGACGGACTTCCATCGGTAATTTCCGACGGAAGGTCTCCGTCGGAATTTTCCGACGGATATCTCCGTCAGAATATTCCGACGGAAAGTTCCGTCGGAAATTTCCGACGAGCATTCCGACGACCCGTCTTCCTCGCTTTTTCCTCGGAATTTTCGTTCCTCGGAATTCCGTCGGAAATTTCCGAGGAAATTCCGACGAAATACAAAATTCCGACGACTTTTTTCCGACGGAAGAGTTCCTCAATTTGCCGTCGGAATACCCTAATTCCGACGGAATTCTGAGGAATTTATCCGTGGGAAATTGCTTGTTTTCTTGTAGTGTTGTCAAAACTCAAAACCAACGTTTTGCCTCCACAAACTGATTCTTGAGATCTCCATTTGTAGTGACTGGAACACCAACCACCTGAAATTTTGTGGGTAACTTATAGTATCAATAGTTTTTTCTGTTGAAATATGTAACTAAATGACTAATGTGCTTTTCATAAAGGGATTTTAAAAATAACTATCGAAAAAGAAAATGCTGATAAAGACCAAATTAGGACCCTTGTTAAGCTGCTTCAGCGAAAAACTCAGCAAGGTGAGCCGCATCTGTGTTTGATGTTACACCTTCAAAAAGCCCAATATGAATTTAGTAAAAACTTACACCAGAACTTGGCCAGTGATATAAATAAAAACGCAAGGTACCTCCAATGATAACAAGACCGTCTAACTTCAAATCTGTGCAAAACACTTGACCAATCTCATTTTGTCTCCTCCTGAAATTTCCCTACAAGAACACAAAACAATCATAAAAAGGAGAGCATCAGTCAACGAATTCAAAACATCAAACTTAACTCACCATAGCCAGTCTCTGCTTCAAAAATAAGGAAACTGAGATTAAGAACAGTTTGGGGGTTGTGGAGAATCAATGTTGATTGTGGAGAGACGAGTGACCGACGAGGATTAAGACCTCCTAGAAAGTGAGCTTGATCTGGATAAACCACAGCCTGAGTAGGATTAGGAGTTGTTCTAAACTGAGGATAGATAGTTTTCATCGGAGAAGAAAACTGTAAATAAATAGTTATCAAATTTGTATCTTTGTGGGATCCACAAAAACCCACATGGTTAAACAGATTGGGCAGCTTCCGACAAAAAAAAAACAACAGATTGTGGAGCATCAACTCCTCAAAATGACTCATGAAGTGAAGTCTTCAATCAAATGGATTTGATCATGTCCTCTTCTTCTTCTTCCTTCGTAACACGAATACAAACAAATAATTTCGAATAATCTCGCAAAGCTATACACTGTTGTAAGTTTTGGTTACGATAATGTTGTTAACTTCCATATGACTTCCCGTCACGCATTGACTCCACGATTTGATTATATCACAAAGGATGGATTAATGAAACATACAAAAGAATCGGAATACGCCGGAAATTCACTCCGATTAGGATCAGGAAAACTCTTAAGAAACTTTCGATTAAAATTCAATTCGTTAGATATCATATTAAATATAACATATTGGCCAAAAGTAAAAAAATAAATAAAAAAGCAATGGCATATCCCCGTAAATAATTCTGAAACCTAAGGGGTTAACGGGCGGACTCGAAGACAGAATTCCAATAACATTAAAACTTTTGGTTAGGATATTAGATATTATATTAAATATAACATATTGGCCAAAAGGAAAATAAAATAAATAAAGCAATGGCATATCCCCGTAAATAGTTCTGAAACCTAAGGGGTTAATGGGCGGACTTGAATGCAAAATTCCAATAGCATTAAAACTTTTGGTTAGGGCTTGCAACGAGGTCTCACCCCATCCATCCATTACATAATATACTACCTACTTGATTTGTTTATTCACTTACTAAAAAAAACTTGGATTCCTAAAACCACATTTTTCGCACTCAGGTATGATTCTTTTAGTTATTGGGTCTACCAAGATCTTTTGTTTGGATTGAATTATATACTTTTTTAATAAAAAAATTCTTTTATGTTGTTGTTCCTTTCGGTAGATATATTTCATCAAATCACCATGGATCCTCTTCAGAACAAGGACCAACTGTTGGCCAGAATCAACCAATTTCCAATTTGGGATTAATGTTTGACACTTTGGAAAAGTTTGAGGTCATCCATTACCCCAGGATAATCCTCAGAAAAACTCGACACATTAATCCCAGATGGAAATTGGTTGATTCTGGCCAACAGTTGATCCTTGTTCTAAAGAGGATCCATGGTGATTTGATGAAATATATCTACCGAAAGGAACAACAACATAAAACAATTTTTTATTAAAAAAGTATATAAATAAAACCAAACAAAAGATCTTGGTAGACCCAATAACTAAAAGAATCATACCTGAGTGTGAAAAATGTGGTTTTAGGAATCCCGGTTTTTTTAGTAAGTGAATAAACAAATCAAGTGGATAGTATATTATATAATGGATGGATGGGGTGAGACCCCGTTGCAAACCCTAACCAAAAGTATTAGTGCTATTGGAGTTTTGCCTTCAAGTTCGCCCATTAACCCATTTGGTTTCAGAACTATTTACGGGGATATGCCATTGCTTTTTTTTATTTTGTTTTCCTTTTGGCCAATATGTTATATTTAATATAATATCTAATGTCCTAACCAAAAGTTTTAATGCTATTGGAATTCTGCCTTCAAGTCCGTATATTCACCCCTTAGGTTTCAGAATTATTTACAGGGATATGCCATTGCTTTTTTATTTATTTTATTTTACTTTTTGCCAATATGTTATATTTAATATGATATCTAGAATCAAATTTTAATCGAAAGTTTCTTAAGAGTTTTCCTGATCCTAATCAGAACGAATTTCCGGTGTGTTCCGATTCTTTTGTATGATTCATTAATCCATCCTTTGTGATATAATCAAATCGTGGAGTGTGTGCGAGACGGGAAGTCATATGGAAGTTAACAACATTATCGTAACCAAAAACTTACAACAGTGTATAGCTTTGCAAGATTATTCGAAATTAGTTGTTTGTATGCGTGTTACGAAGGAAGAAGAAGAGGACATGATCCAATCCATTTGATTGAAGACTTCACTTCATGAGTCATTTTTAGGAGTTGATGCTCCACAATCATTTTTTTTATTGTTTTTTTTGTTGAAAGCTGCACAATCTGTTTAACCATGTGGATTTTTATGGATCCCACAAAGATACAAATTTGATAAGTATTTATTTACAGTTTTCTTCTCCGATGCAAACTATCTATCCTCAGTTTAGAACAACTCCTAATCCTACTCAGGCTGTGGTTTATCCAAATCAAGCTCACTTTATGGGAGCTCTTAATCTTCGTCGGTCACTCGTCTCTCAACAATCAACAGTGATTCTCAACAACACACATAAATCATACCCTCATTCTGTCGTAACCTTCATCTTCCTGGTATTGACTTTATCCGAAAAACTTTTGAATTAGCATGACCCTTCAAGTTTTGAAACAAAACAAGCACGGTCAATGTTTACTCTGAAACGAAAAAGAAGAAGAAGAACAGAGAAAGCAAAATGCTCCTTGAGATACTCATCACTAACACTATTCTCTCAAGAGATTTCTCACAGGTCTCGTTCTTCAGGAGGAAAGGCGAGCGAGCTTCAGGAGATCCTCCTCCGACCAGAACGACGGTGATAGAGAGCAAATGGGGAAAAAGATTTTGATAATAAAATGAGAGGAAGATGGATCAAAGCCCAGATTTGAGCGCTCCAATCTGCGAACAAGCCGAGAGACTAGCCATGAGGGTTATTCCATTAGGTTTCGGATTCAGGAACATGGTCTTCGAGGTGGTTTGAGAAAAACAAAAATATGAGAGGAAGATGGGAAAATCGAAGAAGAGGAAGTGATGGAGCTGAAAAAAATAAAATTGTTAGATCGGAAAAAAATATGAGAGGAAGAATAGAGATTTTTTAAGATCTGAAAAAACAACTATTAAATCTGAAAAAAACAAAATGTTAAATCTGAAAAAAATTGTTAAATCTGAAAAAAAATTTAGACGGCGGATTTTTTAACAAATCTAAGTTCGATTTAAATAGTGGGTAACTGTTGGGGTCAAAACCCACTCCTCGGAGATTGACGGACTAAAGAACATAACATTACTACAAAAGACTTATCCGAACATCAGGTTAGCAAGCCGGGAGCTCAACGAAAGGACTTGTAAACCACTTCTATGGGCTCAGGTTGCCACATTCTCCTCTAAGGCAAGTCAGGCCGCCCGATTCTCTCCTCCAAGCAAGGTCAAACCGCCACATTCTCTCCTCTAGGACAAGTCAGGCCGCCGCATTCTCCTCAAGGACAAGTCAGGCCGCCCGATTCTCCTCCAAGCAAGGTCAAGCCGTCGTATTCTCTCCATGCACAATCCAGCCAGCCAGTTTCTCTCCATGCACGATCCAGCCAGCCAGTTTCTCTCCATGCACAATCCAGCCAGCCTGTTTCTCTACATGAACAAGCCAAACCGCCAGTTTCTCTCCATGCACAATCCAGCCAGCCAGTTTCTCTCCATGCACGATCCAGCCAGCCAGTTTCTCTCCATGCACAATCCAGCCAGCCTTTTTCTCTACATGAACAATCCAAACCGCCAGTTTCTCTACGTGCACGGCCAACTGCCCAATTCTCCCTCAGGAATGGCCAGACCGCCAGTTTCTCCTTATGAGAAATGGGCGGTCCGGACTTCCCAAAGAAACGGGCGGGGTAAGCTAGTGAAAGAAACGGGTGGGTTGGATTCCAACGAGAAATGGGCGGACTGAGTTATACAAGAAAACAGGCTGACTGAGTTTATACGAGAAATAGGCGAACTGAGAAAAGAAAGTGGCGGGCTGAGTTTTGAAGAAAGAAACGGGCGGACTGAGAAAATGGCGGGCTGAGTTTTCGAAAAAGAAACAGGCGGACTGAGATCAGACGAGAAACGGGCGGACTGAATTTTTATCCGAAGATCTGACCCGAAACCGCTTAGCTAGAAATACTATTCACGTACCAATCAAACCAAAGAAGGGATCCGATCGCAGTAAAAGGCCGAGACTAAGTGAACCGGAGGCAAATTGGACCGAGGCTGGACAAAGAGGCGGGCTGCTAAGGACTTGGGCCGTGGATCGGGCCCAAACCAACTAAGGTCGGCGAATGGAGAAAGGAGCAAAGTCCCACATCGCCCAAAAGTGTTTTTAACGCCTTAGGTCACCTAGTATATATAGATATGCATGTACTAGGTTGGAAGTCATTCAGAATCCGAGTATAAGGGCTTTCGCAATATAAGATGCTAAGCATTTGCGAGTTTTCTTGTACTTTGGCAAAAACCACTTAATAAAATCATCTTTTTACAGTTTCGGTCCTCAAGTTCTTATAAGATAGGATTTTCGAACCCCTATTTATATAAGTTTTGATTGTGTTAGTTTCGACTCTCATAGTTTGGCGCCGTCTGTGGGGACGAGAAATATTCTAAACCTTAAGACCAAGAGGATACGAGAAAGAGAACGATGTCAGCCGACGACGCAACCGGAGACGAAAACACCCAACCAACCGGGACAACCGGAGCAGGAGGAGACGCGGCGGCAATAGCCGAGCTCAAGACCATGCTGGCCGCAGTCATTGAAAAATAAGCCCAGCGAGACAAGACAGTGGATAAGGAACTAGCAGCAATCCAGGACGAGAATCGGACCGGAGGAATCCCACTAGGAGGAGTCCCCAGGAAGAACCGCCGGACTATCGTAGCACGGCGTCTCAGATTTACGCCGCAGGCGGATTCCCCAGGAGGCCAAAACCAGAACGAACAGACCCCGGTCGAGCCAAGAGCGGACCTAACCGTACCACCACCGCTGAAGCGAAAATGCTCCGCAAAGCAAACGACAGATCAGCCGGGTTCAACAGTAACCCACGGCGAAAAAGAAGGAGCTGCGCAAACGAGACCGACCAAGACGTGGACGAGACCGATGAAGAAATAGACCTCACTGAGGAGGAAGAAAACCTACTCTGGGTGAAGCAACGAATGGAAGCCGAAGAACGGGAAAAAATGGGAAGGTCAGGCCGAGGAGCCCATAACTCAAGCCGGAAAATTGAAATGGAAGAGCTCCGGGCCCAGTTGGACCTCACGAAGAACCAAATGAGAGAAGCACAATCGCAAGTTCACAAGGCGATCAGTGCTGCACCCGAGATCAGTCGAGTTCTAGAAGAAACCCGGAAGATCCCGTTCACGTCAAAGATCATGAGCGTGAGACCTTCCGACCCAGGAAAGATCCGAGTCCCATTCTACGATGGAACAATAGATCCAAAGGCTCACATGACAGCTTTCCAGATCGTCATGGGAAGAGCCCACTTCAAGGACGAAGATAGAGATGCAGTATTCTGCCTACTCTTCGTTGAACACCTTAAGGGAGCAGCTTTGACGTGGTTCTCGCGCTTAGAGAGGGAATCGATCGACAACTTCAACCAGCTGTCCTCAGCCTTCCTGAAGCACTATTCACTTTTCATAAGCCGTCTAACGTCCGACGCTGATCTCTATTCGCTATCCCAAGGACCAAACGAGAGACTACGCGACTTCATCGAGAAATTCAAGACAATAATATCAAAGGTCGACGGTCTGAGTGACAATGCTGCTATCGACGCTCTGAAGAAGTCCCTGTGGATCAACTCTCGTTTCCGGGAGGAAATCACTTTGCGTCCGCTTGTGACCATCCAAGATGCCCTTCACCCCGCTTCCAACTTCGTCATCCATGAAGAAGACATAAAGGCCTTCATTAGAAAAACTCAACCGTCTAAGATGACGATAAAAAGCACTGCACCGGCTAGCGATAGAAGGAGTGGACGGAGCTTCGCAAGTGAAGAGACAAGTACGGACGGAGCCCACAACTACCAAGTGAGCACCGAAAGGTCACCCGAAGAATCCGGACGCGGGAAAGAGCCATGGAACAAATGGACTCGCACAGGCTACGACAAAAAAACTTATTGCACCTTCCATAAGACCAAGGGTGACTCGACCGCGAACTGCAAGACTATTGCAAGAAGGCTCGCGGCGAAGTTCTTAGCTGGGGAGCTCGGAGGAGGAGTAACATTAGAAAGCCTCGGAGCGGTAGAAGAAAACTCGGAGCCCCAAGATAGCGAGGACAACCACCAAAAGACGACCGAGGAAGCGCCTAAGCGCGGAAGAAGATCAAGCCAAGACTCGCCCACCGAAAACCGAAGGAGAATCCACATGATCATCGGTGGATCCCAGTATTGCCGGGATACAGTCGGGTCCATAAAAGCTTTCCTAAGGCGAGGAGACAAAGAATCCAACCCGCAGGCGCCAATCAAGCAAAACAGCGACCTGATCGCCTTCAAAGAAAGCGACTTCGAGGGACTGGAACAGCCACACGACGACCTGCTAGTGGTAGAACTCGATATCAACGATTACGATGTTTCCAGAATCTTAATCGACACCAAAAGTTCCGTATATGTAATATTCCGAGAGACATTGCGGCGAATGAAGATTGACCTATCGGAGGTGAAGCCGAACCCAACGTCTTTGACTGGATTTTCTGGCGAGGTTACCATGACGGATGAAACGATCCAGCTTCCGGTGCGTGCAGGCGGGGTAACGAAGATAGTAAACTTCGCGGTGGCTAATCACCCTGCAATTTATAATGTTATCCTGGGGACCCTGTGGATCAACTCGATGAAAGCAATTCCATCGACGTATCACTTGTGTCTGAAGTTCCCGACCCCGAGCGGAATCAAGACAGTAATGGGAAACCAAAAGGAGGCAAGGGTCTGTTTCCTAGCAGAGCACAAACTTAGGAATCCGACAGTGCCACCAAGAGAGAATCCCAAGCGCAGGAAGGCTGACACGAGTCCAGAGCAACCAAACAAGGCGAGTAGAACCGAAGGATTCGAGAGGACCGAAGCTCTGCCCGCAGAAGACAACAACAAGCCAAAGGAACTCGCAGACAGAGATGCATCCAACACCGCAGAAGCGACAATGGATAAATCCTCGCCAAAGGCTTAATCTCACAATCACGCAAAAAAAAAAAAAAAAACAGAACTACGGGTGACTTGATCCCTTTTCACGAAGGGTACGTAGGCAGCTCGTCTAAAAAAGGAGTTCAGTTGCCCCCCTCCGTAAGAAAAAGGTGGGGGAGTGGGTCCGTATATATCTATACTCCCAAAGTAAGAGTTCGAAGGACGAACACGGGACTTAGCATCTCGCAACCCGTCCAAAAATTTGAAACCTCATTTTGGACCAAGACTCGAATTCCGGGTGAACACTGGGACTTAGCATCTCACAACCCACCCGGATAAGCAGACATTCTTTGCGAACAAACAAAGAATGGCGACGGATGAACACCGGGACTTAGCATCTCGCAACCTATCCGGAGACGTTCACCCTCAGACAAGTTCCTGCAACCGATCCAAAATTTTCACAAAAATAATGTCTGTTGCTGGCCACAATAAGACTTCATCTTTTCAACCATGGTTCTTTCAAACATCCCGACGACGATAAAAGTAGCGCGCTATACAAATTTCCGGACTAATATGAGAAAGGCGTAACCTGATCGGGAATTCGGGAAGCGTCTGGACGATATTCTGTTTAGTTTATCTTCGGGAACGCTTTGAAAATCCGGAGTATTACAAGGCCTCAACCACTAAATAAGCTCGCCAAACCCAGTAAACACCAAACAAGAACACTGGTCTTAGTACATCTCGCAAAGGCGCAGTACCAAACCGGCTCTAGTACGAGATCCTAAATGCGTCTCTTCAGAAGGGAAAACGAAGGAGCCTAGCGCACCAAGTTTCTCGCGACACCAAAGACAAACCCAGAAAGTATCCCCAACGATACACTGGTCCTAGCGATCGGCATGCCCGGTGAAGCATTCCCATCACAACACTCAAGACTCAAGTCAATCAAAATTCAAAGGCAGTCAAAAGACGAATCAAAGGTGATGCATAAAGAAACAGAGAGTTCAACAAGACCATAAGGATCCGACGATCCGAAGATAGCAAATATAACAAGGCTCGAAGAGACCTGAAATAACACAAGTACAAATTACAAAGTGCCGTCTACTCGGATTGGGCACCATCATCATCCTGGGCTCCAAGGTTGGTACCGGCAGTGTCTATCACTCCAGCTCCAGCGGCCTCGTCCGCGCAGGGTAACAATCAGATACATATGGAGACACGGGCGAGTAAGCCAGCAACTTAGAGTAGGCGTCTAAACCCCTCTGGAAACTACCTGCTTCGCTCTCGCGCCTTTCAGCCGTTGCCTTCACATTGGCGTACTCCTCGTCAACAGTCGATCATTTCTCCGTAATATCTTGAAGCATAATCAAGTTCCCTGAGACCTCCGTGACCTCCACATCGTTGCGATGAGCATCGGCAAACACGGCCAAAGAAGCCTTCGCCGTCTCAAGACGAGCATGGAACTTCTGAGCGTCCGTCCACCTCTGCTGCTTCATAGCCTTGTTAAGGCTCCTCTCGCTGATCTTCTTCTCTTGTTCCATCGCGTCCCGGTATTCCTTCATCTCCTTCTTGTACTTCCTGGACTTCTTCCTCTCGGTCTCCAGCGCCTTCTTCAAAGCCTTAGCTTCCTCAGCATGAATCCTAGCTTTCTCTGCTTGGCGCTGAGCCTCAATGACAGCAGCATCGTGCGCTGCCTTGGACGAATGTGCGGCGGCACAAAGCTAAAAGTAACCATGGAAAACACTTAGCCAAAAGAAAGAGGCCAGAAGCTAAACGCAAAAACACGAAGAGGAAGGAACACAGGACTTACCGCAACCGCGTGAGAAGCCATGAAGCCGTAGGAGTTCGGGTACTCCCAAGAAGGGACAATCCCAGAAGGAGAGTCGCTAATCCAGGTGGCTAACCTTAGTGATTCAGAGTGACTCCCATCAGCGGTTTTGTTGGCGTCGAAGGAAAAACCAGATCTAGCGATCTTAGCTGGATCGGACCTAGCGCCTCGAGTATTCCTCGGCCTGCTGGTCCCATCATCGACCCCTTTTCCTTTGCCAACTGCAGAAGATCTCTTCCCCCTTTGAGGACCAGATGAAGGAGAGCACACACTGCTCCAAGGACAGAAACAGTCGCCGACACCTCCGGAGCATTCCCAGACGAGCCGCCTTCCCCGACATGACTGACTGGAGGATCAACATGAACCTGAGACCTCTCTGTAACGCCCCCAAACCGGAATAGACATGCCCCATCAAACGACAATGAAACAAGAACACGAGAGACCAAGGCACATCTACCCCGACCCGCGGACGCCACAAAATTCGGGGTTAGTCAGATAGTCTGGGCCATCTCAGAGGTCACTGAGCTTAAGGCCATTCCATCCGACCAACTCCGACCCCCACCACCGAAGGTCAGGGCTTTTCAACATGTCTCATTCGACAGTGACTTGTGAACGATAACACCATTTGCAACTCCCCCGAATCGGACTAGAAAGGATTGGCCGAACAACAATCAAGCAAGAACATGCAAGACCAACCGCAAACCTAACCCGATCCACAGATGTCACAAGTCGTGGTTAACTAGCAGATCATTTCATTCCAGGACGAATCCGAAAACAGAACCGTTCTGAAAGTTAACTCTGATACCTCTCGGCCTCAGCCTAAGGATTTTAGACCTGTACTTCGGTCTCGAGTTGTGTTAGTCTGGACAAGACTAATATCATTGAGCCAGCAAGTTTACAAAACATTACTCTTTATTCATAACGATTTAAAACAAGGTCTTACAACTTAAACCGTTTAGCAGCTGCATTTTAAATCCGAAAAGAAACCTAACATACTCTGATACTATCCAGTCTTTGCAAAAAGCCAAGTAAACTACTTCCGATAGTCCTACGTTCCGCCACTCAATCTACAAGCTACTCAAGGGTTACCTGCAAAAGGGTATCAAAAAGGGGTGAGTAATCGGGGAGATTACCCAGTGAGTCCGAGACCAAAACAATTCCTAACCCAAACCCAAACAAGCAAGCAACGAGACCATCAAGCAAGCAATAGCCGAAGCAAAGTAAACACAGAATAGCCGAAGCATGCATCCCACTAACTATATGACCAACTCATCCTTCACACACGCGTGGGCACTGAGAATAACTCATAGCATTGCTCATTCCCCCGTGAAACACTCCAGCACTTATCATCACAAAGATAAACAAGTCGGAACTTCACCACACCAAAACCGAACACCAGCAAATGACTCAGTGTATTTCGGCCGGCTCCGTCTCACTACGGAAACCGTCTCATACCCCGTCGGGTATAATCGGCCCTAGGCTGCAATCCCGTCTCTCCGAGTCTTCCCCACTTCTCTGTCCTTCGATACTGTGGAGGTACATGGGGAAATCTTGCACATACCGCCACTAAACCACTCCAATGGTTCCGCCCGGGCCCGACAGATCACACAGCCATCGGACATTCACACCACAACAACGGAGGAGATAGGTTCACGAGTGGTTCCACAAAGTAGACCGAACGCCTATCTCTCTCCCACACACAACACCTCCGCACAGCCAATCATACTACACCATGCATATGCCCTGCAAAACGCGTTAGTTCCAGCACACAGGAGTCAAATTCAAACCACGGCAACCTGCATAACACGTTAGCTCCACAAATCCGGATCCGAGACGACATAACCCGAAGCGCACCGCGGCACCCAGAGTTATATCATGCCGGTCCTCATGCAACACGCAAACAGGCATACAATCAAGCAATCAAAGTAATCAACCAAGCAACCAAGGCACACAAATAATCAAGCAAAAATCAGAGCACACCATTAAACCAACACATCAACAAGAAATTCCATCGATGGTCAGATCTATGGTATAACGCTTTCACGCATAGCATAGAACGTGATCGGCGATGGGCTACTAAGGTCAGAGACTCACCTTAACTGAAGGTTTCCTGATCTATACCAACTCCATCCACGCTCTAAGGCTCCGAATGGTGACTTAAAACCGCACCCGCACCACACTCAACAGTAACGAAAATCTCTACACATGCATATATCTATATATTTTTATAACTGTAAAACCGCACCGCAGTAGTCCCCTACCGCTTTACCCGCCGTTACCATTCGGAGCCTAAGCTTCCTATGGCTCACGCACACACTACTTTACTTTTTCTCTCTCTCGGTTTGAACTTACTTTTACGAAACTAAAGAAGCAAGGAAGGAAAACGTGAATGAGGATTTCTGGAGAGGCAGTGGGGTATTTATAGCCTTTTCAAGTTGACAGGAGCATGACACCTTTGCTTACACCGTGCATTGCCCTGGTCTTGACACCTCTTGCTTGTGGACACTTATCACCCTTCCACCCTCAGTCTTCTTACACCTCGTTCTTTGGATGGCGGTCCTCATTCTGAAGCTGACACATGGTGCTGAGTCAATGCCTCGTCATACCAAGAGGTGGCCAGTTGGTTTCAGACAGATCTTTCCCAGCTTGCTCGGCATTGTCCGTTTTCGAGCTCCAAACGGCCTATGTCATAAAAACCGCGTCCGCCGTCCAAAGAGCGATCTGTTTGTTTCAGAATACTCTTTCAGATGTCCTTAGAGTCTCCACAAAATTTCACCTCATTTAGATGGGTGGCGCTCTCCCTATGACCAAATCTTCTCGGCTTATCTCATCTCGGAGCTCCTTAGTATTTTCCTCATAACTTCTGCGTCCACCATCCAAAAATTGATTTTATTCAGTCATAATATTCCTTTAAATTTTCTTAAGAGCTCCATAAAATCTCAGAATTGTTTGAAGGCGACGCTCAGCCTGTGAATTATTTCCCTCGGAATTTCCTTCTTCATATCTTTGGTCTTCTCTGATTTTTATAGGTCGCGTCAGAATGTTTCTTGAGATGAATTCTTTTGAATTTACTCCATTAATGTCTTGATCATCTTCGACCCAATTCCTGGAATTTTTAAAATTGTCTGCATCGGTCTTCAAAAATTATTTCTGCTCCAGGGTAATTTCTGCTCTAGACTGGGGTATTACATTCTCCCCCCCCCCGTAAAATGAATTCGTCCTCGAATTCTCGGCGTCCAGAGAAAACTTCCTCGGAGATTGACGGACTAAAGAACATAACATTACTATAAAAGACTTATCTGAACATCAGGTTAGCAAGCCGGGAGCTCAACGAAAGGACATGTAAACCATTTCTATGGGCTCAGGTCGCCACATTCTCCTCTAAGGCAAGTCAGGCCGCCCGATTCCCTCCTCTAAGTAAGGTCAAGCCGCCACATTCTCTCCTCTAGGACAAGTCAGGCCGCCGCATTCTCCTCAAGGACAAGTCAGGCCGCCCGATTCTCCTCCAAGCAAGGTCAAGCCGCCGTATTCTCTCTGATACAAGCATGAAGCGTTTGGAACAAGGGATGAACCGAGCAACTGGACTAGGGTCTCTCTTTGCTTGATTCAGATAGGATGGAAGCTAGGGTGGATTGAATCGAACCACAATAGGTGTGAAAGCCTATTGATACTTCGGATACACTTCTCAGACTCGGGAATCACACACGAGGATGAGAAAGACAAGAGACTTAAGGTTAAGCCAAAAACATTTATTTTATTGATCAAAAAGGTGAAAAAACTCAAACTACAGATGCAAGGCATTATATAGCCAGGTTCATAAAGCAATAAAGGAAAACACAATTACCCTGCAAAACAAAACAAGGAAACGCAATAATCATGAAACTACAAAACTAGCCGTTGGGCTTTAACAACGATCGTTTAAAAGGAAATAAAAGATGTCTTGGCTCTGGTCTTCAAACGGTTACTTAGAGACTCGGGGGACTTAAACTGGTTTCCAAGCTTTTACACTCTGACGATCTGCAAATTACAGACCCATCACAAGATGGATGAAGCAGTTATAGCCTCTGTAATGTAATTAAATCTGTTCGAAAACACTAAGCACTTGCAAGTGGGATGACCTGTGATATCCAGGAGTTAAACACCTGTGCAATTCATCAAACAAATGTCCCCGAACAACATTCAATTGAGCCTATTCAGCTAGACAATTAGTTTTCTTTTGTATTGTTACACATGCTCAGGAAATAAGGTTATAGATGCAGCTCATGTGTATTACCTCTCCTTCGGATTTAATTGGACGTGCACCATCTGGTCGAAAACGTAAGCTCCGAAGCCTTATAGTATATGAACCATGGTTAAAGATGACACGAATATAACTAAGTAGACGACATTATATCTGCTAGAGAGCTGAGCTACCTGTGGATCCTTGTCAGTTCCATTGCTTCAATGTAATAGGCATATGTTTGTGTTGCAGTAACCTTAAATTTACCCCAAAATCATCATCAGATGATGTCTACACATTCGAATGGAAAGTAGGGAAGTTAGATTAAAAAAACAAAAGGTACACCTGATTTTTGGTACTTAAGTAACGAGTCATTTTCACTCCCTCTTCCGAATAGCGTAACTTTAGATTTCCTTGGCCAACTTCTACATCTTGAGTCAAGCTTCCAGAAGTAACATATGACGCAGATTGTCCACACGCTTAAATCAAATTAGAAAACAAAGAGCAAGTAATACAATATGTAGTTAATACTAGTGAGGAACCAATTGTCATGGCTAGTAGAGCCAGACCACAAATAACTTTACCACATAAAGTACACACTCTGGAACACAGCTAACCTGTTCGTCCAGTGTCTGAGATGACATACGAGCTGAACCCAAGAGGTGGTACTGAAGCTGTAAATGCAAGCACATATTTTGCAGTATCCTTCGGTGATCTTCCCAGATACGCCTTGACATACTCATTTCTAATTCTCAATGTGATGTCTGAAAGAGGTAGAAGCTGAGACACGACCTCTTTCCCAGATGAATCTTTCACGATAACATTTTCAGACGACACCTAAAAGAAGTTAACACGTACATTTGATAAATGCTGGAACGAGTGGCAAACAATATTGGATAATAAAGTGAGAGCCACGCTACTCAAGCAAGGAGATTTGGATCTTACAGGAACTCGGACAACTTCCTCCCGTTTCCATCCTAGGGAATTGTAAACAACAACCACCTACAAGGAGAGATTAATGTAAACAGAAGATATTACAACAAACCAAGAAGAGGTTCAAGAATTCATAGACTGAAAGTACGCCTGCTTGACAGACTTACCAGGCTTTTCCCGCTGGACAAACGAGCTTCAGATGCAGGACAGTAACTGATATTAAGTAGGGGACACTGCCAATATGATGCACAAGGCAAGAATCAGCCTAACCCGTTAGAATACAAGAAATCTTTGAACTTTAGTCATTACTCAGTAAAGTGTTCATGAAAATTCTATAAAGCGGATTGCTAAAAAATTATGTTGCCTGAAGTGGAAACATAATAGAAATTCGATCTCAAAGTCTTCTAAACTCTTCTAACGCGGCCATGATATTATTGGAGTCCTAGAGAAGTTTTAAACAAGCACATTACCTGCTGAAATTTCGTGTCGGGATTCTTCTCTTCAGTACTTGATTTTGCTGCTGATAAAAAGGAAAGCGAAGAGGCAACCAACTTCTCGGCCTAGTAATGATCATTAAGAAATTCTTAAACAGCTGCACCAACGTGAGAAAAAGGTTGCATGTGAAGCACATGAAATGCCTACTAACTAAAAAGCACCTGCAGGTAACCTATTGAGAGCCTAAGAGCATAATCTGCAGCCACATGCTGTCTTTGTGTACCGCTAACTGCATCATGGTGTTGAGCAATTGCCAAAGCATCAGCTAGCATATCTGTTGTTGGTCCTGAACTACTCCTACCTCTCAAGAATTCCAATTGTCGAGCTGCCTGTTTAGAAACAGACAAGGCCATGTAAGAATGGAGCATAAAGAAACCACAAATCTATGAAGATTTTCTAGAAATATATTAGACCATACCAGATAGTAACCGCTTAAATCCCTCACATATCTTTTAAAGGCTGGCCTGCTCGTAAAGTACCCTGTCCAGTATGCATTAGGTTTGTCCGCATACCTGGCACATGTATATGTAATATGTACCTAATCAACACGCATTTTATTTTTTAAAGAGTAATTATCCAAGCTATCAAACTCACGGGAAGAAATCATCAGTCTTGATGGGCCACGACTCGTTTGCAGCATATTTTGCGTCGGTGTAGATAGATGGTGTCGAATACAGAACATTGACACGCCCATCCTGGATTGCCAAACGACAAGGGAGTAAAGATTGGTATCTATTTTTACCTTTGAAATTAGTGAACTCCAAATGATATGAATTTGCTAGTATAAAAAGCCAGTGTACCTTGTTAACATAATGGATAAACTTGTCCATCTGTCTGTACCATGAATACGCATACTGGTAACGGAAGTCAGTTCCCATTAACCACATGATATGGTTTGTCCTGGTCACATTAACCTTGACAAGAGAAATCCAAGTAAAAAATTATAAGACATATCATAACAAAATTTCTTTTATTTTTACTGATTTCAAAGAAAAAAGTTATATAATCTTTACCTGTGCAAGGGCTGCAGTTACAAAGTCGTTGACTCGCTCTTGAACATTGTAGTCAAAAAGAAGAGGATCATCCTATATTCAAGATGCTTTATCAGTGCATGTTTAAGCAAAGTTCAAACACAGCACAGCAGGTTTGATAGCTTTTTACCTGGATAGGAGGTGATACATCATTAATTTCAAATGTGAAACCATCAGGAGGGTCATAATGTCTTGGGAATACACCGGTGAATATCTACAAGTAACATGAAATAGCAATGAGACAAATGCAGCTGAACAATGGAAACCACAGAACTATAATGTAACCTCTCTGATGGTTTTAACCTGTGAAGATGAGCCAAGGGACTTGGAACCTTGCCAAATAACCTCAAGTGTCTTCTCTCTTAACCTCTTTGCACGATCTTGGTAGTCAATTCTAGCGAAAAACAGCGAGTCAAAACCTAACTGTATAAGAAAACCGAAGGTTATTACTTGAGCTGATGTAGGCTAATCATTCACATACTGAACTCATTTTAATTATCTGTGAAGCAAAAGAAACCAAACGACTGAACAAACTATACCTCTGCACCAAGCAAGTAAGCTTGTACTGCAGAATGTCCAAAGGGATCGATCTGCCAACCAACCCTGGGAACTTGACCAAACTCACTTTTGATAAACTGATGGCCTAGTGTTGTTTGATCGATCATGTCAATATAATGCGGAGTCGCCTCATCGTGCATACACATTCCACCGTTTCTGCAAAATACCGCACATCAAGATACAAACAAGACACAAGGAAGAAAACAAAAAGGTGAGATCAATCAAAACGCACATGAACTCAAGTTGACCGGAGTCAACAAGCTTCTTGACCTTGACCTTCTTGGCATTGCTTTGTTGCCTCCACCATCTTTGAAAGAAAGCCTATAACAATAGTCAACAATAACTAACTTTCACCAGGAAAGAAAAGAAAAAAGAAAATCGCCGTTTTGGTAAATTCCTTGAGAAATCTTACCATTTCAGCATATATGAACTTCCTATTTTGATCGTCAAGCAATGAAGCGATGACAGAATCCAATACATTCTGAACACAAGCTCCCTGTTCAATCAAATTCATGGCAAGATTAAGCCCTAAACTCGCAGAATCGAATTCTTCTTCTTACTTCCATGGAAAAAGAGAGAGAGTACCCGAATGGAGTTATTGGCGCCGACGTAGTACTGGTCAACGGTCTTAAGCCACCCGACGTCGTCGTGTGAGTGAGGAACCAAGTGAACATTGATTTTCTCAGGGACGATCCTCGGTTCTGTGTCGTACTCTATGTACTCGGAGTTGACGCCGCCGATTACGATCGTCACCAGAAACAGATAGAGAGAAAAGGAGACGAAAGATTTGATCGCCATAGACGCGAGAGAGCTCTATGGAGGAGAAGCAGAAGAAGAAGAGAGAAAGAGAGGGGAGCGTGAAGATCGACGGTTAGAGAGAGTAGAGACGAGTGTTTTTGTAGAGGAAGAAGAAGAGAGACGCGCGTGGAGAAACGAAAGTGACCTTGTCACTCTCACTCTTCTTCTGATAATTTAATTTAATTTTCGTACTAACTT